>JAJPUD010000336.1:590413-750028 GCA_023553655.1 Myrmecobius fasciatus | reverse complement strand
GTGTGTGTGTGTGTGTGTGTGTGTGTGTGTGTGTGTGTGTGTGTGTGAGACAGAGCAGAGCAGTGAAGAGTAATGGGCTTGGAGGTAGCCTGGACATGAATTAAAATCTTGCTTCCGACACTTAGAAGCCGGATTGCAGCAGCAAGTCCTGCATCCTTCAGGGCCACATTTTCCTCCCTGAACGAGGGAACCAGGATCAGAAAAAAGGCAGAGTGAATAAAACAAGGAGGAGAAGGGAAGGAGAGGGGAAGAAGGTGGGGAGGGAAGGAAGGAAGGAAGGAAAATGAGGGAGGGAGAATAAGAGGGAGAGGGAGGGAAAGACGGAGGAAGGGAAGCCCTGTAGTACCTGCACCTTACAAGCTTGTGAGGTTCAGGCAAGATTGTGGTCTCACACACCTTTGGGGCCTGATTTTCAGCCCTCCTCCTCCTCCTCTTCCTCCCCCCCCATTTTGAAATTGGGTCTCCCTATTTTCCCCAGGCTGAGTGCAAAATGAAACTAGAAGCAGCAGGAAGACACTGGATATAATGACTGCAGCAGGGAGGAGAACCTCCACCACAATGCAACTGAAGATCAAGTTGGTAGAATGACATGGCCCAAGAAGAGAGCTATGAGCTCTGCCCTGACTGCTTGGCTGGGGAGTGGGAAGGCGCCCAGGGGTGCAACAGGCAAGGCCCTTGCAGACTGTTTCCTGACATGTTAAAGAATTCTCATGCATTTTTTTCTTCCTCTTAGAAAAAACAATTCTTGTACTAAGGGAAGCCTCTGTGGAAGGAGTAGAAGGGAGGGATGCAGGGGAAAATATAGATGGTATAAAAACAAACAAAAAACCCCAACAAAAAGTGACATTTCTATTCAGTTAGCCTAAGATGGCTCTTTGTGGGTACAAACCCTTTCACTTAAATGCTCACAGACCATTAGGAGCGGGTTGTTCTTTCCGTGAGAGGTAGAAAGCAGTCTATGTTCCCTAAAACTCCAGGCTAAGGAGTTTGTTTTGTCTCCTGGGTAACAGGGAGCAACTAAAGCTTGCTGAGGAGGAGAGCGACCTTTTGGCATTTTGAATGATCATTCTGGTAGTTGTGGGCAGGATGGATTAGAGATGGCACCCTGGAGGTAAGGAGGCTATTACCACAGCCATGATGGGGGAAGAAAACCCACTGCAGATGCTTTGCAAACCTGCACACCACACTTGAATGCACCTCATGGTTCATTTCTCCAGCATTTGTTCCCCACTTGTACCTGATCTTGGAGCAAGGCTCCCCCGAAGGCCCAGATACAGGCAAAGACAAAGTAGATCTCATAGACTTCCCTTGGACTTTCTGAAGGAATGTTTTCAGGGGTCAGCAAACAATCCAAAAGAGAGCAAAGGGTCTAAAAGAAAATATAAAAAAGAAAGAGCTGTCAGGAGATGGGGCTTTA
The DNA here is from genome assembly GCA_023553655.1 of Myrmecobius fasciatus. NCBI lineage: Eukaryota > Metazoa > Chordata > Mammalia > Dasyuromorphia > Myrmecobiidae > Myrmecobius > Myrmecobius fasciatus. The sequence continues at coordinate 748,611 of JAJPUD010000336.1, read as the reverse complement.
AGCTTGGAATCATAGAAGAATTTTTAGGAAGAAAAATATAGGTGATGTGCTGTGTGGCTGAGAAACATCATGATGAAATGTCATGCTGGAGACCTTTGCAGAACAAAAATCACGGCCCAGCCAAGGGACCATGGACAGCTAATTTCCGGATTTTTAAAATTTTGGATGCATTTATTTTGTTTGTGCAAAGGATTTTCAATTTCATATAATCAAAATTATCCATTTTACTTCCTATCATCCTCTCTCATTTGTTTAAAAACTTTTTCTTGATTCAGAGTTTATCAATAGTCCTTATTAATAATTTACTTAAAATATGCTTTATGTCCAAAACATTTATCCATTTTGATCTCACCTTGGTATAGAGTATGAGATATTGGTCTATGTCTAGTTTCTATCATCCTGCTTTCCACTTCTCCCATCGATTTTTGTCAAATGATGAGTTCTTATCCCAAAAGCTTATATCTTTGGGCTGATCAACAATTAAATTACCATGGTCATTTACTAAATATATTGTGTACTTACTCCATTGAACCATGAATCTTTATCAGGTAACAAATGATTTTGACGATTACTACTTTGTAATATAGTTTGAAATATGCAATTAGTAGACCTTCCTTCATATTTTTTCATTAATTCCATTGATATTCCTGACCTTTTGTTCTTCTAGATGACTTTTCTTATTTTTTTCCTACTCTACAAAAATATTCTTTGGCAGCTTGATTGAGATGACCCTGTAGATTAATTTAGGTACAATTGCCATTTTTATTATATTGGTTCAGCTTGTCTATGAGCAATTAATAGTTCTTAGCTTGCTCATGAACAATTAATAGTTTTCCAATTGTTTAGATTTGTCTTTATCCTCTCTTCCTACTCTTTCCTTCCATCTTTATCTGATTCCTGTTAATCTAACCACTCTTCTATACCCCACCTTATCCTATTTTCTCACCCCCTTATTTCTTTATAAATTCAGAAGACTTTTATTCCCTTTAAATATATATTCTTCCCATTTTAACCCAGATTTGGGTTAAAGTGTAAGGTTGCCTCTAAATATTCTTCCCTTATCTTCTCCTCCTTTCCTATCTCTTTGCCTTTATTTCTTTCTGAATTTAGCTTTTATAACTTCTAGATTTATATATATTATTCTTATTCTTATATATATTAACTTATTCCTGATGAGAGTAGGGCTCCAGAACTACCATCTCTCTTTCCCCAACTAATTCCTGTCTCAGTTTTTCCTCTCACACATGATTTATATAATCCTCTTTTTGTCTATTAGGTACACTCTGAAGTAAATTTTAATGTATGCAATTATTTTAAATGGCATTTCCCTTTTGGAAAAGGTGAAATTGGGATAAGACAATCATTTTCATATCAATAAAAAGATGGCTACACATGAAATTGCAAATCTACTATATGCAACTTGTTTATGTGTGCGCATATATGTGAAAGTTATCACAAATTTCTATTTTTCTTCCCTTCTTCCACCCCACCCCCATAATGGCTACCATTGGACACAAATATATGATTTTTTAAAAAAATATACTATATCATTTGTAAAGAGGGATAGGTTTGTTTTCTTCTTACCTATTTTTATTCCTTCAATTTCTTTTCCTTTTATTGCTATTGCTATCATTTCTAGTACAGTATTGAATAATCATGATTAATGGATATCCTTGCTTTATCCATGATCTTTTTGGAAAGGCTTCAAGTTTATCACTATAGAAAATGTCCATTCTTGGTTTTAGATACTTTTATTTTAAAAAAAAGTTCCATTGATTCTTTTTTTCCTTAGAGATATCATTTGTGACTTGTTCAATTTCTTTTTCTAAAATAAGGTTAAGTATTTTTTATCTTCTATTAATTAAGGCAGTTTACACCACTTAGATTGTAAGTTTTGCTGACATATAATTAGGAAAACTAACTTCTAATAATTGTTTTAATTTCATCTTCATTGGCAACTAATTCACCCTTTTAATTTTTGATACTGACAATTTGGTTTTCTTTTTAAAGATCAAATTAACCACTGATTTATCTATTTTATTTGCTTTTCCCTTCCCATAAACTATCTCCTAATTTTATTTATTAGTTCAATGGTTTTTGTGCTTTCAAATTCATTGGTCTCCCCTTTAATTTTCAGCATTTCCAGTGTTTTCTTTTAGTTGCATGTCCAATTCACTGATCTTCTCTATTAATGTAATTGTTTAAACATAAAATTTCCTCTAAATACTGTTGCAACCCACATTTTGAATGTTGTCTCATTGTTGTCATTTCCTTTAATGAAATGATTGCTTTTATGATTTATTCTTTGATTTGCTCATTCATTCTTTCATTCTTTTGACTTAGTTTTATTATTTCTTGATGACTTATGGAGTCATTAGCTTCTAATTGTCCAGTTAATTTTTTTTTCCTGAGGCAATTGGAGTTAAATGACTTGCCCAGGGTCACACAGGTAGGAAGTGTTAAAGTGTCTGAGACCAGATTTGAACTCAGGTCCTCCTGAATTCAGGGCTGGTGCTCTATCCACTGTACCATCTAGCTGCCCCTTGTCCATTTAATTTTTAAGGAATTATTTTCTTAAGTGAACTTTTGTACTTTTTCCATTTGTTCAATTCTGCTTTGGGAGAAGTTATTTTCTTTAGTATTTGTGTGTGCATGTATGTGTATGTTTTTCTTACTAATCTGTTGTATTTTGTTTATCCATTTCCCCCCCACCACTCTTATTTGGTTTTGAAAATCAATTTTTAATCCTTTCAGGATTTCTTGTTGGACTTGTGTTCAAAGCACACTTTTTCTTTGTGGCTTTTCTTGTAGCTATTTTGACTTCATGGTCCTTTTCTGAGTTTATTTCTTGTTTTTCCCTGTCACCATTGTTGTTATTGTCAGTTTTTTTCCCCCATGGTATTTCTTGATTAGGAACTATAGGTTCATGTTGGTCTGTTTCCAGTGTGAGTAGGGAGAGGCATTGTCTCAAGCTTTAGGCTTTTTCACACTATTGTTTTCAGAGCTCATTCTGCAGGTTTGGAAGTTTTTAGTGTTTCCTAGTTTTCTAGGATGAATTGTGATCACTAGTCTCCTGTCCTGCACTGTGGTCCTGAACCACGAAGGGTCTTTGATCTCTTGGGATTGCAAGCAATACTGCTCCCTCAGTATCCTTATCACTTGTGATCAAAAGTGACACTTCTCAGGGCTTCCACTTCCCCTTGACTGAAAGTGTTCTTTTTTATCCTTGAGCTTGTGAACCACAAGAATAGACAATTAATGGGCCAAACTGAATCTGGTCTTTTGTACAGCACTAGCACAGGACGTAGTCCTATGTGTAGTCTCCTGTAATCTTTCTGGCCCATTGCCATGCCCCCTCATTGTCTCTGGCTTGAGAGCTTCCAAAGCTGCTGCTATTTCTATCACCACCACCTAGGTCTACCATTGTTTCAGCCTCCACCCCCACATCACAGATCTCTCTTTTTGAACTCCTAAGTTGTCTTGGGCTTGACCTTTTGTTGGTTCTGCTAGTCGAGAATTCCATTTGAGGCATATTTTAAAGTTGTTTGGAGAGAAACGTGAGAGATCAGTGCTCTACTCCACCATCTTGGCTCTCCTCCCAGAAGTGCAGCATATGCTTTTCTAAGTCAATTCTAAGCCTATGGGGATCCTTGAGTACAACCCTATTTGAGTCTGATACCACTGATCTAGCCCAAACCCCTCACTATGGACAAGGGACATCACAGACTAGAAAGAGTATGAGACTTGCAGTTAATGAAGCCTTGGGTTCAAATCCCAATCTCCAATATAACTTACATAACCTTGAACAAGCTACTGAACTCTGAGCCTTTTATTCCATTCTCCATCTATTAAATGTTATGGAATACCTGCAGTATTCCATAACATGGAGCTTAATCTTTCCTTATACATAATGTTAAATATTGTTATTAGCATCATAATAAATGACATGCTTTGAAAACAAGACTGAGAGGGAAGTCTGAAAGAAAGCATTTGCTTTGTTAGAGCCCTTCTCTTTTCAACAAATTAAAAAAATGTTATAACTTTTATAGCGACTTGAAGTTTGCAAAGCTCTCTACATTTGTTAACTTATTAGATGTCTTTACAACTGCTCTCAGAGAAAGCTCTAGGCTCAGAAGGGGGGGAGGGGGAGTATCGTAGAAATTCAATAAAACTTCTGGGAGTTCAGAAGACACTAGCTTGCTTCTAAACGCAGAGGAATTGTAAAGCCAGAATCATCTTCCTTCCCACTGACCTCTTTTCACACTATTCTTGAATGAAAAAGTTAACACCAGAAAGAATCACACAAGATACCAGAGAGAATGTCATCCTGCTTTTAACAAGTATGAAACCAGAGGAAGACTAATTAGATCAGCCCCATAATTAATATATTATGAATAAATTCAAACCTGCATTCAACACTAAATTATATCTTGAATAATAACTGCTCAAGGCTACTGTTGATTTAATTGGTGTGTGAAGAAGCCCAAACCTCTGAGTTGGGGTTAGGTTTTAGTTCTTTCTTTTTTTTTTCTTTTGCTTATGTGAAATAATTTTCAATTTAACTTCATTGTAATTCAGTCAATTCATTTATTGAAAGTAAAAATGGGCTCATGTCATATTTCTTTTTTGGTGAGGCAATTGGGGTAAGGACAACTTAATAACTCAGTTATTAAAAGTCAAGCAAGTATCTGAGGATTTGAGCTCAGATTTTCCTGACTCCAGGGCCGGTGCTCTATCCACTGGGCCACCTGGCTGCTTAGCACAGTGTTTGGCACATAGAAAATGTTTAATGAATTCTTGTTAACTTACAGATTTATCTTTACTACAATGCAAATAGTCCTAGATTACATACATACCTGGTGATATTTGTAGCTCAATGTGTAGCTCAATATGACTTGTCTTTTATTGACTTAGAACTAGAAATGATCTTCGACATCATCTAGTCTGCTGATCTCTTTTTACCAAGTAGCTGAAGCTCCCAGACAGGAGAGAATCTTATTTAGAATCACCTGAGTAATAAGCACTGGAGAGGATTTCTACCCAGATATTTTACCTCTGTTTAGTGTCCTCTCCCCAAGGTCACACTGCTTGCAGGTTACAGTGAGTCAGAGGGCACTTTGTTCCTCTTGTGCTGATAACAAGCTGTATTGGAGAAGACTTGGCCATTCCTTGGCACAATAACTGTGATTTTTGGGAAGCTGCCTCCTTTCCCTGAGCTTCACTTCTCTAAGCTAAAAATGGAGGGCAATGGCTGAGGTCACTTTTATGGTTTCCTTTAATGCTAAGATTCTGATTCTAATGTGAATGACTAATAGCCCTGGCTGGGGCTAAAGTGAAAATCAGTAATTGGAGAGGGCATATAACATCTTGGAAACAGCAGACTAGAAGAGAGAGAGAACGATAGACTCAGAGTGTTTGAATCTTGTCCAGGAACACAACCAGTTTTGTGAGTGACTCTGGGCAAGTTATGAGAGCTCTTCTGCCTCAGTTTTTTCATGAGTGAAATGAAAATAACAATGATATTTAATAACAAATTTAGTCCCAAACTCTCTGGACTTTGCCATCTTGGCCCCAACAGGCTTCTTACTCTGTGGTTGCCTCCAACCCTAGAGGCATCCTCTGAGCCACAAACCCCCCACTTACTCTGCTCATGATCCCCTAGACCTTTACCCCGTGTTCCCGGACATCCCCCCCACCTTCAGTTTTTACAAAAGCTGTCTCATAGGTGTTGCCTTAGAATGGAATATTTTTGAAGACAAGGGCCGTCTCCCTTGTACTTGGATTTGTAACCCCAGTCCTTAATATGCCAAGTTCCTGGACACGGTGAATGTTTAACGAATTCTCTACCTGTCTGTCTGTAGCCTCCACTGTATATTATTAAATGATATAATATAAACACGATGAAATATAAAAGCCAATTATTAGTAGTTATCCTTTTTTTAGAAAAAGCAATTTTCAAACGTTTTCTACAAACCTTCTTCAGCTACATCGTAAAGAAAGTAATTCAGAAAGGAGGCATTCTCTCTCTGAGTAAAAGAAGCTGAGAGTAACCCAAGGGAAGGCTGGGAAAACTAAGAGTGCTCCTTGGAGAAAGAGAGAACGAGGGAGGCAGCCTGCTCTGGAAAAAAGAATTCTTTTTCACCATTACCAGGGAAAGACACGAACCTGAACCAGACTGATCTCCGGAATCAAAGTGATGGTTTTAAAACTCGTCCTCAGTTTATCCAAGCATGGGGGAACATATTTATCAAAAAGGATCGTCAGATTGGCCTTTTCAGACTGATGGCTTCTCCTGTCGATCCAGCTAGCCACGTACCTGGAAGAGAGAAGAGCAGGAAGATTTGGCAGATCCCGGATCTGGGAATTCGGGTCCTATAAAGGAGACGTCTCTGTCAAACATTTCAGGGACATGCTGTCAGCATGTCTGCCCCTTTTTCCATTTGTACATGCCCCCCCCCCAGTTGGAGTGTTCACATTTGTATTCTCCATGATTCCTCCTCTCTGTCCCCCCTTCTCTCTCCCTCATCATATGAAATCCCTTCAAAGACAGTTATCATGGCCCTCCCACACCCCACCTTAAGTCTGCTCTTCTTTCACCTAAACAAGCCCAGTTCATTGACCATCTCCTTCTATGGCCTGACCTCAAAGCCCTTCACCAGGCTGGCTGCCCCTCTCTCCAGTTTATCAGCATCCTTCCTCAAGGGCAGGCTCCAGAGCGGAGATGCACATCTCTGGCCAGCAGAGTACCAAGGGAACAGCACTCCCTTATTCCTGGTAGCCAAGTGTTTCTCTCTCTCTCTCTTTCTCTCTCTGTCTCTCTCTCTCTCTTTTTTTTGCTTTTTGCTGAGGCAATTGAGTTTAAGTGACTTGCCCAGGGTCATACAGCTAGGGAATGTTAAGTGTCTGAGACCAGATTTGAACTCGGGTCCTCCTGACTTCAGGGCTGGTGCTCTATCCACTGTGCCACCTAGCTGCCCTGGCCAAGTTTCTCTTAAACACCCAAAGCTCCCATCAGCTTTCTCAGTCATGATGGACATTGCTGACTCAGGGGATGTTAGCGGGTCACTAAAATCCTCAGCTTTTTTTCTTTTTAAGAAGAATTTCACTCTGATCACCCTTCTCTCACTGTATCTCTCAATCCTTGGGAAGTTTTGTTTTGTTGTAGAGGATCCTGGATGAGACCCCGGGGGGAGGTCCCTTTCATTTCCCAAAATGCTCAAACCCTTTTTGCAAAGTGTGCCAATATGGAAATCATTCAGGATGCTCTGAGGGAGTTCTGACCCCAATTATTTTGAGATCTGAAGTGAGGTTCATTAATAAATATACTGAAATGACTCCTTGTAGTGATCCTTTCAGGGTATACAACCTGGGGGATGTTCAAAGGGCAGAGAGACAAGGCTGTCTATTCATCACTCTCCACACAGAACACTCCATTTCCTACCTGCCAGTCTTTGTCCAGGCTGTGCTCTCTGTTGGAACGTTCTCCTTTTTTAAATTTGTCTTGCAGGATCCCTTTAAGGTGCAGCTAAAATGCCAACCGGCATAAAGCCTTTCCCAATTTCCCCAACTATGAGGTTCCCCCCACATATATTTTGTAGATACTTCAATCCATCATTTAGCAAGCATTTATTAAGCACCTAGTATGGCTCAGGGACTGGTGATGTGAAAAGTAAAACAATCCTATTGCCAGGTAGCTTACATTCTACCAAGGGGAGATGTACTTTTGTGTGTGCAAAACCTTAAATGTCAGCTTGAGAGTGGGACACGTTTTATTTCTCTCTTTATATCCCTTGGGTCTCCCATCAGACTGATGCACAGTAGGCATTTAATTTTGCTTCACTTTAAAATGATAGTTGGGATGGATTGAATTAAAAGAAAAAACCAAGTTTAATCAAGAAAGGCAAGTCCTCCAGGGAAGAGAGTCTGAAGGGTGGGGACAAGAGTTATGCGGGCAGGAAGAAGCAGGCACTTTCTAGCTTTGGCAACAGAAATGTGTCGAGTCGGTTCATAGAACACGCTTTGGGAGGAATCGTTCACAGCCTCACAGTCAGACTCCCGGCTCCCTATGATTGGCCTCCATTGCGCCATTGTGAAAGCACACTCGAGGGTGCCAGCCCTTCCAGCTGCAGGGAGGGCTGCCAGGATGTCATCCAGCCCCATGCCCCTGGCCACGACAAGGCTGTGGGCATTCCTCCAGCTCTGGTTCGGGGCTTTTGCAGAAAGGCCCCATTTAAGTCCTCTGGCTGTTCCTCCCTCAGACAAAAGGACCCCAGATGTTCCCTCTGGGAATCATGGCCACATCATGCTTATCCCCAAAGCTGACAGGTCTGGGTCACTCTGCTGCTCAGACCCAGCTTGCTCTCACTCCCAAGCTGCCAGGGGACCTCTGCATCTCCCACTTCCCCCTCACTGCAGGCGGCAAGTTCTCCGTCAGTCATGGTGCTCCAGAAGATGAAGTCAGGAGACCCCTGACCCAAAGAGCATGGGGGCTCCTGCCAATTTGTGTCTTCTGAGGAAGAAGATGGAGCATCCCAGTGCCCGGTGGGAGGGACTGAAGGGGAAGGGTGCCGGGCCCAGTGGGAGGTGGGACAAGAGGAAGCCCCAGAGCTTTCCCAAAGAAAAGTACAAAGCAGCCAGACAGCATGGGAGTGATGCTGGGGGAAGAGTCCTCAAGGAGGCTCCGAGGCACCTCAGTCTCTGCTTCCAGACATCACCTGGTCAGCCCCGTTTGAAGCCCATGGACACACCAGGTCTGACACTACATGGCCGCCATTTTCCTTCTGCACGTGTTTTCTCTCCCAGCCAAACTTCCCTCGCTGCTCCTTTCTCCAGCATTTTCGGCCTCACAGGTTGAGAGCTGGCAGGGGCCCGAGCACAAACGTCTCATGTCACAGACCGGCAAACCAAGACCTCAAGGTCAGAACACTGGCCCCGCGTCACACGGCCAGGGCCGCTCAGAGGCGTCGGGTCACTCGGGTGTTCTTGGCTCGGAGGGCGGCTCTCTACCTCTCCATCCATGCACACATCCACCATTCGCCCAGATAATGCCGTCTGCCTGTTGCCCAGATTCTCCAGGGCATTCATCTTCCTGCTCCTGCCTGTCCTGAGGCAGGTCTCAAAGGACATGTCATCATCACCCGCCATCAAAGCAGTATCTTGAGCCCCTCGTGACATGGTCCCCTCCTATCAACTTTTCACATCTTACTCCCCCTTTTGCTCTTGTTGGAGTTTTCTTGGCAAAGACACTAGAGCAACTGCCATTTTCTTTTCTAGCTCATTTTTACAAGTGAAGAAATTAAAATGAGAGGGTTAATGACTTGCCCAAGATCACACAGCTACTGCGTGTTTGAGACTGCATTGGAACCAGGCCTTCCTGCCTCCAGACCCGACACCCAGCTGTCAGACACTGGCTCCCCTGCCTGGGATGCTCCCTCTCCTCATCCTCTGGCTTGCCTGCCTTGCTTCAAGTTCTGTCTTGTAAAAAAGCCTTTCCCAAGCCCTCTTCCCTCTGTTGGTTATCTCCATTTTGTTCTATGACAGAACACGAGGGGAAAGTAGAAATAGAAAAACCCACAATCATCACCTTAAAGAAATCCTCACAAGGAAAACACAACATTATTGCTAGACTGGGAAACCCTCAGATCAAAGAGAAAATTTCACAAGAAACGCCCCAAAATTCAAATATGCTAGTGTTACAATTACAATTGTACAGAATGTATCAACAGCTACAATAAAAGACCTGGAACATTATATACCAACAATCAAAAGAACTAGGCTTGCAAATGAAGATTATATTCGGCAAAATTAAACAATGTTGCATGAAGAAAATGAAGATGGAACAGATTTTCAGGATTTCATCTCAAACAGATCTGGACTCAATAGAAAGTTTAACATTTAAGAGTCAACATCAAAGACTTATTTCAAAGACTCAATAAAGACAAACTATTTTATATGTGGAAATGGGAACTACACGTTTAAGATTGGTATTAGCAATTGAGTAGTTTAAAAGAAAGATTGGGGCAGACCTGGGTATGATCTGACTCTGAAAAGCGAAACTGTCTTGGAAAAGGTACAAGTAGTAATTGTGCTATATGAATGAGGTATAGAGGAAGAACCAAGACAGAGCCCTTAAAGGAGGAGGAAGGTGCTAGTTCTGAAATCCTACTCACATTGGGAAGGGGTTAAATAAGGAAAACACACACACATATATATGTATATATCTGTATATACACACATTTTATATATATTAGGAACAACACACATATATATGTATATACGTATATATTAAGAAATATGTATACATATACATATATGTATATGTATATGTATGTATTTATACACACACACACACACACCCCATGAAGGCTACACTACCCTATCTATAAAGAATATAAAGCTATATATACATGGAATATATAGATTTATATATATATATATTCTATATAGAATAGAAATCTATAAAGAAATAAGGTGGAAGGGAATAGGATAAAGTGGGGCATAGAAGGGTGTTTAACTGGAATGGGATAAAGTGTATAAATTAATGAGAATGGAATAAAGAGGGAGGGTAAGGGTGGAGAGAGCAGATAAGAGAGAGATTCATGGGTTTGGGGGGGAGTTTAATAACAAGGCTAGTTAAGGAGTAGAATTTAAAGTAGAAGAGTAAGCAGGGATAGAAAATAAAACATACACAAACCCAATAACAAGGATTAGGAGTAGAATTTATTGGGGAAAAAAGTAGGGTATCTCAAGTTTAGCACAGTACAAAGCACACAGTAAGGGTTTAATAAATGTTTAGTGATTAACCAACTTGACTGATCACCTCCTTCTCCATCACTAGATTTGAGCTTAGGCCACAATGGCTAGAGCCTTGATTTATGCTGTAGACTTCCTAGTCAGCAAGGTCACTAGACCAGTCGGTCAATAAACATTAATTAAGCACCTACTGTATGTCAGGTACTAACTGGGATAATTGAGGTAAAATCATCTGTGACTTTAAAGGTCAGTGCCGTGGAAGTAACAGTGGAAAGCCAGGGCCCTTGGCCAAAATGCTGTCTGCCAACATGCCCGAGACTCTTGACTCTTCATCCCTTTAGACTTCCCCCATCACACCTGAAGAAGGAATACTCACGGATTCCAGCCCAAGTCTTGTGGGTTCACATACAAAATCCCAGCTCTGGACACGGTGGCAGGTGTCGCCGTCTGCAAATGGCTGATCTCAAACAGGAGCCTCATGTGAGGGCTGAGCGCCACCCGCTCATTACTGGCCAGTGTCAGGACCTGGACGGGAGAAGACCACAGTCATTCCGGGGAGCACGGGGCTTCCCAATACGAGATGCTGGAGTCAAAATGGGCCAACGTCCAACCAGGGAACCCCGTGGCAGGAGGCGCTGACCCTGGCCAAGCCACCGGCCCAGTCCGAGCCACAGCTGAGCAGGACCGGAGCCCCCAGCTCTGGCCGGCATTAGTGCTGGACTTTAGTAATGGAAACGACCAATGCCTGGGATTTCATCAGGGGTCAGCCCCTTCACTGAAGCAGCCCCGCAACTCATCTGCACCACAAAGTCTCGGAGAATCTGCCACCCGGAGAGCTTGTGTGGTCAGTATGTGCTCGAGGCCGGATCTGAAGCTCTGCAGCCAGGCCCTCCTGACCCTCGGGCTCGTCCTCTCCTATAACGTGCTCCTTGCTCCCGGTGCATTATTCAGTCATGGGGACGGTCCGTTTTTCCCCAGTTGTTGACCAACTCCTCCATTCTATAGCGGAGGAGATGGCTCCTGAGAGGAAGAGGCTTGTCCCCACTGGGTGAGGGCAGAAGCAGATTCGAACACACGTCCTCTGGGTCCAAGCCGGCGCCTGGAGCCTGACTCCCTCCGGCAGAACAGACGCCCCTTGAGGGCAGAGGTGCTTAGTGTCTGACCCCGGATTCCCTCACCTCAGGCAGACAGGAGAGTGCAGGAAGCACTTCATTAATGCTTGCTTCGGACCATCCGGATATGCACTTTCACTGCTCCTTAAGGGAGCTTCAGTGGCTGCCTGGGTAACGGAGCTGCGGAGGCCCACGTCCCCAGCCCCTCCTCCCCCACGTCCCCAGCCCCTCCTCCCCCACGTCTACACCTCTCAGCTCCCACAACTGACTCCACGAAGTGCCTGCGCAGGGGACACGGTGACTAAAGTCCAAGGGCCTGCCCTAAGGAGCCTAAGACCATGCACCTGGTCCATAAACAGATGTCGGGGGCACCAGGCTAACTGAACCTAAACTTTGGGAGGCTCAGAAACCAGGGGTGGGGCTGTTCTGAGAGTACAGGTAGGAGGAGCTCACCTGAGGGAAGGGGGCGGGCTTGGCTGAGAGAAAGTGCAAGGGCGTGGCCAGGGATTATTTGTGGGAGAGGAAGGACCAGGAGCACTGCGGCAGAGCCTCCAAAGGGCTGGTGATGGAGCCGGAGAAAATGGCAGCTAGCATTCACACAGCGCTCCAAGGTCCGCAGAGTGCTTTCCAGAGTTAGTTTAAGTGAACGTCCATCACAGCCCCGAGGGGCGCATGCTCCGAGCCTTCTCACTTCCCAGGTAAGGAAGGGGAGGCGGAGGGATTCAGCGGCGGGTCCTACAACTACTCTCTGCCTAGCAGCTGCTGAGATTGTGGTCATGTGACCCGAGCAGCTCTAGCTTTGGAGGTCCCGGACCCTAGCAGCCGATTCCGCCCTCCCTTTAGGTAAAAGTACTTTGTTTTTTCTTGGGAAGAACGGTCACTTATTTTCCCAGTGAGAACCACGGCCCAGTGCTGGGGCCCAGGCAACGGCCCCCTGTCGATGCTGACAGGGGAGGAGGTTCACCTTTTGGGGGGGAGGGACCCCGGAAGAAAGAATTGCCCTCTGGGACACCTAGATGACGTTATTCAATAGCAGCTGCCAGTGGGAACCCGGGCTATGCTTTGGGGGATGGGGATGAAACAAAGGGAGGAGTGAGCCAGGGCCGAGGGGCTGGGCAGGGGAGGAAGGACGCAGGTAAAGGAGGTCAGCATCGGGCACTGGGGGAACCGTCAGCTCCTTTCAACCCACCGTGGGGCAAAGACCAAGATGCCCGCCGCAGTTAGGGTTCTAGAATGCCTTGAGGCGGGCTTGTGGGAAGTAGGGCCCATCGGATCCCTCTGGACTGTTTGGGACAAGGAAGGGGTGTGGATGTAGGGGGCCAGAGAGGGAGAAGGGGGCTGGATTGGAGCATCACTGGGTGAAGTGGCAAAAACCATCCACAAAAGAGAGGCCGGCTCCTGACTTCTATCATTAACAGCAGCACGGGGGTGCCAAAAGCCGCATAAACCTGGCACAAACGTGGATCAAGGAGAAGTGACCCCACAGTACCCCGACTCAAAATGGTGCCCCGGGGTCAAAGGCAATGAAGTGAAAATGAATATTCCTTAGTGAAGGAAAGGGTTTCTTGGGCACAGAGGAGACATAAACAAAAGCAAAAATCAACCAAGGGCAGCCCACCTTGTTATCATCCATCACTGTGTTGAGTGACTCAATCCACATGGGGTCAATGTCTCCATCCAGAACTATCCATTTGGGCCCATCATGCAGAATGTTGGCTTGTTCTCTCAGCAGTGATGAAAAGAGCCCTACCAAAAAAGAATATTTAAAATAATAGCAGATTTCTAAATTCGTCGGTGGCAAGGAAATGATATAAAACAATAATGTGCAAGTTTGACCCCCAAAGAATAGATCAGAAGAGGGACCTCTCCCTGCAGAAGTGGAGGTCTAGGGTGGTGGGATCCTGCATATGATACCTATCACTTAGTTGGATTTAGACAAGTCGCCCAATCACTACCTAGAGGTGACTGACTGGAACATGGAAGAACCAGCTGTGCCTTAAAATCTTGTGTGACCCTGGGCAAATTTGTTACAAAATTCCCAAGTACCCAGAGCCCGTGACTTTATGACATGACCTTGCATTGGCTCTGTATGTAACTCTCAGAGAAAAGTTTTGAGCACAGCAATATTCCTGGAACAAGAGTGCTGGTCCCAAAGGAACCACTAGGAAGCGGAACAATCTTTTGGAGAGAAAAGTTTGGGTCTCTTGGGGGTTCTGCTAATCTGCTTTGTCATACTTTGTGATCAAGTAAAGTCTGAGATAAGGACAAATGAAGGGGAGGGAGGGAGGGAGAAAAGATCAGAACACCAAAGACAATTCCAATGGGCTCTCTCCAGCTACTTGGAGCTCATCCATACCTGCTGGTCTCTGGGGAGGTGGGGTATGACTTCTGTTAGGTAAAATCCCACAGACATTAATGACATGCTCATTTCATCTCATCCTCAACTGAATTCAGTCCTATTAGTAAGTACCTACTATGTGCCAAACGTGGAATATTCAAAGTCCAAAAGGAAAAATCTTCCAACTTCAAGGTTACATTGTATTGGTGGGATACACTGTGTGAATAAGCCAGCATACACATGGCAATTTGATGGAGGGTGGGAGGTGGAATCAGAGAAGGCTTCCTATGGGCGGTGGCTAAAACTGCTAAACTTTGGACTAAGCTCAGGATTCTCACTTATAGAGGTTAGTGGGGAGTGCATTCAGCAATGGAAGTGTGTTCAAAGAAATGAAAGTGGGATGTTCCCAGTGAGCAGGATGGATGAGAAAGGGGACAGACAGGGACTGAGGAAGGACGTGTGACTCACCATCTTTCCATTCTCGAGTGGCGTGATGGATAAAGCCAAAGAGCTCGTCCGTTGTCACAGCTTTGGGGTTTAAGTCATTCCAAACAGGTTTCTGCTTCAGGTTAACATAGGTTCGATTCAGAGTCCTCAAAATCTAGAAAGAAAAGGTGAAAGATTCAAGAAAATTTATTTTTACTTTTCATACTCATAAAAAGGGGGTGCTTTGATCATTTTTCAAAATGAGTATCACAGAATGTAGGATCCCTGAGGAAGAGACTCGGAGCCAGAAGGACTCTTTGAAGTCAGGGAGACTCCTTCCCTCATCTTATAGGGGATGAAACTCAAAAATGTTGGTCCATCTAGAAGATGCCATTCAAAGCCAGGGCTTCCTGCCTCCAAGGCCAGCGCTCTATCCACTGCACCAGATGCAACGTTCTGTACCCAGAGCCAGCCATCTCTCTACAATCTCATTTTCTATTCTTCCTGACAGACATGTCATCGCATCTAACTAGAGTTAATTCAACCCCCTTCTAGTGTCATTGACTCTTAGACAATTAGTGTGAACCATCCTCTTGTCGCTGTTGCTCAGTCATTGATCTCAGCTGTGACTGACTCTTCCTGACCCCATTTGGGATTTCCTTGGCAGAGATACTGGAGTCATTTGCCATTTCTTTCTCCAGCTCATTTTACAGGTGAGGAAACTGAGGCAAAACAGAAGTAAGTGACATGCTGAGGGACACACAGCTAGTAAGTGCCTGAGGCCAGATGTGGACTTAGAGATGAATGAATCTTTCTGGTTCCCAGCATCCCCTAACAGTGAGCACAGCCAAAGAGAAACCAAGTTTTCTTAAGCTGTTTTCTTTGTTATCCATCGTAGATGATGCTTTGTATTCACTTTTGAAAGCTGAAAAAAATAATCTTTGCATGAGCACCATAAAAACACCAGGGCCCCACACAGTCTCCTTTTTCCTTGGAGCAGAGCAAGAGGCAGGAAATCTGGTGAATGGAGGGTGCCATATCAGACACTATGGTCAAAGTAACGAGCGCTCTATTTGGAACCCTGGGTTCAAATCCAAGCTCTACCACTAGGAGACCTAAGACAAGAAAATGGCCCTTTCTTGGCTATAAATCAACAAGGCAGTTGATCTGCTTCACCACATGAGCAAGAGGAGTCACTTCAGTTTTGGTGGAATGGGGCTAAATGAGTCAAGTGCAGTATTGAGAAGAATCAATGATTCAAGCAGTTCCAGTGAAAAAGGAAAACTTTCCAGACGACAGAATCCTTCCCCACCCTGCCTGCCATGATGTCTACCTTGGGTTCATTCTCTTCCCAAGATGCAGAGAGGGACCCAGAAATAACTGTGTGACTTCTGGAAAAATGAGGAATGAAATCAAAGGCTCTTCACTTTGTTTATGTCTGAGGAAGCCTCAGGACCCTCTCTCAGAATTATATTTTTAAATGTGAAAAGAAAAAATAAAAATGGAAAGCAATTATAGTTAAATGGTCATGATGTTTAAAAAAACCAAGTTCGAGGACGTCTGGCTAGGAAGCCCCAAGCTCGATAGCCACAAGGTTCCCAGTGTGGCGTTCTGACCACTGGCATGAATGATGGAGATGAGAGAGATGATGCTAAATATATGAGAAGCCACTTGGCTTCTGAAGCAGACTCAAGGAGGATATTTTTAGCGACTCCAAATCAGGGGGAAAGTCTGTGATTTACTTTGTCTTCCTTGATTCACATCTGAAACTCACTCTGACACAATGATGTGCCTAGGAGAGAGCTGCTGGAACATTTCCCTTACGTCCGTTCCCTCATTAGAAACCACCCCTCTGCTGTTGTATTTCTGTTTTGATTCTTCAGCTGAGCAAGTCTGCAAAAGATGCTTGTGCCTGAGACCACCCATGTGCTCCCCTCATTTTTAGTTGTTGGCTTCTCAATGCCTGCCTGCCCAACACTCCAGAAATCCAAGCCACATAATGGTAAGACTGTGCATTTTGAAGGATGGGGAGTGAGTGTCCTGGTTGTGAAAGAAAGCACAGCTGGGGAGGAAGGGAGCTACAGAGGAATTTTGAAGATGCTGCTTTCTTATTTATTTCTATTGGGTTTGGGTCCAACTTATATCCTTCTAACAAACACATATTTAGTACCTACTGTATGCCAGTCACTGCACTAAAAAAGAAAAGCTTCCTGCCCTTGAGGAGTGGACATTCGATGGGAGAAGGGGGTGTAACAGACCCTTGTAGCACAAGGGGCAGAGAGACGGTAAAGAGACACCCAAAGTTTTAGGAACACTTGACCTGTATTTATGAACCAATACCAAATCATATCCTCATTGGTCAATCAACCAATACCAATTTATTAAGTGCTTATTGTATGCTGAGAATGTATTTGGTCAGCTCTGAATCCAGAAAGATCTGAGTTTGAGTCCTAACTTTTGATGCATTGGGCAAGTCACTTCTAAGTTGCAGAGAGGATGCTCACCTGCATTGGATTAAATTCTATGCTAGGTGCCAGAATTACAGACAAAGTAAGGAAACAAACCCTTCTCTTAAGAACATCTTGCGGCGCCTTCCTAGTGATGAAGCAATTCTAGATTTCAACCTGGCAAGAAGCTGAGAAATCTCTAATTGGCCTTTAGGATCCCTCCCTGGTGTAAATTTGTGATTCTCTGTTTGTCTAGAAAACCCTTGCCTCTACAAAACAAAAAATAAATATTTATTGATTACCTTCTATGAGATTTTATGTGCCTTTGTTTTCAAGTGAGGGTACTGAAAGGTCCAGAAATGACTAGTGTGGGCAGGGGCAGGACCTGTGGCTCTAAATCCCAATGTCCTTTCCACTATAGTGTATTCTTTTTCATGTAGAGTTCAGAAATTGAGATGAGAGGAAGGAGAGGGAATAAAAAAGTATTTATATAGCACCTATTATGTGCCAGGCACTGTGCTAAGCATTTTTTACAAATATTTCACTGGATCTTAATTTGATTTGAGACAGCCAAGGCAAAAACAATGCAAAATAAGGCAAAAATCATATACTAGGATCCAAACTTTTTTCCCCTAATAACTTTTGCATACTATGTGTTATTTGAAAAAAAAACACCAAAAACCCTTTAAAAAAATAAATAAAAATCTTTGAAACAAGGTGTTAAAGACTAGCCATGGTCTTCCTAGATTTGCTTTTTATTTACATTTTATTATTATTATTTTTTTTTACCAGAAAAAGTTGTTCTTTAATTTTTCTCTTACCCACTTGCCCACTTACTCTATCCCCAAAAGAGGCCCATGATCTTGGCAAATCATGAAAGAAAATTTTTGTGGTCTAGTATGCAAATACAACACAATAAACAAACATAATCCAATGAGTTTCAAGTTCTGAAGCCAAAAACTATGATCAAATCAAGTCTGATATTCCTGGATGGGGTATATGTCAACCTACTCTCTAGGGTTCTATTCATCAACTCAATAATATTCAAAACCAAAATCCCTGCCTGGGTGGCCATTCGAGTGGGTGCATCTGCCTACTAGAATGTAAGCTTTCTTTAAGGGCAGGGATTGTTTTTGTATTTACTTCACTTGCTGGGACAGTGCTTGACATATCGTAAGAGCTCAATAAATGCTTTTTTGTTCATTCAGATGAATTAAGAGGAAAAACTATTTTTTACATGGAAAAACTAAAAAAAAATCTTTGTGTAGCCATCATGAAAAAACCCGACCCTATACAAATGCTCTTCTCCTTAAAGCAGAATAGAAAGCAGAAAAAGATCTTTCGAGCAGCCCACAAGCCAGTTTGTCATACCTTGCTCTTTCCTGTTCCAGCATTTCCGACCACAAAGACTGAGTGCCGAACAGCCAACAGCTCCTCCAGCTGAACAACCTGCAAAATCAAAATACTAATCACTATTTTCTTTTAATGAGGCGATAATGAAATGATGATGGGCAAACATCTCTGACCACTACTTACAAAGGTGGCTCCTCCATCCTCCAAGACCCTTCACTTGATCATCTATCCATTCCTCCCTCCTAGTTTTCAATCCCTTTCCCCCTTCTTTTTATTGGCTTAAATCCTTGAAAAGTCCATCTCCAGTAGATGCATCCATTACTTCTCTCCACAGTCTGGCTTCTGATCTCATCATTCCAGCAAAACTGCTCTCTCCAAAGTGAGATTGTAACTTCCATTTCTCAGTTGCCCAATCCAATGGTCTTTTCTCAATCCTCGATCTCCTTGGAAGCTTCTGACAGTTGATCAGTCACTTCTCAATACTTTCTTCTCTCCAGGTTTTCAGGACTCATTCTCTCCTGGTTCCTCCTCCCACCTCTCTGACTGCTCCCCCTCTGTCTCTGTTGGCTCCTCTTCCAGTTCCCATCCTCCAACCACAAGTGTCCCACAGGGCTCTGTCTTGGGCTTCTTCTCATCTCCCCCAGACTACTCTACTCTTTTCCCTTGAATTTAATTAGCATCTCTATACTAATGATTCTCAAATCTGACTTTGCTGCCCCAATCTATGCTGACTTCCAGTCTTGCACCTCTAGCTGCCCATTAGGATCTTGAACTAAATTTCCCAAAGACATCTTAAACTCAATGTATCCAAAGCTGAACTCACCATTTTCTCCAAAATCAAAGCACCTGCTAACCTTTTCTGTAGAAGGTGCTACATCCTTCTGGTCCCTCAGGCTCCCATTCTTGTCGTCCTGGGCTCTCCCCTCTCTCTCTGACCCTCCAGATCCAATTGCACTTCCTAATTAATGGTCCCTCTTATCTCCTCTAACATGGCCCCTGCCCCAGTCCACTGCAGCAGCTGCCTCAAGTCTCTTCTTACTGCAGCCCACCCACCATTCAGACACTAAGATTTTCCTAAAGCACAGCCTCACTTCCTCCCTCTCTCCCTGCAACTCCCCCTCTCTCTCCCTTTCCCCATCTCCCTTCAACTCCCCCTCTCCCTCCCTCACACTCACACTCCTATTCAGTCCCTTAGACCTTATTTTCCACCTCTACCCCAACAATACTCAATACTTTGTGATCCAGTGATTTTGGTCTTGCTTTCCTGAGCCCAGGTGTTTCACTGCCCACTTCCCAGGTCTATAATGCTCTCCCCCTCATCCCCACCTCCTGATTTCCTTGGCTTTCTTTAGATTCAGCCAAAGTCTCACCAACAGAAAGTTCTTCCCATCCCCCTTTAATTCTAGTGATTTCCTTCTGTGGAGAGGAAGGCCCCACTTTCTCCTGTCTATGCTGACTGTACACAGCTGTCTACATTGGTCCATCCCACTGGACTGTGACTCCTTGAGGAGAGAGGTTGGATTTTGCCTTTCTTTGACTCTCCAGTACTTAGTTCTGGGCACACAGTAGGCACTTAATAAGTGTTTACTGACTTATTCTTTTCTCCTGACCTGAAACATTCACAAACAGGGAGATCTTGTGTCAGCCGTATGCCTATGGAGATGTAGTCTGCTCTGGAAAAGCATCTACAAGAGCCTGCTGGGGCCTGAGTTTAAATCCTGATGCTTCCTGGAAGTGTGATCCTGGCCAAGACAGCGAAACACTCTCAGCCTCAGTTTCCTTAGCTACAAAAATGGAATATCACCTGTTTCACAGGGTTGTACTGTCATAGATTCAGAGGCAGGAGGCCCCTTAGAAGCCGGCTAATCCAAACCCTCCACTTTATAGGGGAAACAGGTTCAGAGAGAGCAAAAGACTTGCTAAAAGTAGGATGTGACAGACTAGAATTCGAATCCAAGTCCTCAGCCTCTAAATATCACAAATGTTCTACTTGCCACCAAGCCTGTAAGCTCTGTGTGGATGCAGCCTCATGATGGCTAGGGTATAAGCTCAGCTCGTGGCCATCCAAGTGTTCTCTTCAATCTGGACATTTGTTTCCCATTGAAGGCATTAAACATTCTCTCATTTATTTCTAAGGTAGAACGGAGGCAGAACAATAGGAACCGTTCATGCCAAAAGAAGTCTTCTGCCCTCACCCATTAAACAAGGGGCTGATGAAACATGGAAGGCAAAACCCTTCCCCCTTCCCATGCTCCAGCTCTGAATATGATCAAGCTCCGTCCCCTCAGCTTCAGACACCCTGGGTGACTCAGGCCTGCAAGGCACCGGGGGATCCCCAGAGCCTCCCTTAGCCTTTGGCCTGAAAAGGACAAGAACGGCTCAGGGTTTCCCAGCTCTGCCAAGTGCTTCCCACAGGTTCTCTCCCTGGAGCCTCACAACCCTATCATCTCCCTTTGATCGATCCCCTTCTTACAGGTGCCTGGCCCACCCTAAACAATCAACACTCGCTGCTGGCGATACGGTCCAAGAGAGGTTAAGTCATTTGTTCAGGTCACACAGCTACGAAGTACCTGATGGGTGATTCAAATCCAGGCCTTCCTGACCCCAAGAAAAGCCCTCTGCTCACTATTCCTTCCTGCCTCCCAATCACTTGAGAGCAGTTATTATTCCAGAAAAGCTTAAGGAATAGATTTATAAGCAATCTGCACATCTGGAGTGTGCTCAAGCCAGCTCACAAAAACCAGTTAAATTTTCAGCGGGAGCATTCACACCTTCGAAATCAGCAAATGGCACAGCTTAATTGTCTAGATTTAAGAAAATGATGGAGAAAACCTTAAGGTTTCAGATTAAAAGTATGTTGTGTGGGTATGTGTTTTTTGAGAGAGTTGATTGTTTTATTAACTTTTATTAACATACCACTATTGTATTTGTATTCTATATACATGTATAAATATTTAGTATTTTATATATAAATATATAAATATTTAGTAATATTTGTATTCTATATACATGTATAAATATTTAGTATTTAAAATGTGTATGTAACATATTTATCTTTATATATAAATGTATGTACACATATATATTTGTATACACGTTTAATTTTTAAAATGTATGTGTGTGGGGGCAGCTAGGTGGCACAGTGGTTAGAGCACCAGCCCTGAAGTCAGGAGGACCTGAGTTCAAATCTGGTCTCAGACACTTAACATTTCCCTAGCTGTGTGACCCTGGGCAAGTCACTTAACCCCAATTGCCTCAGCAAAAAGCAAAAAAAAAAATGTATGTGTGTGTTTGTATATAAATGTATATGTGCATAATACACATTTATATATAAATGCTTAACTTTTAATTATATGCACAGGACAATATGTTGGTATGTTCATGCATATATTTTTACCTTGAGGATAAAGCTCTCTTCAGGCTGCAGGCAGAGTTCCAGGGTGGACTGGCGAACCATTTGCTCAAACTGCATTTCCCTCTTCCTGGGAACTTCCAGGGCTGGAAAGAGGTCACTGATCAGCCCCATGAACACGGGAACATCGTCTGTCACAATTTTGGGCAGGTTAAAGTCCCTGAGCGCCCGCATCAGCACCTGGGAGAGAGATCAAAGGCAGGTGGCAGCCACCCCTGTCTGGGCTAAGACATTCATTTCAAAAATGGGAGGCGCCTGCCCCATTCCAGGCTGGGCTGCAGTGCCCCTTGATGGGGGGTTCAAACAGCACTCAGCCATCAGAAAAATCGCTGCTCACAGCTAACATCAGTGTAAGAGAATGAACAGAGATGGCCCCAAAGGCCTCCTTCCTCTGTTATCCCCAGCCAACTTTGGATCATGCCCAAGGCCTCTGTACTTGTAAAGCATCATCAGTGGCTAACGTCAGCAGGTCATTTTGGGAAAGGACTTTGAGGTCCATAGATGAAATGAGCTCTCTGGAAACAGGTTCCCCCAGTGGAACTCTCCATGGGACTCCTGGTCAGCACACATGGGGACAACAAAGTCCTTGGATTCTAAAATAGGCGTGGGCTGGAGCAAAAGCAGGCTCTGTGTTCAAAGCCTAGCTCCTCTTGGGGCGCACTTATCCTCTCTGGCTTCAGCTTCCTCATCTCTAAATAAGGGTGCACTAGAAGCCTTCCAGCTTTAGCTCTGTGACCCAACCATGCCCTACATGCCCAAAAGGTAGAGATGGCGACATGAGAAGTCTGAAGGAGAAAATCTGTAATACACTCAAACCACATCAGGAAACGTCCACATGGCCAGGTTGGTTTGGCCACACAGGTCAGGGCACACACCATGGGAATAAAGAGTCACCATCACCATTTTCACTGTTCACCCTGAAATGTGGGAAGCCCACAGTGAGTGCCAGCATTACGTGGCATTGAGAGGAAAAGAAGGCTCATTCCCCAGCCATTCTGGGATGGGCTTGACTGGGCAGACAGGAGGCTGGAAAGGGGGTGGAACACCTCATTTGTAATCATCATTCAAAGCCACCTGGCCTATCTCTGCAAATCAGGCAACATGAAGGAAATGCAGGATCCCAGAACCTCGGGGCTGGAAGGAGCTTCAGAAAGCATCTATCTGAAGGAGGATAGGAGCATGAGGCATGAGCATGAAGGAGCAGTAAAGACCATTCAGTTCACACTTCTCATTTTAGAGCTGAGGAAGCGGAGCTGAAGGGATTTACTCACTTAAAGTCTTGGGGTAGGAACACCAGCCCTGGAATTGGAACTGGTACCCTTAATTCCAGAGCTTTTTTTCTTACCAGATTGTCTCCTTTAATATTTCAAAGTCTCTTTCCTTATCTGTAAATGAGGGGGTGAGACCAGATGATAATAGAATCTACCTCCCAGGGTTGTGGTGAAGAAAAAAAAATGGGATAATACTTGTAAAATGCTTAGCATAACACCTAGAACATGGTAGGTGCTTAATACATGCTCATTCCCTTCCCTCTCCATAAATTCACTTGAAGTTCAAAATCTATCATTCCATGAACCCAAATTTGCACCCCCACTGCAACTGTTTTAAGAAGTTCTTATCCATTCCTAGCTTAAGCATTGATTTAAAAAATATAATAAAAATATTTATATTAGCACATTATGCTTTACATAGTGATAATCTTATTAGATCCTCAGAACAATTCTATGAAGGCAGGTGCTTCATTAGCTTCTTTTTATAGATGAGGAAATTGAAAATGAGAGGCTATAATAAGTGTCTGAGGCAGGATTTGAACTCAGATTTTCTAGATCAGAAGTCCAGCATTCTCTCCACTATGCTACCTAGCTACTTAATGGCTTTTTTGCAGACTTCCAAAATACTTTTCAATTATAAAGCATTGCTGGGTTCTAATTTCCTTTCATCAAACTACAATCTTATCTGAGAAGCCTTGAGACTTGTTTATCAAATAAAAGCCTCACTACTCTTCCAAATGCACACATATGTAGGTGTGTATATCTATATATCTATATCTATCTAAATGGGTATATACATGCAAATACATACGAGCATACACATACAATGTGACACATATAGAATTGCATATTTTAAAAACCAAGCAAACTGCACACAATTCAGGACCATATGTGCTTCTGCATAGAGCATTTTGTGAAATTCATTCTCCAAATCTCTGTTTTTGACAACACAGTACCTGATCCTCAGGTCGATTTTTATCTCCCCGTTTCAGGGAGCCAGCTACAACCAAGACCGATTTCACTGCGCGAAGTCCCCAGTCATAATGATCCTAAAACCAAACAGAGAAGCTTCCTGAAAGATCTCATGGAATAAAAAACTACAAATACAATGGGCAAAAATCCAATTGAAGTTAAATTATTATGGTTCCTTCTGTAAGTGACAAGTTATCAGTTGCAAGGATGCAAATTTCAGTTGGATGTGAAGAAAAACTTCCTAATAATTAGAGTTAAGAGTAGAATGGACTGCCTCAGGAGGGCACATCCTACCCCTTTAATGCAAGCAGAGGCTCAGGACCATTTGTCAGGCATATGGCAGGGGTTCTTTATCCAGTATGATTATCCATTAAATAGCCATTAAAGGTCACCCTCTAGTTCAATCCCTTTATTTTGGAGATGAGAAAACAGGAACAAGAAAGTCAAATGACTTGACCACAAGAATTCCTAAGTGTCAAAGACAGGATTGGAACTCTGGTTTTCTGACCATAGAGCTAGTGCTCTTTTCATCTCATATTCTATTTTATTCTGACCTTGAAAATTTATACTATACTGCTTCTTCCCACCCTTCTACTTTTCTTTGTATTCTTAGCACTTAGCTCAGTGACTGTGCATATTAAATTCTTAGTGAAGGTTGATTGGCTAACTGACTGGGGATTCTACAGGGTGCTAGCTTTGCCCAACTACTAGTCCAGCATTCTACATCACCCTGGCTCTCTCTGAAGGTTCATATTCTCCCTCAGCTTCAATTGTGCATGAAGGGATGGAGAGAATTGGGAAGTCTCTTATGTGAACCCTAGTGCTATGACTGGACTGTCCTTCCCTGAATGCTATGACAGCCAGTGTCCCCCTCTGACTGAACCCAGAATATGACAGGTCAGCACTGATCATGCAATTAGCATTTCCTTACCTAGTTCTGCTCTCTGTTCTTCACATACATCCCATTTTAGCATAGAGAAACAAATAATGAACAGCTCCCAGAGAATTTATAAAGATCAATATTATTTCAATACATAAAAGGTCAATAGGAATACTTCAGTGCAGAAAACCCTCAATGTGAAAAATCCTCCCCAGAAGACAATCTGCAACCCATGTATGACTTAGCAGATAAGTGTCTCCCCTGGGAAGTTATTTGTGATGCATAAAGGTTAATTGTCACATATCTAGTAAGTGTCAAAGGCAGGATTTGAACTCAGTTCTTTCTGATGGCAAATCCATTCCTTGATCTACTGTGCTAATATGACTTCTACAAATCAGCACTGTGGTGGTTTAGCCGTTTTAAGACTAAAATGTCTGATCTTCATGACTCCTTTTAGAGTTTTTTTAAAGCAAAGATACTGGAGTGGTTTTCCATTTCCTTGTCCAGCTCATTGGACAGATGAGCAAACTGAGGCAAAAGGTAAAAAGTAACTTCTCCAACATCACACAACTACTAAATTTCTGTTGCTATATTTGAACTCAGATTTTGACTCCAGGCTTGGAAATCTATTCATTGTGTTACCCAGCTGTCCATCAAGATTGAGGACATATAAAGAAATGTATGGCCAAAAAAATGAGCTCAGCTTTTAGTGAGAGCAAGTGACAGCCTGCATGTATCCTAAGGATAAGCAAGAAGGTTTCCCCCCCTCTCCACTGCAGAAATAGGGAAGATCCTGGACAAGACTGCCAGGCATGGATTGGCTTATGCTCTTGAAGGACTCCCCATCCTGATGACATCAATTTGAATAGTGCTTAATACCAGAATTTTAAAATTCCAAGACATGAAAGTGAGAGTAAATACACTCTATAATAAAACACAATGTTTTTTCATGGATTACTTGTTATTAAAAAACACACAAATTTGGAACTTTAGCTGAAGGCCATTCTTTTTTTCCTTACCCATAAAAGGAATTCAAAGGATTTATTACTAAGCCTTGGCATTTCAAAATGGATTTTGTTTATGTCAACAAACAAAGGCTTCCTAGATCCTCCTCATGCCCCTTACCTGCTTGGAAAGCAGCTCCCGACACAGAGTGTACAAGGTAATGAACTTGCGGGCTAAGAGGCGGGCATCCACAAAACCCTCTGCCACCAGCATGATTTCACAGATCAGTTCAATGTCAGGGGCCACCATGGCACAAGGTCTAAGAAAGAAACGCACAGAGCTTCCGTTCTTAAATGGGATAAAGTGAGAAGGACAAATTGCTGAAATTCAGTGATTAATTTGTGCCAACATTCTAACAAGCCCCAAGAGAGACAGCAATTACGTCTGTCAATCAGAACTACTGGGAAAGTCTTTACTTTGAATAAAAAATTCACAATTAGTCAGAGGCTGAAGAATGTAGATTCTTTGGAGTTGGGCCCCATGGAAAAGACCTAGCAATATCTCTTAAAATTGTGGAATATACAGAAATGCTATCAGATTAGAGCTTTAGAAATGGAAGTGTCTCTCAAGGCCATCTGCTAGTATACTCTGCCCCATTTTGTAGCTAGCACAAAAAGGTCCACAGTTTCAGGGTCACACAGAGAGTAAATGGCAGAACCAATATTTGAACAGAAATATTATCATTCTCTTAGAAGCAGCTTCTGTTTAAGGTTTTGTTTTGTATTGTTTTATTTTAGCTGAAAATCTTCACGTAAAAATTAGAAATTAAAGAATATCGTTTTCTCCTTTATAAATTGATCTCTTATCCTCCCTCTCTTGTTTGTTTATAGGACCTTTGGAAAGTCTATTTAATTTTTCAGAGCTGTGAGAGGAAAGCAGGGAACAGCCTTCTTATGAGATTAGTATTATGATATATTGAAAAGGCTGCTAGATTGACTTGGTATCAAGGAATGGTCACCTGGGATTTCACAGCTATCCAGATAAAGACAAGTGAGCACTCTTAAAATTTATGGTTGTAAAGATTTGCCTGGGGCACTGACTTGCCCGGGTCATGTAGTATTATCCCCAGGTAAAACTTGAACTCAGTTCTTTCTGGCTTTGAGGCTACTACATCAGGTTGACTCTTGGTATCAGAAGAACTATTTTATTCCCAGCTCTGACTCTTATTAGCTGCATGAGCTTAAGCAAATGGCTTCCTCTCCTGACTCTCCCTATTTCTTTCTTACAATCTCCCACAGATGCTTCTTCTTCACTGACAATGGCAGGAAAAGCACCAACAGAACTAACAAGAGCCCAGGAAGCCCAAAGGAATCTGGTCTAGAAGCTGCCTAAGTTAGCCTGGGAACCTTGGGGGTTTGAGAAGCAAAGGTGGACAGCCCACATAAGGATACACATGAATTCTTGCCTGAAAAGGGCTTTGAGATTCTCAGGCAGCTCTGTCCGACCAGCGTAGCCTGGGTTCATGGTGATAAAGATGCCAACCGATGGTTTCAGCCGGATGTCTTCACCCAGGAAGATGAATCTACCAGAAGAAAAACATAAGACAGCATGGAAAACACGTGGGAGCTGCACATCAGTATTTGGAGGGTTGACCCCCAAAATCCATGCCCTTTGTAAGAAGGTGAATTGGGCAATTACTTAGGAAGGTTAAGGCAGAGAGCAAAGAAGTTTAAGTGAGGCAAAAATGCTGAGGGGAGGCTATTAGAATTTGAAGGGTTCAGTGGAATTAGGTCATTTTGCTTTTGCAAATATATTATCTTTTTTTATTAAAAGCTTTTTATTTACAAAACATATGTGATTTTTCTACATTGACCTTTGCAAAACTTTTTTTTATTGTTCCAAGCTTTTCCCCTCCTTCCCCCCACCCCCACCCCTAGATGACAAGTAATCTAATACATGGTAAATATGTTAAATTATATGACAAATCCAATATATGTATACATATCTATACAGTTATCTTACTGCACAAGAAACATCAGATCTAGAAAGAGAAAAAAAAACAACCTAAGAAGGAAAACAAAATGCAGGGAAATATTCACAGAAAGCGTTAAAATGCTGTGTTGTGGTTCACTCTCAGTTCCCACAGGCCTCTCTCTGGATGTATATGACTATCTTCATCGCTGAACAACTAGTTTGAATCACATCATTGTTGAAGAGAACCATGTCCATCAAAATTGATCATCGTATAGTCTTGTTGCTGTGTATAATGTTCTCCTGGTTCTGCTGATTTCACTCAGCATCAATTCATTGCAAATTTCTTATCACAACCAGAAATCAATTGGACCTAAAGGAGGAAAGAGGAAGAGAAGAAAGGAAGCAAGAAGTATAAGGAGATGGGAAATGAACAGGGTATAAAAGGAACAGGAAGTAGAAAAGGAGAGTAAAAATATAAAGCAGTGGTCATCAAAACCACTTGGTAAGAGGCTAAGAAATAAAAGTAGTGGATCAGTGGAATAGGATAAGTTCACAAGACAATAGTCAATGACTATAATAATCTAGTGTTTGATAAACTGAAAGATTCCAGCTTCTGGGATAAGAACTCACTATTTGACAAAAATTGTTGGGAAAATTGGAAAATCGTATGGCAGAAGCTAGATATTGACCAACACATAATATTCTTTAGCAAGATAAGGTCAAAATGGTTTCATGATTTACACATAAAAGGTGATGCTATAAGCAAATCAGGAGAACAAGGGAGTCTACCTCTCAAATCTGTGAAGGAAGGAATTGATGGTCAAAAAAGAACTAGAGAACATTATAAAATGCAAAATAGATCATTTTGATTATACTAAATTTGAAAGATTTTATACACATAAGATCAATGCACCCAAGATTAGAAGGGAAGCAGAAAACTGGGAGAAAATTTTACATCCAAGGTTTCTGATAAGTCTTATTTCTAAAATATATAAAGAATTCATTCAAGTTTATAAGAATGCAAGCCATTCCTCAATTGATAAATAATCAAAGGATATGAACAATTTTCAGAGGAAGAAATTAAAGCCACTTCTAGCCGTATGAAAAAAATGCTCTAAATCACTATTGATCAGAGAAATGTACATTAAGACAATTATGAGGTACCACTTCATATCTCTCAGATTGGCTAAGATGACCGGAAAAAATAATGATAAATGTTGGAAGGGATATGGGAAATCTGGGACACTAATTCATTGGTGGTGGAGTTGGGAACTGATTCAACAATTTTGGAGAGCAGTTTGGAACTATGTCCAACACTAATACATTGTTGGTGGAACTGTGAACGGATCCAATTCTGGATAGAAATTTGGAGCTATGCTCAAAAAGTTGTCAAACTGTGCATACCCTTTGACCCAGCAGTGTTTCTATTGGGCTTATATCCCAAAGAAATCTTAAAGGAAGGAAAGGGCCCCAAATGTGCAAGAATGTTTGTGGCAGCCCTTTTTGTAGTGGCTAGAAACTGGAAACTGAAGGGATGCCCATCAATTAGAGAGTGGCTGAATAAATTATGGTATATGAATGTCATGGAATATTATTGTTCTGTGAGAAACGACCAGCAGGACAATTTCAGAGAGGCCTGGAGAGACTTGCATGAACTGATGTTGAGTGAAACGAGCAGAACCAGGAGATCATCATACACAGCAACAACAGTATTACATGATGATCAATTCTGATGAACAAGGCTCTCTGCAACAAAGAATTGTCTCAAACCAGTTCCAATTGTTCACTGAAGAAAACCATATACACCCAGAGAGAGGGATATGAAATATGGTCCACAACATAACATTTTCATGCTCTCTATTGAGGTTTGCTTGCATTGTGTTGCCTTTCTCTGATTTTCTTTATTTTTCTTGTAGATAGGATTTTTCTTGCATAACCTGTCAAGTATTTCAATATTATTGACATGTAATGGACTTCCTGCCATCTAGGGGAGGGGAGGGGACTGGGGGTAAAATTTGTAATGGAAAGCTTTGTTAAGATCAATGCTGGGGAACTACCCATACATATGTTATACAAATAAAAAGCTTTAATAAAAAAAAGGAATTATGTCCAAAAGGCTATCAAAACGTACATATCCTTTGATCTAGCAGTATCTCCACTAAGTCTGTATCCCAAAGAGATCATAAAAAAGGGAAAAGAACCCACATGTGTAAAATGTTTGTGGCAGCCCTTTTTGTGGTGTTAAGGAACTGGAAACTGAATGGATGCCCATCAATTGGAGAATGGCTGAATAACTTATGGTATATGAATGTTATGGAATATTGTTCTGTAAGAAATAATCAGCAGGATGATTTCAGAGAGTCCTGAAGAGTCTTACATGAAATGATGGTAAGTAAAATGAACAGAACCAGGAGATCATTGTACATGGCAACAGCAAAGTTAAATGATGACCAACTGTGATGGACATGGCTCTTTTCAGCAATAGGTGATTCAGGCCAGTTCCAATAAATGTGTGATAGAAAGAGCCATCTGCACCCAGAGAGAGAACTGAGGACTGAATGTGGATCACAACCTAGTATTTTCACCTTTTTTGTTGTTTGCTTATTTTTTCTCTCATTTTTCTTCCTTTTGATATGATTTTTCCTGTGCAGCAAGATGAATATGGAAATGTTTAGAACTATACATGGTTAACCTACATTAGATTCCTTGCTGTTTAATGGGAAAGGAGGAGGGAAGGAGAAAAATTTGGAACCCAAGGTTTTGCAAGGGTAAATGTTGACATATCTCTGCATGTATTTAGAAAAATAAAAAGCTATTATAAAAAGAAAAGGAGAAGAGGAAATAAAATTTTTTTTCATCTGAACCATATCTTTAATTTTAACTGTAGACAGCTACTCAAAGCTCCCAATACTGTGGCCTTCACATATTTGGTTTAGTCCCATGACTTCTTTATACTCTTAAAAATCATTTGAAGAATATCACACCCACCCCACCCCCAAACATACATAACACACATTTTGTTTAAGTTATGTCTATCAATATTTACCACATTAGAAATGAAAACATCTTAGTACTATTGTAAAAATCACTTTGGCCACAAATGAAACAGTTTTATGGAACAAATTAAAAAGAGTACATTACTTTCTGACTCTGGGAGTTCAAAATGCTTTAAGCTTTATCAGAAGAAAGCTGCTGAGACAAAAGTTCAAGTTTTGGGTTGAAAAGTGAATGGACATGAAATCTAACGTTCCAATGCTAGGTTTACTAACTGTGTGACCCTGAGAAAGACACAATCTCTGTCTCAGTTTCCTCATCTGTAAAGCTGGGATAATATTAACACCTCGTTCCCAACATTTTTGTAAAGATTGAATGAGTTAGTAATTGTAAAATGCTTATATTAAGCACCATATAAATATTAGCAATTATTGTTATACAGCTAGTATGTTTCAAAAGTCAAGACTTGACTCAAGGTTATTAAGACTTTGGGGCTGGCCCTTTGTCCATGCCATTATACTACTTTGTATAATGAAGGTCATCTAACAAAAGCATGATGGGAAGAAGAGATTCTCCAATAGTCCAGGGACAATAAGGATTAATGAGAGTCTGATGCTGTGTGAGGACCTACAGAGTGCTGACAGAGCCTGGAAGGATTCCCCCAGAGGGGTTAGGTATGATTGTTTTAGAGCATCTGTGAGAACTTGTGAACCAGAATCACTCAGGAGGAGAATCGCCACAGGGTTAAATCAGCACCAAGGAGAGAGCACCCACACCAAAATGCAGTAACAGTGGCCAAGACTAGCCCTTTAAACACTGAAATAGGTTTAATAACAAAAAAGGAGAAGTCAGGGGGACAAGGGGAGTCTTCGTGGGAGCCCAGAATGCTGGAACTGGAAGGGCCCTTGGAATTCATCTGATCCAAAGAGAAGATCTATCCGTTTGAGGTCACACAGGAAGTAAATACAGGGTTCTGAGTCCAGCTCTGGCAGAGAGAGGGTCACAACGGTTGCCTTGGACTTCTGCATCCCTCATTGTGTATTCTTTTGTGTATTTGGCATTTGCTGAGGGAGGGAGGGGGAAGGGAACCAACACAAGTCATGCAGCCCCCACCTCTTTCTCTTGTTTCTGATTGCATCATGTATCATCTTCACTTGTACAGCCACCACTGACAGAACCTCCACGGCAATCCGATTGAATTCATCAAAGCACCCCCAGGCTCCTGTCTGGACCAAGCCTTTGTAAATATTGCCTATGGACTGAATGATATGGTCAGAACATGAGATCTCACTGTTCTGTGAGTGGGATTCTCTCTTGCCCATTCACCCTCAGGAGACACTCCTCTTCACTGTACCTTATAGTCCATTTGCTCGGAACAGTTGAATACGTAAACCATCATGCCAAGGGCATGGCCCAGGTCCTTGGTGGTCTCAGTCTTGCCTGTGCCGGCTGGGCCAGTAGGAGCCCCACTCATAGTGAGATGGAGTGACTGGGTTAAGGTGATATAACACCTTGAAAAAATAAAAGAATAGCACTATTGGTAATAGATAAATAACTAAGTACATCAACTACAAGACCTGCCGAAGCCATGAACTTAAGCATCTGGCTCACTTGTACATATTTGTTTGCTTATTATCTACCCATTTAGAGTGTAAGCTCCTCGAGGGCAGGGACTATATTTTGCTTTTCTTTGTGTCCCCATTGATCAGCACAGTGCCTGGCACATAACAAGCATGTAAACGTTTATGGATTGATTCTAATCAGGCCAGTAGCACAAAATCAGGAAACTATTCCATTTTTGGATAGTGTGATTAGTAATTATGGCGCTCCAAACAGCTAATTCAAAACCTCCCTCAAATCAACTTGTGAAAACAATAGAAGTAATAAAGACAAATTCAGTTGAGTGACAAGGGGAATAAATTATTATGGTTACCAGATTTTACATCCTCCAAATCTTAGTTCTTTGGAGGAAAAGCCTTGGCAGTCCTACCCCAATCATCATTTTGATGTTATAGTGAAATGTTGTGGTAATCAACTTTTTAAAAAACAGAAGGATGATTGAGAAGAATGGGGTCCTTCATTTATTTCCAATATCTCCTAAGAGCTGGGACTTTGGATGCAAATATTTTACTGCTTTGATGTCTTTAGATACTAGATCCTCCTCCCCAAAAACTTGTTATATAATTAATTTGCACATTCATATTCTGCATATATCTGTATGCACACGATTTTCCCCAATCTAATGTAAACTTCTCAAGGACTGAGATTCTCATTTTTTGAGTATTTTGTATTTCCAGTGCCCGACACATAGTATCACTTAATAAATGTTTATTCATTCATTAGTTGGCCAACACCACTTGATGTATGTTTAAAATGTTCTCACATTTCCAAGAAAAGACTACTAATTATCTGGTGATTTTTAAAAGAATATTGTTTATAAGGAAAACTAAAACTGACATCTGGGTGATGAAAAAGCTAAGAATTTACTTTGTCAAGTTGTTAATTCATTTAGACATTTAAAATGCAACAAATATATCAAACAAGAGCAAGTTCAATTAAAATGGAATTTAGGACACCAGTTTACACATGGTCTTGCATTTAATTGCATTACTCTGATGTTATTTTTGAAGGGGGGGAAACAGAAAGGATTTAAAAGATGGAAGACATAGTAAGTCAGGAGAAAATAAGAAAAGAACACTAGGCTTAGAGAATTAAAGGATGATAGTTTTCTGCCTCTCCTACTTACTGCCTTGGAGAGAGAGGCCATGAAAAAGAATTTTCTTGTACCAATCCTAAGTTTCCTTATTTGTAAACTGTAGAAGTTGGAATAGATTTTAACTTAGAGTTCTTCTAGTTCTGGTGCATCCTTGGGAGATTACTTAATATCTCTAGACCTTGATTTCCTTATCTGTAAAATTGGGGGTGGAGGCTAACTGGTACAGAGGTTAGAGTTCTGGGTCTGGATGCAGGAAGACTCATCTTCCTAAGCTAAAAGATAAGCATTGCAGAATCAATGTTTTTGAATTACACTACAGAAGATTTGTGAGAGTCCTTTGGACAGCAAGGAGATCAAATTGGTCAACACTTAAAAGAAATTGATTCAGACTATTCATTGGAAGGGCAAATACTGAAACTGAAGTTTAAATACTTTGGCCACATAAGAAGTTGAGACTCATTGGAAAAGACCTTGATTTGGAGAAAGATCAAAGGCAAAAGGAGAAGGGGATAGCAAAAGATGAGAAGGATAGAGTGTCCTGGAAGCAAAGGATAAGAGCTGTCCAAGATCTGAAGAGATAGGGGATGATAGAAGACCTAGCATGTTATGTCCAACTCTTCCTGACCCCATGGACCATAACAAAATTATGGAGTGCAATCAAAATAGTAGCAGCAAAATCCTGTCCCATTCTGAGATTCTGATTCTTTGTGCATGAACCACTTAATTATTGGTGGTTCAGAGTCAATAGGAGGGATGAGGAGGAAGAATGAGATCATTTGAGTCCCAGCTCTGGGAAGGTGCTCATTGCCATGATCTGTCGAGGAAGAGGCTTCTGGCTAAGACTCACTGTCTGGTCAGGTCCAGAGCCAGATGGAAGAATTTACCCACCTCCTTTCATGGCTGCATTTCCTCAAATTAAATATTTCCATTTTAAGAGCTTTTACAAGTATTGGCTCTTTGTCATTCTTCTCTTTGATTTTTTTTTTGTTCTAAAGACATCTCTCTATATCCTGAGTAATTTTTTTTTCTAGTACAACTGTTAACTGATTTCTCCTCTTCCCCCTGCTGATTTATCTTCCAAGATTTTCCTTTTGTCAGAGATGAAACTGGATGAGGTAATTGCAGTTTTTTCCCAGGGTGGGAGATTTATAGGTCACATACATAGCTCTACTCTCCTACCACTATGTCCCAACTTGGGGCCTACTTCCTATTTTTTTAAAGCATGGAAACATCCCACTAACCCAGAGGCTAGACTCTTAGTTTACCTTTTGAGGAAAGTGAGGGGATTAGGATAGCAAGTAGCTAATTGTGGAGCGTGAATGAACTATACTGATGCAATTCTAGAGCTGAAATCAGGAAATTGCATTTGTTCACTTTCCCTCTCCTAACTTGGAAAGTTACTAATATTTCATCCAATTAAAAAAATTAGGTTTCCTAATGTTTTATTGTTTCCTTTCATCTGATTGATTGTTTTTAATTGTGTAAAAGTCTCTCTCTCTGCGTGTAGAGTTCAGGCTTAAGCTGAGGGAGTTTGGTCCTGCTCTGCTGAGTAATTGGTACTTATTGCCTAATAAATCAATAGGCTTGGAAGGTCATAACCTTTGTTTCCTCAGTCATTTCATCTCTCATCCACCACAGTTTTTACAAGCCAGCTAGCCATCACAGGTCAGCCCTTTGGCAATGCAGACTGCTGACCTGGGAAGATGGCTTTTCCTCCCCCAGGACCAGAGGAGTGCCCCCAGGCCCACCCTTTGCAACTATTTCAAGCACAAAATCAATGAGTCACAGCTTAGCCTTCTGTCCCATTCACCATCCAGCCCAAACCCCCGTCTCAAGGAGCTTCCCTCCCATCCCCATCGCTTCCCAAGATGAAGAGGCAAAGCTCTTACCTGTCAGTTAGAGGAGTAATAACAAGGCGAGGACTGTTCCCCAGATATTCATAGAAATATTGGAACTGAGCATCGCAGATATTGACAAAACAATGCTTCTGAGCATCATCCCATCGGTGCCGGAGTTGGGACAGCCACGCAAAAGCCTGGGAACTAATGACCTAAGGACATGGCAGAGGGATTCTGGGTTATGGGCTGCTGCTGTTGTATAAGGACAAAGGAACTTCAAAAGGCAGCTTTACTGAGTCACGTTACCTCAAATTTTCATCCATAAAAAGTTCTTTTCCGTTATTGCAAATTAGGATCAAAGAGATGACAATTGTGGCCCAGTGGATACAGAACTGACTCTATAGTCAGAAAGAACTGTATTCTAGGCCTGTCTGGGACACATATTGATTGTGTGACCACAGACAAGTCACTTAACTTCTCAGTGAACGAGGCAACCAAGATTTTAAGTAGGCGAGAATCAAGCAATCAATACGTATTTATTAGGTAGTCAAGGTGCTCCAGGCACTGTGGTAAATACTGAGAATACAACAAAACAAAACAAAAAAACAAACCTTCTCTCTAGTTCACATCATGATGATGGAGATAATGTGCAAAACCAACCATTTACATACAAGATATAAACAATATAAGTTGGGTGTAGACTCAGAGAGAAGGTGACTAGCATCAAGGGACTAGGAAAGACTTTTTGATAGAGGTGGGATTACCTTGCATTGGAAGAGAATTTCCTCAACTGGGGGTTCCCAATGCTAAGGGATTCACACATCCAGATCTTTCCCCATCCCCAGAGAAAGCTAAATATTGTGAGTGGGGGGAAGGAGGGAAGAAGCCTTTATTTTAATGGGATTTTTACTTCCAGATTTCATCATCCATTGCTTCAGACAATACCTTCCATCTTCCTCTGATGACTCTCAAGAAATCTGACCATTTTTAAAAGCTCTTTTGGGGAGGGGGCAAAGCCAATGGGATCAGTTAGAGCTCCTCAGCCTGGACTCCTGTGTACTAAAGGTGACAAACTCAGTGGGAAGGACCCATACAACCAATCCCATTAGAGCTGATGGTGAATCTATTGGCTGCCTTGGGTACAGAGCTTTGTTCTTTATTAAAATGAGTTAAAATGATTGATAGATGTTTTGTCTTCTCTTTCTTTATAAACCAATAGCTTGAAACATGGTGCCTTCAGAAGCTGCTTGACCCCACTCAGATTTCTGTAGATTTCTGAACCTGCAATTTCACTATTGTCTTTAAAGGGAGAGGGACTATGGCTAGAGAGCTGGTCTCAGGCTAGAAAGACTCACATTGATGGAGGGAGTCTCTTTCCTAGAGAATTCCCTAGGGCTGAGGGGAAGCTCATGTTCTACCACTTGCAACCATAGAACATCCCTGGAATAACATCTGTAGTTAAACTAGATGGACTTTTATTGCAGGGAGATTCTTGGAGTCCCTGAAAACATGGGACAATCTCACAGAACAAATCCAAATGCCTCATTCTTCTATTCAGTCCTCTAAGTTGGATTAACTAATCAACCAGCTCTGTGGGCTCCCCATGCACTTGCAAGTCATAATCTGGATATGGGGTCTTCTTCCTCCACTTTGTTTTTCCAGGGTGTGTTGGTTGGCAGGTAAATCTTTTCTGATTGAAAACTGAACTCAGGAGGCTCTGTGGCACTCTGGGGCTTGCTGAAATCCTCATGGCCCCAAGTTCCAACACAGGACAGCCTCTGGAGGAGCTCACCAATCAGAGGATCCATCTTTGGTTTGACCTGCACTGGACACTCTCCATACCAGTGGCCAGCACATTCAGTAAGGGTCGTCCTTGCCAGTGGATGCCTTGCTTGGTATCAATTATTGAGAAATCGAACAAGAGTGTATCTGCTGTTGTATCATTCAAGAACTCACCTGATTCTAATACATGAGTGGGATTCACCACGTTGGATGAGGGTCCTTTTTTTTTTGCTCTACTGAATCCAATGGTTTTTTTTGTTTTTTGTTTTTTTTTAACAGTTAACCAACAAAAAGTTCAATGAGACCTTTTTTTCTCTGCCCACTCCCAATACGTGACTGTGAAGATGTGGCCTGCCGTGCAATCACATTTGGACAAACCTGGTTGTTGGGCCAGCAGGCAGGGGCCTGTGGTCTTTTGGCTTATTATCCAAACCCCAGACTAGTTACATGCAGACAAGTTTAACATTTGAGGGGTGACAACAGGATGGTGGACATTTTTGCTCATAGCAACTCATGAAGATGGTCTGTTATGATGGTTGATGAGCTGCCCTATGGATGGAGGGCCTGCAAGGGAGCCCATGGCAGGGAATTGGGGAGGAAATATAAGTACAGTAGGGCTCTAAGAATTAGAATAAATAAAACGGTGATTCACTGGATGGAAGCATTGTAAGGAAGAGGAAAGAGTTTAGAGTGCAAGACCCAAGGTTGAAAACTAGAGACTGAAAGGATGGTGGTCCAACAGAAATCAAGAACTCCAGCCAGGGGCAATGTCCTCTGGGGGGCAGGTGGGGATGCAGAGCTAAAGCATGGGGAGTACTTTTCAGAGTCATCTGCCCAGAGATGGGTGAGGAAGGTTCTGGGGTAAGGGGAGAACAATTAGTTTAATCTAGTCTCCTTTTAATGCTAGACGATGGGCAGGGGAGACAGTGTTCTGTATGTGCACCCACTTAGGATAATTTACTTCGACTCAAGCAAGCTTTTCATGGTGTCCCACACTGCATACAAATGAACAAACTGAGAAAGCTGTGATCCCAATTACCCTGCACAGGCTACCCTGCAGCTGAGCTGCTGCAAGGTCAGAGTCACAGAATAATTAGCCATTTTCACCAGTAATCTAGAAGACGGCATTGAGAGCACGCTCATTAAGCGTTTAGATGCTCCTGAACAATGAATGGCCTGAATCTCAAGGTGAAAATTGTAACTCGGACTCACTCTGACATTTCTGATGAGTAGAGAGAGCCCCAGACAAGAATGATGCACAACAGAGATACTGTCACATCAGTTCAGCTCAGGGGGAAACAAAAGACCTGCACAATGATCTCAGGGATCCCAGGTTAGGAGATAGTAAAGAAGAAAAGGATTCTGAGGTCCCAGTGGTCACCTGTTGAAGGAGTCATCAATACCATGTACTCTCTGCCCAACTCCATTTTGCAGAACTCGTTTCCTTCCTCCCAGCTCTAGGGCCATCTCCTCTCTGAAGTTTTCCTTCTCTCTAACTATTATTCCTTTCTCCTCACTCAAATTCCACTACATTTGCTTCTCTCTATTCATCACATCATAGATTGAGAGCCAGAAGGGATTTTAATCATCATTTAGTCCAAGATGCTCATTATGAGGAAATGGACTTGTCCTCGAGCTGGAAAAGGGACCTTGTGGCTTCTTACTTCCAAGTCAGACAGCTTTTCCACTATACTCTCCTCTGAGAGAACATAAGCTTCCAGAGGGCTGGCACTCTTCATTTCTGGGTTTGCATCCCCAGCATCTGGCAGAGAGCAAGCACTCAAAGGCCCAAAGAAGTGTTCATTGAACACAAAGACAAGCACAGCATAGAGGCACACGTAGAAATAATGCCCATAAAACTGACCAGACCTTCTTGTTCTCAAACTTAAACCACTTTCTCCATTCTAACACAAGAGGAAAAAAAGGGAACTTGGAGAGAGAATGGGGGAAAAAGTCCATCAATCAAATGAAAAGGTTCAAAAAGTAAGATTCACTCAGGAAACCAAAATTATTGAGCCAAGGGAAGAGGTGACCTTGCAATGGTTTTTCAATGGCATGGAAGACTTCTTACTGCCCAGGCAGCCATGATGGACCATTCTCAATCTAAGATGAGGTCGTCCTTAAAGAAATGCCCTGAGGAAGATCGAGACAATCCACAGAGAAGTTACTGAATCAGAGTCTTAATGAGAGAGGCAGCTAGCACCATGGGTGAAGAATGGTCTTGGAGCCAAGAAGATCTGAGGTCAAAACTGCCTCTGACTCTTTCTGGCTGTGTGACTCCAGGCAAGTCACTCGACTGGGTTTCTCGGCACCAATTTGCTTTGGGGGAGGTTTCCACTTTGGGAGTTCCCCAATTCCCTGAAATCACAACTGTGTGCAAAGGAGTAAAGGGCTTTGTGGTTAAACACAGTTAGCAGCCTCAACTTAAGGAAAACTTCTTAACAATTAGAGTTACAGAAAAAGGGAATAAGCTTCTTCAGAGGGGGTGAGCTCTTTCTCAGTTGGGGTCTTTAACCAAAGCTAGGTGGCAAATAATTATACTGGAGAAGGGATGGGTAGCTTGGGCTCAAAGGACTCTGAGGTTCTTTCCAGGTCTGACATTCTATGATTCTGGGGAAACGGGTACCCTGAAATACTATGTATTATAAAGATGGAGGTCAAAGGTGACATTGAGCCACCACCCCCAGGAACAAATCAATTGATGATGAGATGGCTTCTTTGGACCCCAGATATTTTTTCTCTGCCCATGAGTAAAGAGGATAGAGGATATTAAAATATAATCTAAATAGGAAAACTCCACAGATGATCACGATTTTGCAAACCCAAATATTATAGAAAACATCTCAGGACAGCCAAAATCTTCACACTTGAAAAAACAAAGGTATCTTTGGAGCTCAGAGGCCGATTCAATATTTGGTGAATCATCATTGGGCTGTTTTGAATGGGAACAAGTATTTTGTGAAATGTACTCAAGACACATGTGGACCCCAAAAACCCTTGAACAAAATTACCTTCTGAGAAACCAGCTTGGCCACAATATCACGGGCATGGACATCAATTGTGCAGATGGTCATTATCTTCTGCCGGTCTCCTGGGGCGAGCTCACCAAGAAGCAGGGTGATCAGTGTGTTTAGCTGAGAGATCTAATGGATAAAAAACATTCTATTTAATATACTTATTTGACCAGCTCTATGCACCCTGTCCCTCTGGCAGATGCCCCAGTTAACTATGGGAAAAAATTTAAGGGAACAGAACAGAAAATAATGAAGGTGAAAAATGCTCAACTTGAGTTGAGTAATCCTTCTCAGGAGGAAAGAAAAGATTAATCCTAGGAACTCCATGTAGCATTTCTTAAGGTTTGTAACTTGCTTCATTTATATTTCCCATTTGATCTTCATAATAATCCTGTGAGGTGATGCTATTATTATTCTCATGTTACATATGAGAAAACTAAGTCTCAGAGACACAATACAGTTTGTCCAAAGTAAACAAAAATGTATTAGACAGAGAAATCAAATTCAGGCTTCTCATTATTGTATTTAAGCCTTACTTCTGCTATGCTCAAGGTACTTCATTTGTTTATATTTATTTTATTATATTTTGAGTTCTGAGTCATCTCCCTCCCTACTTCCTAACCCCAAATTCGAGAGGACCAGCTTTTGATATAGATCTATATATGGAACCACACAATACATACTTCTATTTATCAGTTTTTTCTCTGGAAGTGGATAGCATTTTCCTTCATAAATTTCTCATAGTTGATTACTCAGAATAGCTTAGTTTTTACTTTTTGAGTAAATATGCAGTAGGTTACAGCAGACAACATTCTCTTGCTTCTGCTCATTTCACTGTGCATCATTTCAAGCAAGTCATTTCATGCTTTTCTAAAGTCAGCCTGCTCAGCATTTCTTATAAATGATATTCCATCAAAACTTATTTAACCATTCCCCAATTGATGGGCATTTCCTCATCTTCCAGTTCTTTGCTACTACAAAGGGAGCTGCTATAAATATTTAAAACATACAGATTCTTTTCCTTTTTCTCTGATTGCCTTGGGAAACAGAACTAATAATGTATTGCTTTGTCAAAAGGTATAAACACTTTGATAACTTTTGGGGCATAATTCCAAATTGCTCTCCAAAATGGTTGGATCAATTCATAATTCTACCAATAGTATATTAGTATTCTAATTTTTCCATTCCCCTTCAACATTTGTTATTTTTCTCTTCTATCCTTTTTATCCAATTTGATAGGGATGAGATTGTACCACAAAGTTGTTTTACTTTGCATTTTTTACTCAATAATGATTTAGAACATTTTTTTTCATATGACTATATATAGCTTTGATTTCCTCTTTCAAAACCGGCCTGTTCATATCCTTTGGCCATTTATAAGCTGGGGAAAAGCTCAGTCTCATCAATTTGACATAGTTCTCTATATATTTGAGATGTGAAGCTTTTATTTGAGAAAATATCTATAAAATTGTTTCTCCCATTTTCTGTTGTTAATCCTGGCTACATTGGTTTTATTTATAGAAATCCTTTCTAATTCAATGTATTCAAAAGTTCCTATTTTATATCCCACAATATTATCTGTTGTGACTTCATAAATTTCCTATCCATAAATCTGATAGGTAATATGCTACATTTCTTCTTTTTCTTCTGATTTACTTATGATATTGCCTTTATATCTAGTTCATATATCCATTTTGACCTAATCTTGGTAAATAGTGTAAGATATTGGTCTATTCCTAGTTTCTGCCAGACTGCTTTCCAGTTTCCCCAGCAATTTTTTATCAAAAGTGAATTCTTGTCCCCAAAGCTTAGAGTTTTACATTTATCAAACACAATCTACTACACTATTACACTATTACTACAATCATTTATTGTTTTGCATATCTACTCTATTATACTTATCCCTCATTATATTTCTTAGTCAGTAGCAGTTAGTTATAATAGATCACTACAAGACCTCCTTTCTTTACATTTTTTCCAAAATTTCTTTGATATTCTTGGCCTTTTGCTCTTCCAAATGAATTTTATTACTTTTGTGACTCAACAAATAAATATTCTGGTTAATTTAATTGCTATGTCACTGAATGAGAATAGGTAGGATTTTTATTTTTATTATATTGGCTCAGCCTATCATGAATAATTAATATTTCTCCAATTATATAAATCTGATTATAATTGTATAAAAAGTGTTTTATAATTATGTTCATATAGTTCCTGGATTGTTCTTGGCAGATATACTATCATATATTTTACATTGTCTATGATTATTTTAAATAAAATAAAATAAATTCTGTTAAAAAGAGAAAAAATAGTGATTATCGGGAAAACCTGAATGATATGAATGGCACAAAATTTAGGAGCTTCTACCTTAAAGGAAAAGAACATCTGAAACAGAAGATAAAGAAGCTTAGGTTGTAATCAAGAATAACCTACCTAGCAAAAGTGAGTATAATCTTTAAGGAAGAAAATGGATATTTAATGAAATAGAAAACTTTCAAGCATTTATGATGGAAGGACAAGAGATGAATAGAAAATTTGATATTCAAACACAAAACTGAAGAGAGGTATAAAAAATTAACATGAAAGAGAAACGAAAGGTACTAAATATGTTTAACGTGTTTATATTGCTTCATGGGCAGATAGTTTTAACTCCAAAGACCTTTATCATTATTGGGGTAATTAAAAAGCATATACATAAACATAAAACATGGGTGTGAGTTGATTATTATGAATATTATAGTTAAAAATTTAGGGGTGAGAAAGAAGAATTCACTGGAGAAGGGGGAAAAGAGAGGAACAATAGGGAAAATTATGTCACATAAAAGAGCTTTTACAATGGAAGGAAAAATGAGGTAGGGATGGCAGACAATATTTTAAGTCTCCTTTCTTGGAATTATATTATGTATACTCAGTTGGGCATAGAAATATTTCTTATCCAAGTGGGAAGGGGAAAGGATAAGAGAAATATTTTTATAGAAGGGAAGGAAAATTATTAAAGGTAATGGTCAGAAGCAAAACAGACTAAACAGGATAAAAAGAGAGAAGGATAAACTGGAAACACTGCATGAAGGGAAAAACATAATTATAACAATAATTGTGTATGTAAATGGGATAAACTCACTGATTAAAACACAATTGAATAGAAGAATGGACTAGAAACCAGAATGCAATAATATTTGTTTATAAGAAACATTCTTGAAACAGAGGGCACACACATGCACATACATACAGTTAAAATAAGGGACTGGAGCAAAATATATCATACTTCAGTTGAAGTAAAAAAGATAAGAATATCTATTATGATCTCAAGGTAAAAGCAAAAATATATCTAACTAAAAGGATAATAAAATAATATTGATAGAAAAATATATATACCAAATGGTATAGTTTCCAAATTCTTTTTTTTTCCCTGAGACAATTGGGGTTAAATGACTTGCCCAGGGTCACACAGCTAGGGAATGTTAAGTGTCTGAGATCATATTTGAACTCAGGTCTTCCTGATTTCAGGGCTGGTGCTCTATCCATTGCGCCACCTAGCTGCCCTAGTTTCCAAATTCTTAAAGGAAATGTTTCAATAAGTTACAGGAGAAAATAGACAGCAAATTATACTATTTATTGGGAACCCCAACAACTCCTCTCAGAACTAGATAAATCTAGCCACAAAATTAATAAGTTAAGGAGGTAAGTAGAATCTTAGAAAAATATGATATATTATACCTCTGAAGAAAACCAAATGGGAAAAGAAAGGAAAATAAATTTTCTCAGCTGTATATGATACAAAAATGACCATGTATTAAAGCATAAAGTCTAGAAATATTAAAAGCAGTATGTTCAGGTGATAATACAATAACAATTACATTCAATAAATGAGTACAGAAGTATAGATTTTTAAAAATGGAAACTACATACTCTAATCCTAAAAAATGAGTAGGACACAGAACAAATCATAGAAACAAAGCATAACTGCATTAAATAGAATGACAGTAATGAGACAATATACTAAAATTTGTAGAATGTGGCCAAAGCAGTACTTAGGGAAAAATTACATTTCTTAATGCTTACATCAATGTAGAAAAGAGAGCACAGATCCATAAACTGGATTGGCACAACTTAAAAAACTAGGAAAAAAAGTAAAATTCTCAAGTAAAACACCAAAAATAGAAATCCTGAAAACCAAAAGGAGAGATTTCTATAACTCAAAGACAAAAATCTTTATAAAACTAGAAGCTGGCTTTATGAAAAAATCCAGACACAATGAAATAAACTATTGGTTAATTTTGTGTTTTTTAATGACAGAATAAAACCAAATTACCAGTATCAAAAATGAAGGGATGAATTCGCCAACAATAAAGAAGAAATTAAGAGCTATTTTGCCCAATTATGTGCCAATAATTCTGACAAAGTAAAGCAGATGAATATTTACAAATAAATAAATTGCCAAGATTTACAGAAAAATAGAATACTCAGATAACACTAAATGCAAAAAGGAAATTGAACAAGCCATAAATAAGTTCCCTGAGAAAAATTCCCAGGACTACAAAGATTCACAGTAAATTCTACCTAACATTTAA
The DNA here is from genome assembly GCA_023553655.1 of Myrmecobius fasciatus. Taxonomy (NCBI): domain Eukaryota; kingdom Metazoa; phylum Chordata; class Mammalia; order Dasyuromorphia; family Myrmecobiidae; genus Myrmecobius; species Myrmecobius fasciatus. The sequence goes on along the minus strand of JAJPUD010000336.1, from coordinate 703,814 downwards.
AGAATAATTATTTCTAAAATGAGAAAAAACTATTTGGGGAAAATAGGCAAGGAAAGAGCCAAAACAAATTCCTTTTATGACACAAATATGGTTCTGATGCCAAAACCAGGAAGAACAAAAACAAAGAAAGAAAATTATAGACCAATTTCCCCAATAAATATTAATGCAATAAAAAATTAAATAAAATACTAGTAAGGAGATTACAGCTAATTATGCCAAGAAGTCAGGGTTGGTTCAATAGTTGGAAAATTATCATTATAATTGATCATATTATTAATAAAGTCAACAAAATCATATAATTATTTTAGTAGATGCAGAAAATGTTTTAAACAAAATATATTTATTTCTATTTAGAAAATACTAAAAAGCATAGAAATAAATGGAATTTTCCTTAAAATTATAAATACTATCTACCTAAAACTATCAACAAACATTATCTGCCATGAGGATAAACTAGAAACCTTTCTGATAAGATTAAGGGAGAAACAAAGATAACCATTATCACTATTATAGCTCAAAATTATATTAGAAATGCTAACTACATCAATAAGAGAAGAAAAAAGAAATGGAAGAAATTAGTATAGGCAACAAGGAAACAAAATTATCACTGTTTACAGACAATATGGTGGTATACTTAGAGAACTCTAAAAATAAACTAAAAAACAATTGAACCAATTGACAGTACTGGCAAAGTTATAGGAAATAAAATAAACCCATATGAATCATCAATATTTCTACGTACTACCAACAAAATTCAGCAACAAGAAATAAAGTAATTCCCTTTAAAATAACTGTAGACAATATAAAATACTTGATAGTCTAAAGTAGACAAATCTATTACATGAATAAATAAAACACTTTTCACTCATATAAAGACTGAGCTAAACAACTGGAGAAATATTAATTACTCATGGGTAGATGAAGCCAATATAATAAAAATGCCAATTCTACCTAACCTAATTTATTTGTTCAATGTCATACCAAACATCAAAAGTTATTTTATAGATTTAGAAAAAAAATAATATTTATCAGGAAAAACAAAAGGTCAATATCAAAGGAATCATTTTTTTTTAAATGTGAAGAAAATCAGACTAGTAGTACCAAAATTCTAGCTATATTATAAAGTGGTAATCATTAAAACAATCTGGTCACTGACTAAAAATAGTCAGATCAGTGGAATAAATCAGGTATACCATACACAGTAGTAAATAACCACAGTAATTTAATGTTAGCTAAGCCCAGAAATTAAAGTTTTTGAGGTGAGAACTCACTATTTGACAAATATTACTGGAAAAACTGGAAAGCAACTTGATAGAAGCTATGTATGTGTCAATATTTAACATCATATAACAAGATAAAGTCAAAATGGGTATATGATTTAGAGATAAAGGGTGATACAATGAAATCAAGTAAACATGGAAAACTTATATCTATATATAAGTATGAGCAGAGATAGAGAACATTCATTATAGGATGTAAAATAGATAATTCTGATTATGTTAATTAAAATTGTTTTTATAGGGGCAGCTAGGTGGTGCAGTGGTTAGAGCACCAGCCCTGAAGTCAGGAGGACCCGAGTTCAAATCTGGTCTCAGACACTTCCTAGCTGTGTGACTCTGGGCAAGCCACTTAACCCCAATTGCCTCAGCAAAAAAAAAAAAAATTGTTTTTATACCAAACCAATGCATTCAAAATTAAAAGAAAAGAAGAAACTAGGGGGAAATTTATAATACGTTTTTCTGGTAAAGACCAAATTTCTCAAAGATATAGGGAACTGAGCCAAATTTATAAAAAATTTGAGTCATTTCTCAAATAATAAATGGCCAAAGGATATGAACATGCAGCTTTCAGAAGAAATTAAGGCTTTCTAAAGTCACATTAAAAAAAGATGCTCAAACCAGGAGGTCATTATACATGGCAACAATACTATATGATGATCAATTCTGATGGACATGGCTCTCTGCAACAATGAAATGCTTCAAACCAGTTCCAATTGTTCGGTGAAGAGAGCCATATACACCCAGAGAGAGGGATGTGAAATGTGGACCACAACATAACATTTTCATGTTCTCCATTGATGTTTGCTTGCATTGGGTTTCCTTTCTCTGATTTTTCTTTCTTGTAGATATGATTTTTCTTGCACAAAAATGATATGTGGAAATATGTATACATATATTCGATTTGTCAAGTATTTTAACATACTCAACATGTAGTGGATATCCTGCCACCTAGGGGAGGGGTGGGGAGTAGGGGGGGAATTTGTAACAGAAAGCTTTGTAAGGGTTAATGTTGAAGAATTACCCATACATGTGTTTTGCAAATAAAAAGTTTTAATAAAAAAATGCTCTACATACTCACTGATTAGAGAAATGCAAATTAAAACAATGCTTAGGTACTATCTCATACCTATCATATTGTCTAATGTGACAAAAAAGGATAATGACAAGTGTTGGAAGAGATGTGGGAAAAAATGGTACTCTAATGCATTGTTGATGGAGTTGTGAACTGATCCAAGTATTCTAAAAAACAATTTGAAACTATGCCCAAAGGGCTATAAAATTGTGCATACCCTTTGACCCAGAAATAATACTATTAGGTCTATTTCATAAAGATATCAAAAGAAAAGAAAGAAGACCTTTATGTAAAAAAAATAAATTTATAATAGCTCTTTTTGTGATGTCAAAAAAATAGAAATTGAGGGGATGCCTGTCAATTGGGGAATGGCTGAACAAGTAGTCTATGTGTAATGGAATACTGTTGTACTACAAGAAATAATGAGAATAGTTTCAGAAAAACCTGGGAAGACTTATATGAATTGGTACATAGTGAAGTAAGCAAAAACAGGTGAACGTTATACAAAGTAGCAGCAATATTCTACAATGAACAATGTGAATGACTTAGTTATTTTCAGGAAAACAGTAATCCAAAACAATTCCAAAGGATTCATATTGAAAAATGATATCTAAAGAACTGATAGACTCTGAGTGAAGGTTCAAATATAACTCATTTTTTGCAACATGGATAATATGGAAATATATTTTGTACGATTTTATCAAATTAAAAATTGATATTACATTTCTTGCCTTCTCAATGTATGAGAGGGAAAAAGTTGGAAATTAAAATAAAAAATTCAAATTAAACTTTAAAAATAAAAATAAATAAATAATTTTATTAAAAAAAATCTTAAGTATATTTTTTCTTCCTAAGGAAAGCGCTAGGGACCAAGCTGCAGGAGCCTCCCCTCCCCCACTTTCAAGTGAATCATAGGACTATTACATGGTAGACAGTAGAAGTGGACATCACCCAGAAAAATATGGTAAAATGGCTTCTGTTTTGTCATGTTTTGCTTCCATTTTCACATGGACTTTGTGAAATTTGAGTGTATACCTCAGGAATGTGGTTGACTAAAGGCAATATGTGCAGTAGAGAACTCACTAGATTGAAAGACATGGGAACACAGATCTAGAGTCCAAAAGGACATTAGAACTTTTCTAGCCTCCTCTCATTTTGCAGATGAGGAAATTGAGGCCCAGGGAATTTAAGTGACTTTCCCATAGTCACCCAGTTGGGTATCAGAGGCAGGATTTGAACTAAGCTTACTGCCTCTGGGTTAAAGTCTTTTTGTTGTTCAGTTGTTTTTTTTAGTCACATCCAATATTTCATAGCTTGGGGTTTTCTTAGCAAAAATACTGGAGTAGGTTTACTATTTCCTTCTCTAGCTCATTTTAGAGATGAGGAAACTGAGGCAGAGAGGATTAAATGACCTGCCCAGGATCAAACAATTAGCATGTGTCAGAGGCTAGATTTGAACTCAGGAAAAGGAATCTTTCTGACTCTCAGATCAGCACTGTGCCACCTAACCGCCTCAAGCTAGAGATTTAGCTTTGCTATTTACTTCTCCATATAAACTTCAGGCAAATCACTCCATCCTTCTGGTCTCAGCTCTTCAATTTCAATTCTGAGATCTTATGACTTGCAAATCAACAGGAGGCCACAAGCCAATGTCTGGCCACTCATTTCTAAACATTTAGTTGTTGAGATGGATCCCAATGTAGATGTGCCAGCCTGGTAGAGTTTACTCTATCAGAAAGACCAGTGGCAGTGAATAAGTGATGCACTGAATAGTGCCAGGCCTGGAGTCAGGAAGACTCATCTTCCTGAGTTCAAATATGCCTCAGATATTTTTTTAGCTGTGTGATCCTGGGCAAGTCACTTAACTCTGTTTGCCTCAGTTCGCTCTTCTGTAAAAATGAGCTAGAGAAAAAAATAGCAGTGTCTGATAACAAAATATCAAATGGAGTCACAAAAAGATGGACATAACGGGAAATACAAAACAACTAAGCAACAAGATATCCATCGTGGTCCCTTCTAACTTTGAATTTCTGAAATGGTCCATTAATCCAACCCAATGAGCACTTATTAAGCACCTACCTTCAACTAGACCCTGCACTTAGACACAGCTAATGGCCCTCCATTCTGCAACCTTTTCCAGACTAAACAAAGCCTTTCCAGGGCCTTCAACCAATCCCCACATGGCACAAACTCAAGGACCTTAGCCAGTCCATCTGCCCTTCAACTTGTCAGTGTCATTCCTCAAAGGGGGCACCCAGGACAGAACATTTCTTTCCAGATGTAGTCTGAGTATGCAGACACATAAACAATTTACATAAATACATGAATAATATATAAAATACATAAAAGTGCTCAATATAATTTACAATGAGAAAAATCACAGGAGATTTGAAACAGAAAAGCAACCATTTAGGGAAGAAAGCTCTCTTTTAGCTAGGATGGACCAGAGAAAGAATTGGCGAGTCACTTAGAGATGATCTAATCCAATTCTATTCTATCCCTCAAAAACTCTAGGAAGGGAAGTGATGTTTATAGTTACATAGCTACCAAACAACAGGGGAGAGACCAGTGCCCAGCACACAACAGCTACTTAATTATTGTTAGAGTGATTTACTAGAACCCAGATCTGCTGACTTCTATCCCTTTGGGTAGCCCAAGATGCTTGATAGCTCTATAGGAATTCTATCATGATGGGTCCTACCAAGTCCATAGTGCAAATATAAATCTTCTTGAGTGAGAATAGTACACTTAAATGTATCTGCCCATATCCAAAGCCCATGGACTGAGGCAAAGGAAATGCAGGAGGATCTTGCACAGTACAGAGCACCTTCACTTTCAGTAAAATACAGGCACTGTCCTTGGTGCTGGAGACAGGAAGAAATATCATTGTTCTGGGAAATACAAGGTGTATACAGATTGGTCAATACCAAGGAAAGAAAATAATACCAAATAACTTTAAAAGAGAGAGACCATTAACAACCCAGGATTAGGAAAAGCCTCCTATCCATAGGGAAGGGGGCCATGCATTCCAAACATAGGGAGCATCTGTGCAAAGACATGGAGGTGGGAAACGGAAGTTTTGTATAAGGACTGGGATCAATAAATTTGACTTTGTCCAACCCATGCATAAAAGGAATCCCAACCATAATATGCCACAATAATTTTGCTGAAATAGCAGCTATGTGAAGGGAAGTTATAGGAACTCCAGGTGGAAAGGTAAGTCAATAAATATTTATTAAATACCTACTACATGCCAAGCACTGTGCAGATGTTTGAGTAGGGCAGCACATGGTCTAGTCACTTAATTTTTTTTTTTAATTAAAGCTTTTTATTTGCATAACATATGTATGGGTAGTTCCCCAGCATTGATCTTTACAAAGCTTTCCGTTACATATTTTACCCTCAGTCCCCTCCCCTCCCCTAGATGGCAGGAAGTCCACTACATGTTAATTATGTTAAAATACTTTAGTCATTTTAAGAGAAAAATAAATGACTAAAAAAGACTTTCAGAGAAGCTGACAAAACATATACAATGGCACAAAATGTAGCACGTCCTTTTCTTTCTAAAATTGGATACTGATAAATTCAGGGACAAATAAGACCTAGAATAATTATCTTGCTCTAGTTCTTGTGCTACCAATAAAGCTCAAAGATCTGGAGAAGGCAGGAGGGTGACGAAGGAGATATTTAAGGCTCTCTGTCACTCTCCACCATCCTATCCCTCCAGTCTAGCCTCATATTATTCCCCTTGATATACACTAGATTTCCAACATGGACGTCTTACTGGACCTCATAGGAACTCATGCTTTTGTCCAGTCCGCCTTGTTTCCTGGAACAGTAATACTCTTCTCCTCCCAGCCCACATCTGTTGAATCCTAGCTTTTTAATAGTCCAATTAAAATGCAATGTCTTCCTGAGTCTTCCTCAAGCCCCAACATTCCTCCCCCATCTATAGCCATCCCTGCCACTCCCCAAGAACTTTTCTGAGATGATTTTGCATCAGTTTTCTGTGTCTAACCCTAGACTGTCAACGCATGAGTGGGGATTGAGTCTTCTCTCAACTTCTAGAGTTCAGCACATAGCTGAGGGTAGGTCCCAGAGGACCTTGATAACAGTTCCTGAAGCTGAGTTTTCAAAGCAGCCAGTTTACTATTAATAATGGAATAGCAAAGTTCCATCTGGCTCCACATCTAGGGGAGAAAGCCAGCCTCAAGAGTCATGAGAACTTGGATTCAAATCTAGCACATCCTAGCTACGTGGTGATGCTGGCAAGTCACCTCCCTGAGATTCGGTTTCTTTCTTAGTCTTTATGGCTCATAACACAGAGCTGGAGGGAAGCTCTGATAAGATTGGTAAGTTAAGGGCTCCAGAAACTGGGAAGCACCATGCAAGTGTCAATAACTCCTAGGGAATGAATCCTGAGCCAGCCTAGAAGTCCTGGGTACTAGTCCTGCCTTGGATTCTGGGGCTGTGAACAAATCACTTCATCTCTCGGTGTAAATCTCTAAGATCAGAGATCACAAAGCAGCTCCCACTTTGCCCTGACAGAGGGAGCTTCCCCATTAGAAATGCCCTATACCAATGAAATCACAGGTCTGGTTTAAAAAATAATAATACAATTATTACACATACAAATATTACAAGTCTTGTCTGTCCTTCTTTCTCAAAGAGGATCATGTTATCAGAGAGATGATGCCCTGACACATAAGTGAATTGGATAAAAGGGAGGGAGGGCTGTGCAAGGTCCCCTGCCTCACTTTCCCCTCCAGAGCCATCTGGGTCCAGTGGCCAGATAGAGATCAAGACAATGGGAGATGGCCCAGCTCCTCTCCTGAGTCTTTTTAAGCTAAGGTCTTCAACAGATCTCCATTTGACTGAGACTGTACCCATTCAGTGATTAAGGCTATGGAACAAGTGAGGAATAGAATCTCCTCCTTCACCTAGTCCCCAGAATCTCAATCAGTCAGAGATATGAAGACTCAGGTTTCTGGCCAAAGCAGAAATGCCTGCTATTTACATTCAATCCGAGTCAATGAGGACCCAAACAATTTTCATTTCTGTAGCCCCAGAACACAGTAGGCCTCTAACACACAGTAGGATGTACAAATGCCTATTGATATAGAGAAGCAAGAGCTTAAGGTCCCTTTCAGACAGATCTATAATTTTATGACACTGAAATACAATAAATAGAAGAGCTGTCATTTCCTTAACATCGACACTCCTTTCACTGTCAAAGATTACAACTCCTCTATGATGTAGTAATGGCCACTGAGACTTAAAATGGAAGGAAAATGCTTACCCTTCAGCTTGCTTGGTGAGTCTTGGCTGGTCCTCAAGTGACAGAACTTTATCTGCTCTGTCACCAGGTCATATTGGCAAGACCTTCCTGAGGTTGCTTCCCATGGGATTAGACTTTGGGGGCCACAAGATCCATCTAGGCAATGAAGAATTGGAAATGGCTTCAGGGATTCTGGGGCATACCTGTTTTTTATTGTAATCCTTTAAGGCTGTTTCATATCCTTCCTCCAGTCTGCTGAAGGCTATCCCCACATCAGTGGTCCACCAAATCTGTGAGCTGGTCAAGGCAACTTGGGCTGGGAAGTCCAAAATCCACTGCTCCCGGGGCTTTTCTTCAAAGGCGGTTATGGCCTCTGTGATATAACAGCGCACTGTTTCCTGCATGGTTTCTTCAAGACACTGGAGCCATGTTTCCACCTTTTGAAAAGAGAAGCATTATATTACTGGCTTAATGTTTGTAGTTGAAAAATACTCGCACTAGAATATATATTCTGCAGATGCTCTGAAAGGACTAAAGCAGTATCCTAAGTCAGTAATCCTAGCTAGGAGACTGTAAAACATTTTACTGAAAGCCAATTAGATATTGCCCAGAATGTACATTAAATGTGGAGTCAGGAGGAACCTGGGCTCCTATCCAGGCTCTAAGCACATCTGTTCCCATGGCATCAATTCTTACAGCAATGCTGATGACTCCCAAAGTTATAGCTCTACTCCGAACATTTCCCCAGAACTCCAATCCTGCTTCTATCTGCTCACAACATATCTCTATCTGAACATTCCCTTTGCCCCTCATGAATTGGTAAAGAGAACCCCCATTACTTCCACATAGCTGGAAGATATGTAATGAAGGGTAATGAGGATGGGAGCAGAAAGAAACACAACTTTGAGCACTGCTGTCCCTCCCCTTATCCCTTCCAACAAAAATCTAGAACACATGAGATCAAGTTTTGATCAGTCAGTTCAAGTAAAAAAAAACACTAGTTTTATTTCCAGCTCGGGTTGGGATAGGGAGACAGAGAAGCCTGCAGATATTAGGGATGGAGTCTGGCCTCTGGTGAATTTGGAATATTTTAACTTACATTAACAGAAATAGCCATAATTTTGCACCATGGCAAGAAGAGGTCACAAACTCCTATATGGATCTCCGATATTATGCAAGGTACAAGAACAGGTGTCAAGTGGCAACTCTATCAATCACAACTCAGTCATGGATCACAGAACCAGGGCAAGCTTAAGGGAGAAACCTGGGTGGTCAGACAAGAAGCACACTCACAAAATTTAGGGTATGTACTGAGAAAAAATAAGTTTAGAAATAAATAGTAGCAGTGTACCTAAAACCTTGATTATGGATTCTCAGGTCTCAGATTCAGCCTCCAGTCCAGTTTGAAGTGGAATAATTGGGCAGAAAGCCCAGACCAGAGGAGACCCTGAAGATCTGTCGCTTTGAACTTGTAGAGATTTCTTGCTGGCTAATAGGGATTGAATCTAGAAGCAGTCCACTGAACTTCAACCAGGGGCAAACCCAAAGCTGTGTAGTGCAGCACCAAACTCAGGGCAGATACTGGTAGATTTTTGAGTAGGAGGGCAATTTTCGGACCTTGCCCAGATTAGATCACTTTGGGAGCTCTAAAAGTTTGTAGGCACCCAGCCTAAGCAGTCTCTGAAATCTTAATACAATAGCCTCAAGAAAATAGTGGAAGTACTCAGTTTGACAAGATCAGTCCAGACATTGCCTTCAAAAGGGTGCTAAGCCAATCCCAATATCAAATCTGAAGTCTAGAATTAGACTAAAATGGGTAAATAAAAAAGAACACACCATAAAAAGTTAATATGGTGATAGGGATGCTCAAGATTAAAACTCATAAGAAAAGAATGACTCCAAAATGTCTTCAGACTCAAAGAGAAATATAACTTGGGCACAAGTAAACTAGTATTTCTGAAAGAGATGGAAAGAATTTTCAAAAAAGCACTAAAATGATTTTTATATCATTGATCATTTAATATCATGATCAGCATGGTAGGTGAAAAAAAAACAAAAAAGAAATGAAAGTTATAGAAGAAAGGATTAGAAAGGGAGTTTTAAAGTAAAAACCCAGAATTTCCATGTCTAAGACAGAATAGTACATACACTTAGAAAGTTCTGAGCAACCACCATCAGATCACAAACTTTAACAACCACTATTTTTAAAAACTAGAAAGCTTATAGCCCAATATTCCATGAAGCATAAGATATAGATTTACAACCCAAAATAGCTTACCTAGTAAAACTGGGTATGAGAGGGGGAAATGAATCTTTAATGAATTAGAGGACTTCTAAGAAATCCTGATGAAAAGACAAACTGCATAGACAATTTAAAATACAAATATAGGAATCACAAGAAACATAAAAAGTAAATATGAGAGTAACATAAGAGACTGAAAAAAACCTGTTTACATTTTATGGGGAGGTGATAAACATATCCTCTTAAAACTATCATTGTCAGAGTTTATAGAAGGAATCTAATTAGAGAAAGGGTCTGATTTTGTTATGTCTTGATGATATTTTAGAAGAATGGAAAGGGAGATGAAGAGGAACACACTATGTGTGGGAAGGGAAAAGAAGAATGAGAAAATTTGTTTTACATACTGAGATGTGAAAGCAGAAAACATATTAAACAAGGAGGATGGGAGTGGGGAGGAGACACCTGGACCCTTCTCTCATCAGACTAATCTAACCATGGAAGAATATACTCCCATAGAGAGAGAACTGGGTATAGAACAAACAAAAACATTTCACTCAGAAAAACATGAAGGAAAGTGAACAAGTGAAAGAAGGAACTCAGGAGGGAGAATATCTTAAAAGAGATCTTAGCCTGAAGCAAAAACAAACTATCTTCTAACAAAAGAGGGTAGATTTCAAAGAGAGGCCTAAAAATAAAGGGTAACAGACTCTGGGTGAGGAAAAAGGAGAAGTAGAGGAGTAGAAATAGATTTCATCAAACCCAGAGCATTGGTGCTAAACTCACTTCTTTTAAAGAGGGAAGCAAAAAGCAAAGAGAAAAAAGTATAAAATAATAAGATGAAGGAAAATACACACTTAATCATAATTGTAAATGTGAAAAATGATGGGGAGAGGATTCTGAGAAGATGGCAAAACAGAAAACTTTCAGGTCTCCAAATTTCTTACAAAACAAACAAACAAACCCCAAAACATTGCCTCAGAGTGAATGTAAAGCAGCAGAAATAAACAGGAGTGGGAATAAAGCAGTTGCCTTCCTAAGACAACTTGAGAAGACCTCAGGAAAAATTCAAGCTCCTGGGACAAAGACTCTGGCTGAGTGAAGTGCAAATATTTCCAGGTATTTACCTGAATCAAAAAGCAACCAACCCTTGAGGCTCCTGGGTTTGAAGGCAGCCTCAGGAATTTTTACTTCAAAGTGTAGGAGTCAACTGAGTAGGAAAATATTGAAGGACCTTCCACTGTCGAGGGATGCCAAGCACAGCTGTACTGACCTGACCCAGAACTGATGCTGGGTTGTACCTTTGGGGAGGAGGAGTAAGCATGGTGAATGTGGTAGAAGAAGGCAGATATCCAACTGGCTATCAGTATTTGCAGGAGAGCAGACTAGCTGGTTTCAGTTCTGGGGCAGAAAGGAACTTGGGTCCTGGAACAGAGCTAGAATAATAGAACCACCAGAGGTTTGGGGTATATCACTCCCTATACCTCAGAACTAGAACTTGATTATAATAATAACTGCTGAAAATAAAATAAAAATAAAAATGAATAACCAAAGGAGAAGGAACATGACCACAGATAGCTACTGTGGAAATGGAAATGATTTAGGTTCACATTTATAGGAAAATAGTATAGTTACAAAAAGCCATTCCTTTTTTAATGAGAAATATCAAATAGTCCAAAGTCCAAAAAGGAATCCTTGGAAGAACTTAAAAAGGACTTTAAAAATCAAATAAGAGGGATTAATTAAAATTTAGAAAAAATAAGAGAAAATCAAGAAAATTGTGAAAAGAAAGTTAATCAACTTGAAAACTAGGACTGGAAAAGGGGAAGTTAATGATGTTATTATAAGACACCAAGAAAGAATAAAATAAAGTTTAAATAATGGAAAAACAAAAGATAATGTGAAACATCTAATTAGAAAAATAAGCAATCTAGAGAACAGACTGAGGAGAGACAACATAAGAATAGTTGAAGTAACTGAAAGTTATGATTAAAAAAGGAATCTACATACAATATTATAAGAAATTATTGGGGGGGGTGGAGCCAAGAAGGCAGAGAGCAGACATGGCTTTCTGTGACCTCGTCTGACTTTCTCTCAAACCAACAGTAGATTAAGCCTTGAAACTGGTTTTGGAATCAAAGCATCCCCAACTATTTGGAGTACAACACATTTCCAAAAGAAGATACCTTGGAAGAACTTCAGAACAGGTCTATTTCAAACTGGCAGGGAGACAGTCTGCCGAGCCCAGACCACAGCACAGGGAGCCAAAGTGTTGTGCGTTCATCTTCTGTGAACCTCTTAGGCTACTCCCGTCCTGGCTGCAAGCAGGTGGTTTGGCAGATTTGCTAAAAAAGGCAAATTGTAAATCGCTGAACCCCAGAAGAATGTGGGACCTGGCCATGATTACTCAGCACCAGTCAATCAGCAGAACTGCCCAGGGCAAATTAAAGCAGCTGTTAGTTCCTTTGCTTTAAGAGCAGATCTCAACCTTTAAAAACAATGAGCAAAAACCCCAAAACTTTCACCATAGGCAGCTTTCGTGGAAAGAGAAGAACTAGACCTCAAATCCTGAAGTTCCTAAAGGCAAATCAACTCCAGATGAAGCCCCAAAGGGAGTTATGAGCTGGTCCCCATTTTGCAAGACTTTCTTGGAAGATTTCAAAAAAAGATCTTAAAAGAGTTAAAAGAAAAATGGGGAAAGGAAATGAGATCTTTCCAAGAGGGCATGGAAAAGGAAAAACAAATTATCTGAAGAAAATTCCTTAAAAATAGATTTGATGAAATGAGAAAAGCACATAACTCCAAAGAGATTTGGTGAAATGAAAAAGCATATAACTCCTTACAACATAGATATGAAAAATATATCAATTTGTTGAAAAAACAGAATTTGTAAATGGAGAAAATGCAATGAATAAAACAATTCAATTGGCCAAATACAAAAGGAGCTAAAAAGGTAACTGAAAATTAGAATTGAACAAATGTAAGTGAATGATTCACTAAGACTTCAAGAATCAAACAAAACCAAAAAAATGAAAAAATACAAGAAAATTTGAAATACATACTAGGAAAAACAACTGACCTGGAAAATAGATCTAGGAGAGATAATGGAAGGATTATTGGACTTCCTGAAAGCCATGATGAAAAAACAGTAATTATCTTTCAGGAAATTATCCTTCAGGAAATCAAAGGAAAACTGCCCTGATGTCCTAGAATCAGAAGGTAAAATAGTCATTGAAAGAATTTACCGATCATTTCCTGAAAGAGATCCCAAAATGAAAACTCTAAAAAAATATCATGGCTAAATTTCAGGAGAAAATATTGCAAGCAGCCAGAAAGAAATAATTTAAATACCAAGGAGCCACAATCAGGATTACCCAGGACTTAGCAGTTTCCACTTTAAAAGATTGAAGGACTTGGAATCTGATATTCCAAAAGGCAAAGGAACTTGGATTACAGTCAAGAATAAGCTATCCAGCTAGAATGAGCATGATCTTTCAGAGTAGAAGTTAGATGAGATTCACCTGTGTCATTGGTTATCTATTTCTTAAGAAAAGACCAGAGCTGAACAAAAATTTTTCATCTCCAAACACAGAAGCCAAGAAAAGCATAAAAAGGTAAAAAGGAAGGAACTCTTGAGAGCTACATTTCTGTTATGGCTATATTTAGAGAATGTGGGTATAATTTGATTTTATTATGATAATATGAAAAAGAAACTAGAGGTAGAAAGGGGATTGTACTGAAAAAAGAAGAAAAGGGAGATAAAATAAGAGAAATTCCATCTCACAAAGAGGCAAAGAAGATCTATTAAAACTGAAGGAAAGAAAGGAGAGGGTATGAGCATTGTGTGAATCTTACTCTTATCAGATTTGGCTCAAGACAGAATATCAGATATATTTGGTTTCACAGAGAAACTTCCATTTCACTTGGATTAAAAGAAGAGGAAATAAATTATTTAAATAGTCCCATTTTAGAAAAGATATAGAATAAGCTATTAATTGACTCCCTAAGAAAAAATCTCCAGGACCAGATGGATTTACATGGGAATTTTTTCTTTTTCTGCTTTTTGCTGAGGCAATTGAGGTTAAGTGACTTGCCCAGGGTCACACAGCTAGGGAATGTTAAGTGTCTGAGACCAGATTTGAACTCAGGTCCTCTTGACTTCAGGGCTGGTGCTCTATCCACTGCACCACCTAGCTGCCCCTACATGTGAATTCTACCAAACATTCAAAGAATAATTAATTCCAATACTACATAAACTATTTGAAAAAAATTGGGAAAGAAGGATTCCTACCAAATTCTTTTTATGACATAGATATGGTGCTGATCCCAAACCAGGAAGGGTGAAAACAGAGAAAGAAAATTATAGACTAATTTTCCTAATGAATATTGATGCAAAAATCTTAAATAAAATATTAGCAAAGAGATTACAAAAAGTCATCCCCAGGATAATACACTCTGACAAAGTAGGCTTTATTTCAGGAATGCAGGGCTGGTTCAGTATTAGGGAAACTATTAGCATAATTGAGTATATCAATAATCAAACTAACAAAAATCATATAATTATCTCAATAGATGCAGAAAAAGCATTTGATAAAATCCAACATCCATTCCTATTAAAAATACTAGAGAATATAGGAATAAATGGAGTTTCCTTATAATGATCAGTTGCATCTATTTAAAAACCATCAGCAAGCATCATAGGGACAAACTAGAACCATTCCTAATAAGATCAGGAGTGAAACAAGTTTGCCCACTATCACCATTACTATACAATGTTGTATTACAAATATTAGCTTTGGCAATAAAAGAAGAAAAAGAGATTAAAGGAACTAAAAGTACATAATGAGGAAACCAAATTATTACTTTGCAGATGATATGATGGTATGCTTGGGAGAATCCTAGAGAATCAACTTAAAAACTACTAGAAAAACCACAACTTTAGCAAAGTTGCAGGATACAAAATAAATCCAGCATTTTTATATATTACTAACAAAGTTCAGCAGCGAGAGATACAAAGAGAAATTCCATTCAAAATAACTGTTGATAGTAGAAAATATTTAGCAATCTATCTGCCAAGGGAAAGTCACTGAACTTTCTGAACACATCTACAAAACACTTTCCACACAAATAAAGTCAGATGTAATAAGTTGGAAAAATATCAAGTGCTCATGGGTAGGCTAAGCAAATATAATAAAAATTACAATGCTACCTAAATTAATCTACTTATTTAGTGCCATACCAATCAAACTCCCAAGAAATTATTTTATAGCTCTAGAAAAAATAATGAAGTTCATCTGGAAGAACAAAAGATCAAGAATTTCAAAGGGAATTAATGAAAAAAATGCCAATGGAGGTGTGCTGAATAAATTATGGTATATGAATGTCATGAAATATTATTGTTTTATAAGACATGATCAGTGGGATGATTTCAGAGAGGCCTGGAGAGACTTACCTGAACTGATGCTAAGTGAAATGGGCAGAAACAGGAGATCATTATACACGGCAACAAGAAGACTATACAATGATCAATTCTGATGGACGTAGCTCTTTTCAACAATGAGATGATTCAAACCAATTCCAATTGTTCAGTGATGAAGAGAACCATCTATACCCAGAGAGAGGACTGTGGGAACTGAATATGGATTACAACATAACATTCTCACTCTTCTTGTTGTTGTTCACTTGCATTTTGTTTTCTTGAATAAGAAATTAATATTTTCTTTCCTTTTTGATATGATTTTTCTTGTGCAGCAAGATAATTTTATAAATATGTTTACATATATTGAATTGCTTGTCATCTAGGGGAGGGGGTTGGGGGGAAAGAGGAGAAAATTTAGGACAGAAGGATGTGCAAGGGTCAATGTTGAAAAATTACCCGTGCATATGTTTTGAAAATAAAAACTTAAATAAAAACAAAAACAAACAAAAGAAATGATCAGATAGAATTGCCTGAAATTCTAGAAAAAGAAGGCAAAGCAGAAATAGAAAAAATCCACTTATTGTCACCTGAAAGAGATCCCAGGAGGAAAGCTACAGGAATGTTATAGTCAAGTTTCAAAGGTCCCAGGTTTGGGAAAAAATATTTCCAGCAACAAGAAGAAAACAATATAAATATTACCATAAGGAATATACAAGTCCTAGAAGCAACTACATTGAAAAACCATAGGCCTTGGAGCAGTATCTTTTGTAGCAAAAGAGCTGGGGTTTTGACCAAGGGTAATTTTCCCTACAAAGTTAAGTAATCCTGAGTAGAAAAAAATGGCATTTAATAAGCAAAATCTTTCAAATATTTGTGATAAAACCAGCAGAATTTAATGGAAAATTTGTCATAGAACCAGGAGAAATATAATGTATGCATTAAAGACCAATTATAAGGCACTTAATAAGGTCAAATTGATTCATTCTTGTATGTGAAAATGTTACCAGTATTCTTATGATTGTTATCATTATTTGAGTAGTTGAAAGAAAGACTTGGATTGATATGTATGATGAAGTGATTATAGAAAGATAAAACTGTAAGGAGAGATAAAAAGGAATAATTATCTCATAAAATGAGGCATGGAAGGAAGAAATGATAAAGAAGAAGCAACTAGGGATGGGATATGGGCAAAGAAACTACATCATGCAAGAGGCACCATGGATAATGAAGTAATATCTATGCTTCAAATGGTACAGTACATAAATTCTTAGAGGCAAAATTAATTGAGTTATAGGAGGAAATAGCCAAACTAGACTTATGGAGAAATCCAACTTTCTCCTTTCAGAGCTAGATAAATCTAACCATAAAACAAATAAAAAACTAAATGAAGAATATGAGTAGGAATTTAGATATGATACACCTCTGAAGAAAACTGGATGGAAATAGAAAGGGTTATAATTTTTTCTCAGCTATAAATGGTACCTTCACAAAAACTGACAATATACTACAGCAAAAAACTTCATAACCAAATGCAGAAAAGCAGAAATAACAAATGTACTTTTCAGACTATACTGCAAAATAAAATTACATTCAATAAAGAGTCATGGAAGTACAGATTCAAAATTAATTGCATTAATTAAGTTATTAACTAAATAATCTAATCCTAAAAAATGAACAGGTCAAAGAACAAATCATAGAAACAATAAGTAATTTCAGGTTCTGCCTCTGATACATTCTGACTTTGTAATCTTTGGAAGATCATTTAATTTCTAGACAACTTCTATAAATTGTAGAGGAGGTATCAACCTGTATTAATAAAGAGAGTTTCCTTGCTTGGGAGATCCCTACATGAATGAATTCACAAGTCTGATCTCTACATAAAACAAAACAAAGTTAGAAGACAAATAAGCTCAGAAGTCCTTAAATCAAATTAAAATAATACACACACAGGCTCTGTGACTTACAGCCTTTCTCCCATTCCATTGCCTTAATAGCTTTTTTTTTTTTAATTTCAGCCTCTGGGAATCTGAAGGCAGCATTCCCTCTAGAACCACTCCTGAATCTTTGCTTACATGGCCTATGCATTCGCATGCAGTATGGAGAGCGACATGCTCGTTCTCCTTGCTGTACATCCCGATGGCTCGGCTGGCCACTAGCTGCTGGCTATCTTCAAACTGCAGATCTGCAATGCTGTCAAAAAGTTTGGTCAAATGTCTTGTGACCTGGAACAAAGCAAAGAGAAAGAGGAGAAGGCAATTTTTATTTATTTTTACAAAAGACTCTAGTATTCTAGAATAATAGGGGAAGGAGGAGAGGGAAGTAATTGCATTTAAAAAATGATTTATTAAAAGAAACCAGAGTCAATATGATGCCTCAGAAAGAAAACAGAATTTTGAGCCAAAGAATCTGGATTCAAACACTGCTTCATCAGTATGACCTTGGGCAAGCCACTTTCCATCTCTTGTGGCCTGAGTTGTCTTATCTGTAAAGTGAGGCATCTGTAGGACCAGCTATTCAGAACTGGAAGAGACATTAAAGAGTGTCTTCTAGCTCTACATCTATAATCCTAATATCTACTTCTATGTCCCAGGTATAAGGAAGGTCCTGGATAGAAGGACAGTGACATTTTTGTCTCCAACTCCAATCTCACTTCACTTCCTCTAAAACACGCTGCACACAGCTGCCAAAGGAGCCTTCTGAAAGCTCTGACCTGACCATTCAATGCCCTCACTGTCTTTCCAGCTGTGGTATACATTTCTCTCCTTTCCCTTCTAGGGTCCAATTCAACTGGCCTTATTGTCTCTTATCCATGAAACTCCATCTCCCTACCTGAAACTCCAATTCTACGACTCTCAAGTTTCCTTCAAATATCAGCTCAGAGGCCAGATTCTTCATGAAGATTCCTGACCCTTCCCCAGTTGCATTATGCACCACGTCTGTATATGTACTTGTTCTTCTCCCTTTGCAGAATGGAAGCTCCCTTAGGATAGAAACTACTTCACTTATTTGTGTCCTGAGGGTCTAGCATATAATAAATGTTTGGTTAGTGATAGATTGGACCCCCGCACTCAGTATTTAATAAAAGTTTGTTGAAATGATGTCATTATCATTTTTGATAATCAGTGATATCAATATTATATATTGAATCCTTTCAAGAATCAACAAAAGTTGAAAATGAAAATCTAATCTCAGGTTTCCTTTCCCTTCTATCATATGGGTATTATTAAAACATTTGTCTCATCTCCTTCACAAAGCTGTTAGGATGATGAAGGAATAGATTTAGAGCTGGAAGCAGGTTTTGAGATTATCTAGATCATCCCTCTAATTTTACCCTTGAAGAAACAGAGAGGTAAAGGAAATGACTCTTAAGTCACACAATTAGTCAGTGGTAGAGCCAGGATTTAAACCCACTTCTCCTGACCCCTTCCCTTGTACTATGACCATAAAATATTATGGGAATGTTGGCTATAATGGCAGTCAGTAGAAAACATGTTAACAGGTTCCCTTAGTGAGTCCTTGCTTGTTTCCCCTTTCCTGATCTGCTGCTACATCCCCACTGCTGATCTTTGGGTCACTCCAGTTCCCCATCCATCCAGAACTCAATACAAACTCTAGCTCTGCCTCTAGGTTTTGCCACCAG
Source organism: Myrmecobius fasciatus (assembly GCA_023553655.1). Taxonomy (NCBI): domain Eukaryota; kingdom Metazoa; phylum Chordata; class Mammalia; order Dasyuromorphia; family Myrmecobiidae; genus Myrmecobius; species Myrmecobius fasciatus. The sequence continues at coordinate 684,886 of JAJPUD010000336.1, read as the reverse complement.
CCTTCCATTGACCCTCTGGCATCGTGTAACCAACCAACAACAATAATAGCTAGTCTAGCCCTCTATCTTTAGGCTGATGAATATCAAAATCCTCTAGATTATTTATTCTCTCTTTTTTAAGTTAAATACACGCAGTTGTTCTAAACATATTTCCATATTTCTCATACTGCAAAGGAAACATCGGATCAAAGGGGAAAAATCACAAGAAAGGGAAAAAAAAACCAAGCAAACAAATAGCAACAAAAGGTGAAGATCTTATGCTTCGATCCACATTCAGTTTCCATGGTTTTCTTTCTGCATGTGATTGGCTCTTTCCATCACAATTCTATTGGACTTATCTTGAATCACTTCATTGTTGAAAAGAGCCAAGTCTATCACACTTGATCATTACACATAGAATATTTATTCTCTATTTAAAGACCTCAAGGATGGAGACTCTCCACCAGTACTGGGTATTTTCTCACATTTCCTTTTATACTGTTGTACATAAAGACACACTTCTATCATTTAGCAATGAGAGAACTTGTTAAAATGATACAATTCACAAAACTTGATACTGATGTAGGATCAGTTCTCGGGGAACCTCCTTCTTCCTGGATCCTAAGACTGGACAGGAGACATTTATATTTAATCTACGTAAGATGGAGAGAGATTTCTACCTTTAATTTTATTCTTTAGGGCTAACAGTCCTCACTCTGACTTTTTCTTGAAATATCACCAAAAACATAAATAAAAGAAGTACCATGGAAATGTAAAATTGTGTCCTGGAGAAAAGAGTAACTCATAGCTCCAGAGCTACAAGGGATCTTAGCAGACATCTACTTCAATTTCCTCTAATTTATAGAGAACAAGTTTAATTCTGTTTTAGAGAGGGGAAATGATTTGAGCAAGATTACATGAGTGACCGATCTTCACCTCCATCTCCACCACCAACGCTCTTTCCACTATGCCCAACCTCAGAGGCTGAGATTATTTTAGGGGGGGGGAGTAAACTGAGGCAGAAGAGAAGTTTTCCTCATGTATCCAGACTATTCTGAAAACGCCTAACCAACACTGACAGTCGTAATGCCCTTGAAAGGAAGCCATCTTTGGGTTTCAGTCTTTTTCCTAGTCGATTCTGTCAGCAGAGAAGGGGGAGGAAATCACTTTAGAAAATCGGGTAAAAGTTGTTTAAGTTTGAAAAAAATGAGCATTTAAGACTCTCACTTTCTTTAAGGTAGAGTTGATTTGCTGTGTCTGGGTCTCTGCCTGAGGGATCCCTCTCTGGGCTTCCCCCAAAACCTCTCTCCAATGATCAGACAATTCATTGTCCCACTGAAGTGGCCATGGGAGCTCAGGATGGTTTGCAGATAATGCCGTGCAAAGGGCAGAGTTAGCTGCCATATAAATGGGACTTTAACCATCACACACACTAAGGCTTGTCAATATGGGGAGGAATGAGAGCCATGAGTCCCCCAGTGGTCCTAGTACCATGGCCAGCAGCTCAGTACAGCTTCCTCACCCTGACTTGCCTGCTCAGCTGATTCTTGCTGCAGTCAGCCCTCTCCAAACCTTTGTAGGGAACTGCAAGATTTTTCATCTTAATAACAGCTAGCATTTCTATAGTGCTTACTATGTGCCAGGCACTGTGCTAAGCAACTTGTAATTATTATCTCAGCAGATCCTCACAGCCATAGAAAGTAGGTGCTATTATTATCCTATTTTATAAGATGAGGAAATAGATGGACAAGTAACCTTGTTCCATCCTTCAGTTTACTCTGCTCTAACAGGTTTTTCTTCTTCTTATTGGCTATCGTGAAGATATCTTCTTTTTTTCAATTAACTTTTTAAACAGTCTCAAAATCGTTTGAGCAGGGAGGGCTCAGCGCTGAGGAGGGCTGTGGGGGGAGAAAAGTACTATGTGGAGCTGAGAGATTAAAATAAAAAGCATCAAATAGGATATAACATGTTCAGAAGAGAACTTCATCCCATTTCAAAGAATCATCAATTGAAAACTGGCCCCAAACGATCACCTTATTAGCATCATGGATCCCTTTGGCAACGGGGTGAAGCTTATGGATACCTGCTCAGAACAAGGTTTTTAATGTATAAAATACATCGGGTCACAAAGAAAGCCAATCATATCAAAATACAATTATGAAAATGGTTTTTGAAAAGCAAGTTCACAGACTTTAGGTTTAGGAACCTGTGGTCCAGCCCAACCCCCATTTTATAGGTAAGGAAACTGAGGCTAAAAAGAGATGGATAACTCGGCTCAGCTTTCATCAGCACGGGAAATCTCCTTGCTGTTCTTTTCATCAAGCACTCAGCAGGTTTCCAGAAGAATACGTGCGTCTGCTTATGGTTCTAATGGCATCCCATTCCCCGAGCTCCCAAGCGCTCGCTCGCTGCATCCATCTACCGACAAGCTGGCCTCCGGGACCTGCGCCTTTTGTCTACCTGTGGCTGGGGCAGTGAGCTATTTACATCTGGGGAAATCAACATCTCAGACAGGCGAGTCCGCTCGGCAATCTGCTCCTTCACCCCCATCTGCTCTTGCAGAAAACAGGGGGAAAGGAAGTGTAATTAACACGCCTCCGCCAATTACATCTTCAGGGCTGACCCCCCCTTCCCTACGACTCCCATACATTCTGTCATTCTATCCCAGAAAGAAGGCTCAATCACCCACCATCAAAAGTGGCTGGGGTCTGGAAAAGGACAAAAATCATGCTTCCGAGGGGCCCGAGCCTCTGCAACAATCCACCACTGAGAAACAGAACTCATCTTCCTGCTCGAAACCCGCCCGATTTCCTCACCTCTGGGGATCCCACCGTCCTTCCAGTGACTCAGGTTCTTAGTTTCGGAATCAAAACTGGCTCTTCTCCCTCCTGCACCTCATACAACCCCCCCCAAAATTAATCTTTCTAAAGCACCATGCTGATCATATTACTCCCCTGCTCAAGAAGCTGCCATAGCTCTCTATGGGCTCTAGGATAGAATAAAAAGAACTCCTCCAGCGCTCAAAGACCTTCCCAACCCAGCTCCAACTTTTCCAGAGTCATCTCCCATTATTCCTCTCTTCCACTGTACTTTCTAAGCCTACTGGCCCTGTGCACTACAATCCATTTACCCCCTCTGTGCCTTTGCATAGGCCATTCCGGACCCCTAACACATGTCTTGTTTAGCTCTTAGAATCCTTAGTTCCTTTCAAATCCCAGGCCGGCAGTTACCTCCTAGAGGATTCCCCTTTTCCAATTCTTCCCTAACTCCCTCCACCTCACCCTTGACAAAATTGGTCCCCCTAATTCACTTGTATTTCCCACATCCTTCCTTGTGCACCCATTGTTTCCCCCAGGGGGACGTAAGCTCCTGGAGGGCAGAGACTGGTTCTCCTTTTGGTCTCCAGCGCAATAAGGCACATGGCAGGCACACAGCAAATGGAGGACGAATTAAATCAAATTTTGGAAAATCACATTAACCTTCATATTAAAAATGGATCACCCAGCTAGCTAGGGGCACAAGGGCTTTTCAATTTGTGGAGCAGACTTCTTCCTGTGATATCCTTCTTCTCGTGCTGTAGAAATGTAGAAATTGAATTACAAGCCGTCAAGGACCCTCCTGGGGTCTTATAAACTTGTGACCTTCTTGGGTCTCAGTTTCATCAGCTATAAAATGGAATCATGGGAAGACCCGAATTTAAATCTGCTATCAGACTTTACCAGTTTGTCAGGTACACAGGGCACCTGGCTCATCTTCACGAGTTCAAATCTAGCCACAGCCACCTACTACTAGCTGGGTGACTTCACTTAACACTGTTCATCTCAGTTTCCTTATCTATAAAATGGACTGGAGAAGAAAATGGCAAACCACTCTATTATCCCCCAAAAGGCTCATGAGGAATCAGATATGACTGAAAATGACTCAGAAAAATCAAAGAAATACAGATGCAAACATACGTGCATATAACCGTATAGACACATGGATAGATTGTACACACGTATATATAACATACAGACCCCTGTGTGTATAGACACGTACATGTGTGCATATGTAACTGTAATAAACCTGAGTGTGACATGTACCTGTGTGTATAGACATGTACTTGTGTGTGTAACTGTAATACACCTGTGTGCGACATGTACCTGTGTGTATAGACATGTACCTTGTGTAACTGCAATGCACCTGTGTGTAGACATGTACCTGTGTGTATATATGTAACTGTAATGTACTTGTACCTCTGTGTGTTTCTGTAATTGTAATGCACCTGTGTGTATAGACATGTACCTGTGTGTGTAACTGTAATGCACCTGTGTGTGTAGACATGTACCTGTGTGTATATATGTAATTGTAATGCACCTGTACCTCTGTATGTTTCTGTAATTGTAATGCACCTGGGTGTAGACATCTACCTGTGTGTATATGTAACTAATGCACCTGTGTGTATAGACATGTACCTGTGTGTGTAACTGTAATACACCTGTGTGCACGTACCTGTGTGTGTAATTCATACACCTGTGTGTACAGACACATACCTGTGTGTATATGTAACTGTAATGCACCTGTGTGTATAGACACGTACCTGCGTGTATAACTCATACACCTGTGTGTATAGACATGTACCTGTGTGTGTATTTCTGTAACTGCAATGCACCTGTGTGTAGACAACTGTGTGTCTATTGTATTTACTTATCTGTGTCATGGTGTTTTTTGCCAACCAGATGTGAGGCTCTCGTAGGAAGCAATCGTTTTATTCCCCCTCCTCCTGACTCCCAGCTCCTAGCACAGAGCCCACACAGTAGGTGCTTGTTAACTGCTGACTGACTGAACTGGGGGCAGGCTGTGTGAGCAATGCAGAGAGCACCTGGTTCAGAGTGAACATCAGAACTGAGTTTGAATCCCGGCTCTCCTATCTTACCACGTGACCTTGGAAAAGTCACAGTTTCCCTGTGTATAAAATGAAGGGATTGGGTCATGATCTCAGAGGTTTCTTGGAAAACTGCGAAGAGCAGGAAAGCGATTGGTCCAGAGTCACCATCAGGGACGTCTGGGGGCGGGACCCGAGCTCTCCCCGACTCCGTCCCCCATCTGCCTCTGGATGAGAATCCATGGGTGCCGGTGCCCTTTGGGGGCAGCAGGGCAGACCAGTGTCCAGTCCCGGGGCGGCGAGGGAGATATTACCCGCTGCGGCTGGTTCCCATTGGAGAGAATATCGAGCAGATGGGTCGAAGAGACAAAGTAGAAGCGAGGAAAAGCCAGCCGCTTGGTCTCCAGGTACTGGGCAAGAGCTTTTTCACAAAGAACGAGCCTGAAAAACAGGAGGGAAAAGCTCTCGTGGGTCTGGGCCACGGGCCTCTTTGTAAACCCAGGGCTGTTCTTCCCCAGCCTCAGAGGGAGGATGCCTCGGTCTCCCCAGCATCTTCTTGGGGGGTGTTCGTAGCCTAGACGGCTCAGGTCTCTCCAAAGGGACAACCGAAGCTGATGTCTGAGGGAACAGCTTGTCACTGCCTAAGACCCCACCAGTGGTCTCTGTCAAAGGGAGGACTGGGACACGGGCAGGGTTATGGTAGTAAATATTTAACAACCAGGTCTCCAAAAAAAAAAAGTACATACATTGTCCTTCCAAAGTTTAACCTCCATCATCACTTTCTCCATCATACTCTTAAGCCAGAGAACCAACAAAAATCAATTAAGCCTTGGTTTGAAGCATTTGGCCTGGACTCGGGAGCTCCTAACCTTAAATTTGGCCTCACACCCTGATTACGGGTGACCTCCCTACGGCTCCACTTCCTGCTCTGCGAAATGGGAGCAAGAGGAGGGTCGACGCTGTGGGGAGGCTGGCTCAGAGGGCTGATGCTGGCTGAGCCGCAGATGGGACACAGGCCATGCACACAAGGGGGGCTCCCGTACCTCAGGCCCCAGGCCCGGCAGTGACCATTGCCCTCCAGCCTAACCTGTCTTGCAGATCCTTCAGCTTTTCATACAGATGGGGCCGGCCCGTGGCTTCCAAAACATTCTTAGTCTCCGCGGCATCAAACATTAACTCCTGTGAGGAAGAAATGGAGGCAGACTCCAATATTCGGATTTTCCCGAGCCTGGAGCCCGCGCCCACCGCGTCCCCTGGCTCCAGCCCCACCCCCACCTTCACCTTTCCCGGGGCCCCCAGGAGGTGAAGCCCCCCCCTGCAATGCCACTTGGGCCTATCTTGTTGTTCAGTCACGCTGGACTCTTCGTGACCCCTTTTTGGGGGTTCCCTTGGCAGGGACGCTGGAGGGGCGGGCCATTTCCTTCTCTAGCTCATTTTAAAGATGAAGAAACTGAGAGAAACAGGGGGAGGGGACTCGCCCAGGATCACACAGCTGCTATCTGAGATCAAATTCGGACTCAGGCCTGGCCCTCTGCCCGCCGTGCCCCCTGCATGCCCACCCCACGTGGCAGCTCCTCAAGGTTGGGCCGGCTTCATTTTTGTCCCCGTATCCCCAGCCTCCATGCAGCTGGTGTTTAACGAGCAGGGGTCGCCTGGCAGAGATCCCCAGTCTCCTAGGCAACGTGGCAGGTGCTCCCTCTCCCTTGAGAAATCTCGGGGTACCACCGCCATGGGGGAGCTCCCACCGAAAACAAGGCTTTCACCCAAAGGAGCAAACGGGCAAAGGAATGAGCGGGCAGCCTCCAGAGCCTGGTCACAACAAAGGGGCACAGACCCGAGCAGGGACACCTGGACACAGCCTGCTCTGCTTCAGGATGGGCAAGGGGACGAGGAGGAGCTGCCGCTGGCAGCAGCCGAGGCCTTGGGCCCGGCGCCCTTTCCTCCAGGGCTTTTATCTTAATTGTTCAGTCCTCCAGGATGGTGCTTGTGATCGCCTGGCTGTGGTACAGGGCAGCCACAGACCAGGAGCTCGGCCCGCTGGGATGGTGTCCACTGCATGTCTAGCACTCAGAGCTGGCCCGGCCCAAGGTCAGAGGCCCGTGGGAGGCCCATGCCTGGCCCGGCCCGAGGTCGGAAGCCTGCCACTAGTCCAGCCTGCCCCGAGGTCAGAGGCCCGGCCCAAGGTCAGAGGCCTGTGGGAGGCCCGGCCCAAGCGTGGCCCCTGGGGAGGACTTTCAGCTCAAGAAAGACCATGAGGAAGGCGAGGGGACTCGGGGTCAAAGTCTGCCTTGTGACCTTGAGCAAGACCTTGGGTCTCAGTTTCCTTCTCTGTAAGGAGGGTTGGACGGTCTGGCCCCTGAGCTCAGTCTGGGACCCCGGGTTCCTATCGTCCCTCAGGTGTCACTTGCCACCCACCTTGCTTGGTGCTAGGCACTTCGCCTCTCCAGGTCTCAGTCTCCTCATCCACGAAATGGACAAGTGGGCCAGCGGTCCCTTCCAGTCCTAGGTCTACGGCCCTACAGCACCGCCAGCCTGTATCTGTTGCTTACCACCCAGACAGCTTTGGGGAAAGTCTCTCAAGCTGCCTCTAGGTCTCAGTCTCCTCATCCATGCAATGGGCAAGTGGGCCAGCGGTCCCTCTGGGTCAGGGAGGAGTCCCCTGGCTCCCCCTCTCTACTCTCATCCCCTGAAAACCTCTGGCAGAGCCTCGCGCTACCTTAAAGTCGGCGTCAATGCCGTCAAATCTTCGCGCGTCCTCCTCCAGCTGGATGCGGATGTCCTCGGAGCCCACAAAGATGCCCTCCAGATGCGCCCAGGCGCGCTGCACCTCCATCCAAAGGAAGACGATGGCGTCGGCCGCACCGAGCCTCTTCTGCCATCCCGAGGCTTGCTCGATGAAATGTTCCACGTACTTGCTCTGCAGGATGCTCTGCAACTGAACCTACGGGGAGGCGGCAACGAGAAGCAAGGTGAGAGGAGGTGGCGCAGGCCGCGCGGTGCCCACTCCCCTGAAATGAGTGGGGAGATCTCTCCCGGGGAAAAAGGGCCGCGCGGCTCTGCTGGAAAAAGAAGAGGCCGCGAGACCGTCCTGCCTTGGGACCCGAAAGGTTCCCTGAGCTCTGGAGGAGAGAACTCCGTGTTCTGGTTCAGTTTCGGAGCCTGAGGGTTCCGGATCTCCCTTTCTAAAGGAGACCGCCCCGTACAGCGAGGGGGGAAGGCGTCTTACTTGATTGTGCTCCAGAGTCTCAAAAAGCTGCTCATCGGATTTTAGGAGAGGGATGGCCGTCCGGTAGTGGACTTCGTAGGAAAACTCCATGGTGGCCCAGGTAGAGCTGATTTCCGTAAGGATCTGTTCAGAAACAAGATGCAGGAGGTGCTTTAGCATCCCAGAAAGCACTCACCCAGAAGAGCATTTTTATTCATTCCAAAGAACGCCCAGGCTACGGACCATCGCCCCCATTCCACGGATCTTAATACTGAGGGAGTTCTGGCAGGGACCAAGAGCAGGCTCGTTTTCAAGAGCAGATTTTGCCTCTCCGAGTCAGGACAAACCTCGCTTCCTGAAAACTTAGGAAAAGAGCCAGGACAGGGAGGCGGTGTGCACGTTATACCTGTTTTACAAACGGAGAAACGAAGGCTCCGAGAGCTTAAGGAACTCGTCCAAGATAACCCACGGATGAGTCACCGCAAGTTGTTCTGTCTTTCCAGTCATGTCTGACTGTTCGTGGCCCCATTTGGGGTTTTCTTGGCAAAGACACTGGAGTGTCCTTCTCCAGCTCATTTTACAGGTGGGGAAACTGAGGCAGACAGAATGAAGTGACTTATCCAGCATCACATGCCCGAGGCTAAATTTGAACTCAGGTCTTTCTGATTCGGGGCCAGGGCTCTATGTACTATGGCACACTTAGCTGAAAGCGCCAGGATTTAGACTGGCATCCAATTCACTGCATTTTCTGCCACGCCCCAGAAACCTGCCCGAGTGGGCATTTTCTTTGCACAGAAATCGAGCATCAGCAACAACCTGCGGCCCAAAGCAAGCAGAGGAGTTTACCTTTTCCGTCCCCAGCTCCTTCACGGCTTTGTCCACAATACTCTGGACTTCATCTTCCACTTTATGCAGCTGTAGTGCCAGTAAGTCTGCCAAAACCGTGCCCTCATTGATTGAGAACCTCACCTGGTACAAAGAAGAACTGAACCTAGTACAAAAATCTAAAATGCAAACATATATTTCAAGGTTGTTTAATAGCACTCATGAGCATCGGTTAGATGCAACGACCAGTCTTGGGGCAGGAGGAGTGATGAAGAGCATGGGGATCCATGAAAGCCCGAGGGAGCCCTTGCTAGGTGGGTAGGGGCCACATCTGTCACACCTGTTTTGTTTTGTTTTCCATCCACCAACTCTGTGCCCTTCTGCTTGGCACAAAGTGAAAGCTTGTCAAAGAGAGAGTCAATGACTGACTGCCTATCCCTCCATTCCTGTAACGTTCTCCTTCTCCTCTGCCTCTTAATTCCCTTCAAGACTAAGTTCAACTCTCCCCTGTTGCAGGTCTTTCCCAGGAACAGTTCTCTTGGAAGTCGGGGTGAGGGTAACATCCAACACAAAAATGAGTGTATTTTGTGTATAAAAAAGAAATCAATGAAAACCTTTTAAAAAGTTAACTTAATGGAAGGTCAAGGGAATTAATTAGGACCCCATTTAATATATATGAAAATCTAGACTGAGGCTGAAGGGACTTGAGAGGTTAGGTAATCCAACCCATAACCCATGTATTTTTGATACTAGAAAGTCAGGGCCCTAAGGCACTGTCTCAGACAGATGCCCCCCCAGTTTCCAGGCCAAGCCTTGCTCTCCTATATCCTGCTGCCTTCCTCTAAATGTCCAATTGAGCTCATCCTTGGTTTTTCGAGATGTGCAAGGGCTAGACTCTAGTGTGATTCTTAAACTCTCTCCTGATGATAGAACCTTTCAGTCTAGACGTCTCTTTGGTAAGGCTGGGCCATCAAATGTTCTCGAGTTATTTGAATGCTTATTAACAAACTATCCAAGGTTAACTTTAAAAGAAAAACCATTTGAGGTTGTTCCAGTGTTCCTTGTTTGAGAGACGCCAAGTTAGAGACATTCAGTCCCTGAGAGAGAACCAGCCTCAGTGTTGACAGAATAATTTTCTTTCCTTTTACTGCACACTTTTCTTATCTCTTCTCTCTACAAAGCCCATTTTACAGAAAGATCACCCAGGTCATTTGTTAACATTCAATTTAAATCCTAATTACAGGGAGTGTCTCTTGTCTTTCATTCTAAACTACTGGAATGATTTAATAAGATTTCCCTTCATTTCTTTAATTTCACCAAGTCTTTGTTGATAAATTGACCTGGGATTCTTTTTTTTTAAGCTTAATTTTAGAATGTCTCCACACTTCTCTTGCATGAAAAATCCATGGAAGTGCTTTGGGCACAAAAGCTACCGGAAACCTGTACTTCCCATCATTCCTGCTTAAGATTTCTGATTATCCCAGAATCCCTGACCTTTCCCAGAGGGCTCCCTTCCTAAATATCCTTGTTGATCACTGTTTCAATCCTGCCCTACTCTCTGTGACCCTTTTTGGGGTTTTCCCAGCAAAGATCTTGGAGCGGTTTGCCATTTCCTGCCTATCCCTACGTAACATCTTAATTTTTTTTTTCTCACTCAAAAGCAAGAAGTCTACTCTCTGCTATTTCTGCCATGGCCTTCAATAACCTCATCCATTTGGAACTCTTTAGAGTTGATCGCTTTCCTGACCATCAAAGTGAAATTACATATAGGTTTAGTTCCTTTTCTTTCTTAAGGAACAAACAAATTCACATATAAACACAGACTATGAAATAGGCCATTCCTTTCTTAGGGGGTGACTACTAGAACTACTAGGGGGAGTACTAGAGTAGACTGTTGCATAAATGATTAAATGAGGTCACTCTATTGTGTATTTTTGTTTAAGTACTCTTTGTTAAAAGGAAAGGTTTAGTTCTAGGATGTGGGGATGAATGATGTTTCAAGAAGGGATTATGACAAAAAATAATTATTTTTATTAATCCATTAATAATATAATAACTAATTTAATATTATGCTTTCTAAATAATGATAAAACCAATTTAATTAATAAACAATTATTTATTTACTAATAAGACTTAGGGAAAACTAGCCATGAGATTTGGAAGAAAAACAAAAAGCAACATCAGCTGACATGGAGACCTTTGCCCATTCTAAAATCTTTAAAAAAATAAAACAGGGCAGCTAGGTGGGGCAGTGGTTAGAGCACCAGCCCTGAAGTCAGGAAGACCTGAGTTCAAATCTGATCTCAGACACTTCCTAGCTGTGTGACCCTGAATAAGTCACTTAACCCCAATTGCCTCAGCAAAAAGCAAAATAAATAAATAAATAAATAAAACAACTTTGTTCTTAGATGCCTTTCTCTGCAGTGAGGTGCTTACTGACTGCATGGCAGAAACAATAACATCTGTCTTCCATCTCTCCCCAGCTCCCACTTTCCATGGATCTCTTAACAACTATAGATCACCATGACCCGGGTACCTTCCTTACTTCATGCAGGAAGGTACTTCTCAAATGGTTGCTCACTGCCAGTTTTCTGCTCCTGATTCACAAGATACTGACCCCTGTGATGTCCATCAGCTGGTGCCAGTGCCTCTCCCTGATAGCTGGGTTCTGTAACTCCATCACTGCCCTCAGAGATGCCAGCAGGTTCTTCACCAGTAGCTCCAGTCCCAAGTAAGCATCCCAGAAGCGGACTTCTTTATCGAGCGACCACATGTCCTAAGAAATAGGGATTGTTGCAAATAATTAAACTATCTCTCCTACATTTTTTCATGTAGCCTGGAGTCAGGAAGAGATGGATTCAAATCCAGCCTTCGACTCCTTCTAGTTGTGTGACTGAACAATTCAGACCTCCTCATCTGTAAAAGAAAGATATAATAGCACTTACCTCCCAGGGTGCTCGTGGGGATCAAATGAAATGATAAAGTACTTTGCAAATCTTAGAAAATTATATACATTCTACCTTTGTTATCCTTTTATCTACGGGAGAAATAACTTCCCAACTTCAGGGCAAAGATGTGAAAGCATGTAAACTGAATTAAATGTTTGCTTAGGGCTTACAAGTGGCTCTTGGGAAGTTCTAGAGTTTGGCAGCCGAGTTTGTTCTTGTCATCATTGTTGTTGTCACTCTTCCTTGTGGTCACCAAAGAAATGCCATAGAAACTTGGGGTCACCATTTCCGGGTGCTGCATTTTAGGAAGAGAGCTGATAAACTGGAAAATTCTGGGAGGAGTAAAGGAGGATGTTCCCCTTAATATGAGCATCTTCCTATTTACTCTCAGGTGACTGACTATATGACAGCAATGTGTGTCTATGTATATATATATATATACATATATATATATATGTCTTATTTGTCCTTAATCATTTCTGTTCTCTCTCATTAAAATGTAAGCCCCCTGAGAGCAGTACTGGCTTTTGCCTTCTTTGATGTCCCTAGCACTTAGCATAATGTCTAAAGATCAGAAGCACTTAATAAATACTCAGTCACCAACTAGCGAAAGGTCTTAACATTTTACAGTACAATACAATGGTGGAAGGAACTGGGAATGCTCAGCTCGGAGAAGAGAAGGTTTGGGGATCAGAGGGACAAAATAACAGCGATTTTCTCCATGGAGGAGAGATTAGAAACAGGTGCTAGGAGCGCCCATCATGTGGGACATGGCTCATTAACTTATGTAACACACCTAGGCTGTAAAAAATGAAGAAAAGGAAAGCTTCAGAAAAGCCTGGAAGACTTGTATGAACTGATGCAGAGGGAAGCAAGTAGAAATAGGAAGAAAAGACTCTCCCTCTCTCTCTCTCTCTCTCTCTCTCTCTCTCTCTCTCTTTTTTTCTCTCTCTCTCTATATATATACATATATATACATATATTTACATATGTAATAACCCTGCGCAGTGAGCACCTTTCATAGATTTCAGAATGCTGATCACTCAGTGACCAACCAGACCCATGACGATGCTGCTGACTCCCTGAAAGAGCAGTGATAGACTCAAGGAGGAGGAGAAAGACAAATCCTTTTTTGGATGTGGCCGATGGGGACCTTCCTTTGCTTATCCTTATTTCTTATGAGAGAATCCCCCTGTCAGTTAGGGGAAGTGGGGAGTTAATAAAAGTATCCTAATATCAAAAATCAAATAACATGAAAGTTTTTTAAGGGATCAGACCTGTTCAGCTCGCTCCCAGTAGCCAAAATTAGTAACAGTGGGTGGAAGTCACAAAGCAGCAGAGAGGACTGTCTCACCCTCCTCAGGGAGTGGGGGGGAGCGGGTTTCTCCCTGGCTGAACAGCTCTGAGCCAAGGCTGAGTGCACCTGACCATGGACATTGGACAGAGGACTCCTGCTCATCTGGGAAATGGACTGGACGATCTTGAAGTCCTTTCTACCCCTCAGATGCTGTGATTCTGAACCTTTAATCCTTGGGCCTTTTGCTTGATTGGCTTGTTTTTCTAAACTGCCTCCTCTAGGTGGGAAGACATCCACTTCCTAGCAGAACTGTGTCTGTGGATGTAAAGAAAGTAGACAATCAAGGATGCTTCCACCCCAAAACTTGGTGTAATCGTGCTCCAATGTCAGGGAAATATACACAAACATGACTGTCTCAGGGGTACATTGGAAGACAATTCTGGAGTTGAAATCTCACACCTGACACTTACTGCTTTCATGCTTTTCCCACCTCTCTAGCCCTCAGTTTCTTCATTTGTAAAAAAAGAAGACTAGACTGGCTAGCCTCTTAAGTCTCTTTTAGCTCAGGATCTATGGTCCCTTCCAGTCCCTACTGTCCTCAACAAAGACTCCCACCCACATCATGGCCTGATCTCTCTTCATTACTATTATCATACCTTCTCTTCAGTTTATCAGCACACATAACGTGTCTGCTTCTCAGGAGTATATAAAGTCTACGAAGGTGAGAATTCTGTCACTTTTTGCTTTGTACTCCCAGTTCTCAGCCCAATTTCCTGTGAGAGGAGGTGCCTGGGAGATGCTTGCATGAAATCTTAGATGTTCTCCAGACATACTTCTGTCAATGGCTCCCAAAAGGAGTTCCCCATGTAGGGTTTGATTGTTGCTTCCATGAAAAGAAAGCAAGGGCTACCGTAGCTGAGGCCCCTTTCCACCTCCACATATCTCCGGTCACCTTCACTCTCCTCAACAACTGCAAGAAAGAATGTTTATGCCCTCGGGGTGACTCAGAACTCATAAACTACAGAATAATGGAACCAAAGCATTCATGGACAGACGATTCTGGTTAGGAGTGTGACTGGCTGAGAGTGAAGAAATATCATCTCAGATGGTCATGTTCAAGCTAAGCAAGCCCATGTGCCAAAAACCCATCGGAGCCTGGGTAGGGGAAGACAGAAAAGAGGCGGCGTCGAGAAAAATAAATTGTGGTAGTAGACAGCTTCGGAACTTGCCTTGGCAAACCTTCTCAGCTCTCCATCCATCTGTTCCACATTAATCTGTCTCCACTGGGTTTTAGTCCAATTATCGATGCTTCTCTGAAACCGGAGGAGCAGATAAAAGTGTCAACAACATTTGGTGAAAGTGAGTCTCAGCCACATAACGCAGAAATTGATGATACACAGTGGCACCATTGGCCAGTGGAAATCCAATTTCTTGCATATTAACTGTCCTTGTCAAATCCCCCCTAACTCTAGAACAAAAAGTTGTTGGCGTGGGTCAAATGTACCCCCAAAGCAATCTGATGCATTGCTTTGTAATCATGGTGAAAAGTTATAGACATAGTTGGATGTTATCCTTTATACAGAAGGTATTGAGGTAGAATTACATCTGGAAAAAGAATATTCCCATGAATTCATAAAAACTCTCTGGATTCATTCAAGACTCAGCTCAAATCTCATCTTCTGTGGGAGACCTTTCTGGTTCCCCCAGCTGCAGGTGTCTTCCCGTTACCAATCTTGCATATATCTTACTAGTTACGCGTTCAACTCCTTGATAGCAGATTATTTTTGCCTTGTTAGAACCCCAGCCTAGTGTCCCTTAAAATGCTTGTTGGCTCACTAAAACCCTAGCAGTTTTTGATTCTCAAATGAAACTTAACCATGCCTCAAAAACGTAATCTGCCTCCATCACTGGTCAGCCTCGGCTTTTAAGCATCTTGATCAGATTCTAGGTCTCTGGACCATGCTCTGTCTCATACTCAACCAGTCACATTGGATTCTTCTCGATACCGTAGGTCTCTGTGGTAATGGTCATTGTAGGACTCCATGATTTCCTAATACTTACCACTATGTATGATATACAACAAGCACTTAACAAATGCTTATTGATTTGAGTTAAGGACTACTTTTTATAATACTTATTAATATAATACAAAAAACTCTATTTTTAATTTTTTATTATTAACTTAATAATCACCAAAAACACATAGAAGAAACAAAAAAGAATTGGACCCAACATGGTGAAATTCTGTTAGCCATGAATGGTTATTAGAAACATCTATTCCATTTACTAAGGCAATTAAATTGTTCTTTGCTTTGCTTTTGCATTCCTAATGTTGGAGGGTTTTTTTTGGGGGGGTGTATTTTCAATGTTTTCCTGATGCTCTGTTATCCCATCACTTATCACTAGCTCAACTTCCCCTTATCTTTATGCACAATGATGCCCTCTTTTGTAATAAATAAAATATATTCCACAAAAATATCATTTAAAAAAGTTTAAAATAATTTTTTCAAAAAAAACTTTAGGGGTTCAAACCAAGAACCCTTTTGCAGCATTTTGTAAATGTTGAAATGAAAGACAGTGATTTCTTTAACTGAACATTTTTCTAGCAGAGAGATGTGAAAAACTCAAAGACTGACTTAAAAAAGAAGAACAAATGGTTGAAGGCTGAAAAAAAGATGACAGCCACATAATTTATTAATGCCATAAGAAACATAAGATCACCTTCTTACAAAGACACACAAAAACGAAGACTAGTCAAAGGCATGTTAGAGAATAATTTTAAAAAATAACTCTCACTTGGATATAAATAATCAGATCCCAGAGGCCCTTGAGCAAACGAATTTCTCTGCGACACTGTTTGATTTGTTTATAGTCTGGAAGGGCCACTTCGAAAAGGCTTGTCGATTCTTGCATCTGTAACATTTCTTCTTCTAATGCCTCAAGCTCTTCATTTGCCTTGGAGGGAAAGAAAACCACATTTCACTCATCCTACCTGTCAACAAACCACTTGAAACAAGTGAGTCTGCCCAGACTTCTCGAAGCTCTAGCTCATCCAGCATCTCAAAAGCTCCACTCAGTAATTAGATCATTCATTAAGTGGTAGCCAGGTGGACTTCATTCTGCCACCTTGAATAATCATCCCATGATAAAAACAGGAGAGTGAAACATTGCTAAATATAATCATGAGAATGATGGCTTCCTTCCCTGAGTCATACTCTGCTAAGAATTCGACTAATGGAATTGATGCCCCTCAGCAAAGCTTCAGGACAAGCTATGAGTCTTTTTTTCTCCACTGATTTTCACTGTAAAACTGGAAATTTTCCTGGAAAAAATTGTGTTCACTGGATGCTAAAAATCATACTTAAGAAAGTCTTTTAAAGCTCCACATTTACAGGAAAAACCCCAATATAACTCAATTTAGAAACTGTCACTCTTAGGAACAATAACATTCAACACTAAGTTACACATCATAAAAAACATCCTAAGTTGAAATAGCATAACGATAACTACCGGGGGAGTATTATTGTCAACGTCCTTTCTAAAATGTCATGTCCAGAACTGAATATAATATTCAAGATGAAGAGTAATTTAGACCACAGAATACTACTACTACCAGCACCATCACCATTACCCCCACTAGCTGACATTTCTAGCTAAATGTTATCTCATTTGATCCTCAAATAATCATGCAACAAGGGAGGTGCCATTATAATTCCCATTTTTACAGATGAGAAAACTGAGGTCAAGAGAGATTAAGTTTCCTGTCCCAAATCACAAAATTAGTAAGTGTCCAAAGCAGGATTTTAAATTGGATTTTCCCAAATCAAGTTCTGGCTACTTGGGCTGAAAAGTATCTTACCGACAGGAAGCCATCATTCTCCCATATTATATTTGCAATTTTTTTTATACCAAATCTGGACTTTACATTTATTTCTGATTAGTTCTATCTTATAAAATGCTGACAAATTCTCTCATCAGCTCATGTGATTGATAAGCATGCAGGCAGTCCCTACCTTCATCCAAGTTACCGATTTCTTTTTTTTGAATAAACAGTGCACTCTCAAGGGGAGACCCCCAGGCCATTCTAGCAGAACATTCTATTCAAGTTAACACTGATCCCACATATTAGTAAAGTCATTTTAGAAAACCACCCACCCTTCAGGACAGGGAGTTTTGTGTCTGCCATGGGCAGGTGAGCTTGCTGGTGCTTTTAAAATATTTTAGGCTCAAAAACAAAATTAAATTAAATTTAAAAATTAAAAACAAAAAAATTAAAAAAAACAAAAAAAATTAAAAAAATAAAATATCTTGGGCTCTAGAGCTGGAGGGCTCACCCAGCCCAAGTGGCCAGGTTGAGCTCAACCCAAGTTTCATGGTGAAATGGGTTATCTCTTCCAATTAAATACTTTTTCCTGTGTCCAGGTCATCATTGGAGAGAAGACTTTTAAGCCAAATCATCTTCCACCATAAAGTTCCAAAGAAGAAAGCAGTCCCGCTCACAGCTTGTCCGGCCCTTGTCCTGGTCCCTCAAGGGATGAGGTCCTTTGCAGAATGGCAGGCTGGACAGTTCCCAGGCTTCCAGGCAGGTCTGGCCCTGCAGGGATTGCACTGGGGGCTCTGGATTGTGAAATGAAGACATTTCCTGAAATGTGGCTTCTTAATCTCTGACCGCTTCACTGTGATCTGGGGAACTACGTCAAGTCATGAACCGCCACAGAGTGAAGAGCAGCGTCAGGTCCAAAAGACTTGGTTCGAGTCCTGCCTCTGACAGATGATTCTGGGCGACCCAAAAAAACCACTGACCCTCCCTTAGAAAGCCTGATGCAGAACCTGTGGGGCCCGAGAGGCCGTCCCCTCATTTTGCAGAGGAGGAAACGGAACCAGCCAGGTTTACCACCAAGCCACTTGCCCAGGGGCACAAAACTGGTAAGGGTGAGAGACAGAGCTTCCTCCCTGCCAGCCAACGCTCTGCCCACTGTGACATCTAGCTGCCTCAGAGGTCTGGTCAAAAAAAACTATCATAATCCCCAATATTGGCAAAAACTCGTGGCCAGAATCAGGTTTCCAGATTTTCAAAGAATGTCTTCTCCCTCTTCCTTCCCCACAGCTTATGGAATCAGGGCTGACCTGACTCAGTTTCCTCAAAACAAGAAGCAGTACTTATTGCTGCAAATGCATGTGGCTATTTGGGAAACTGCTTGAATAAGTTTTCAAACATCAAAGCAAATCCCCCTACTCTTCTGCCAGTCTCACCACTTCGTACCTGGGCTGGGGGGGGGGTCCACCTGCTGCAAGTCTTCCTCCATTCAGCTACTAAAGCGATCTTCCAAAAGGGCAAGTCTGACCCAGTCACCCCCCCCCCCCCCAGTAAGCTTCGATGGCTTCCTCTCACTTTCAGGATCAAATACAAAATCCTCAGTTTGGCTTTCAAAGCCCTTCACCACCCACTCCCTTCTGATTTTTCCAGCTTTCTTATACCTTGTTCCCCACACCAGTGATGCTGGCCTCTTGGAGGTTTTACCTCCTGGTTCTTCAATGTTTTCCTGGCTGTTTCCCAGACCTAACATTCTCTCCTTCCTCATCCTGGACTTCAGGGCTCCTGACTTCCTTCAAATCTCAACTAAAATCTGACTTTCTGCCTTTCCCAACTCCCTTCAATACCAGTGGTTTCCCTCTGAAATGACCTTTCATTTACACTGTAATATCTTGTCCAAACTTCTGTTAGCCCTTCCTATTAGATTGTAAATGTCTTTTTGTTTTTTTGCTGAGGCAATTGGGGTTAAGTGACTTGCCCAGGGTCACACAGCTAGGAAGTCTTTAAGTGTCTGAGGCCGGATTTGAACTCAGGTCTTCCTGACTTCAGGGCTGGTGCTCCATCCACTGTGTCACCTAGCAGCCTTGATTGCAAACTTCTTAATGGCGGGGACTGTCTTTTACCAACAGCAGACTGTCAGCCACAAAGTGCTTAATAAATGCTTCTTGTCTTGATGTGACTAAATACCTGCAGATTACTATAGTAATACTAGTAATAATAATATAAACCACATTCTCGTAGCCAGCCTGAACCAGCTCTTGAGAGATGGTTATATAATTTTCCACGGGAGCATTTATACCTTGGAAACTGGCAAACACTACAAGACCAGGGTTTTTTTTTTGGTTGGTTGACTGTCTAGAGTAAAGAAAGTGATGGAGAAAATATTAATAATGCAGATTAAAGTAAAAATGTGCCACGTATAAAATGCTCTCCTAGAGAGCCAGTTGTTAAACGTTGTCCAGTATATCTCTTGCTGGTAACACATCATGAAAGGGATTCAAAAAGGCCTCCTAATGATGGTGAACATGACACCTGTTGGCCTTCCATGCAACGTGGAGAGGGACATTGAGTATGATGGGAGATATGAGTCTTCCTGAAGCCAAACTAGCCTATGATCAATGACAAATGATCAATGACAAGCTGTGTGATCTTGGATAAATCACTTCCTTTCTCTTACCTTTACAACCACTTATAAAATAGGTGGTGGGGGTGAGGGGTAATGGGATTGAGGGTGGGTTAACTAATTAACCCTAGGTATGGAGGAGCTCTGAATTCTAAGATCCTAGGAAGGGGTGGAGAATTTGGAGAACTCAGATTGAAGGAAGCTGAATGTCTCTTGGTAGAAGGAAGCCATAAGCCAAGGCAGCTTAGAACAGCGGGAACCCAATGGGCTCTAAGGCTCTAAGTCTGTCTCTGACCCAGACTTCCATTGTGACATTTGCCTTCTTCTGTAAAGTGAGTTGAGCTAGCTGGTCTCTAGCATTCTGTCCAGCTCTAGGTCTTTGGCCCCAAAGCTAATATGCCCAAACCTCAATGTACACCCCCTCCATTTGTTTTCCCTAAATGCGCTCTCTGACTCTAGCCCATTCACAGCAGAAGGACCATTACCTCATCAAGGACTTCATATGGCTTTTCTGCATTATAGAAGAATGGGGCTTTTCTTCTGAATCTGTCTCTGAACTCTGCCTGTTTCCCCTGATACAAAGAAAGAAAAATAAGATTAGAAAAAGAGAATTTCCGGAAGTAAATTAAGTTTAGAATAGCTGTTTACAATAGTCTTGTTTTGGTAAAGAGATGATGTGTGTGAAATGCTGCAGAGATTGTGTCAATTTGTTTTAACTATTTTTCTTTATAGAAAAGGAAATTGTTTTGTGGTACTTACTTATCGGCGAGTAAGTGTAAGGTAAAATATCAGCCGCCCCCTCTTCCCCCCTGAAAAAATCCATAAATCATTTTGAAAGGAAATTCAAATTTCAGTGACTAAGTCCATAAAAGAGCCTTATTAAAATACTTTGAGCAGGAATATTTGGGCTCACTTACATCAAACCAAACGCACTTTCTCCTGATCACAGTGACCTCTGCATTCTGAAGGGGGGCTACTTCATGTCTCATGGCCACAGCATTCTTTTTGGTAGTGTTCCACCTTTCAGGCAATTCCTAGGAAAAATCAGAGTGCATGATGGGAGAGCAGGACAGTTACCATGGAAACCCAAAGACCTGCAACAGGTAGCATTCATTTAGTTGGCGTTACAGAACTTCACCCCATCCCCCTTTACGGGCCAGTTGCATCTTGTGTTTATTGCGATGTCTCCGGGATCTGATTTTGTGGGGCTGGGCCCTGCATCCCCTACCCTGGCACGCCCTGCCTGGCACTTAGCAGCCCTGCTGTGGCTGGAGCATCTCATCAGGCCTAAATTTAAAACTTTCCCAGTGGATCGGGCCTAACAAAGCTTGGGTCCCAACTCACCATCACCTACTTGAGGTAGGGAAAGATACGACTTCAGGCATAAAATGTGATTAAACTTTCCCTTCAGAGAGCTAGATCTTTCTTAAATTTTAGTCAGGATCATCGGTCCCACATTTTCCTAACACATTAAGTTCCTGTCCTTATTTGGAAAGTTCTTGCCTGATTTAGATCTGGGCGTGCTGCAGAATTAAGAAACCAGCCCAGAGTTTCTGACCACCATAGCCTAAGAATAATCGGATCTGTGCCATCTCTGCTCTGGAGTGCCCCCCCCCCCAACTTGCCCTCTTCTTCCTGGGTTGGGCTTCCAGTTCAGTTCTAGTAACAACCCCATGGGGGATTCTTCTGCTTCTCTTGTCCCAGAGTCCCCATCGGCTCCAGAGAATGGGCAAACAAGTGAAGGAGAAAACTTTTATAAAGTATTTACTATGTGGGGGCCGGGAGGGACACACAGAAGGGCCTGGGGAACAGGGTGCAAGGTAGGTGGTTGGGGAGGAGGCCTGGAGAGATAACCACCCATTAGGACAGCGGGCAGGGGCAGTAGATGGCAAAGGTGGCGGTGAATGTTGGCAGAGAAATGGCCCAAGGAAAGGGGAGCAGAGATGTCGCCCACCCCCGTGACCGCCCATAGTGCAAGAGAAGGGGTTGCCTCCCCAAAGCGATCCTGAGACTTTATATGGGAGCCCAAAGGGGTGACTAATCCTCCTACTCAATCACTGCCAATTGCCTTCCTCCAGGGGCCAGGACCCTATAATCCTCTCCAGCTGACTCAGACTTAGTCATCCATTGTTAGGGTAGAAGGAAAATTCTTTCAGATTTGCTCTGGATTTTGTATTATTCCAGCATCTCACCCAGGGCCTGGCACATGGTAAACAATAAATGCTTGTCGATTGAGAGGGAGGTGGGAGGGAAACGTTTCCATTACCTGGGACTTTTATAAGCTAGACAGCAGGGAATGAGATAAATACTCCCCCTTTATAAGCCAACCTTGTCAAAGGAAGGCCATTTTTCCTGTTTGCTGTATTCCATTTGGTAAGATGCGATGTGACCCATGGAACATCCCTCCATGTAGCAGCAAGCAGTTCTAATTGGGCTCCCCTTGTTTTTTTTTTTGCTGAGGCAATTGGGGTTAAGTGACTTGCCCAGGGTTACACAGCTGTCACATGTCTGAGACCAGATTTGAACTCAGGTCCTCCTGACTTCAGGGCTGGTGCTCTATCCACTGTGCCACCTAGCTGCCCCCCTAGATCATACTTCTAATGGGATGTTCCTTCTCTAATGAACCAAGGTCCAGAGATAAGCCTAATTCTATCCAAATCCCAATTTTCATATTATTTTATTTTTTATATTATTTTATTTTATAGTTTAGACCTTTGACCAATTGGTTGATTTAGTGAAAGCCTCCAGAAGCTGTCCATAACTAGTCGATACCTTCATTGAATCACTGACTCCATGAGAAGTCCATACCCCCGCTCCCTTCCAGAAAGACAGCAAGACTTGTTTAAAACCTTTCTCTGCACTAGTCTTTGTGCTATCATGACACAAACACAAGCAAGCATGGAATCCCTGCTCTCTAGGAGCTGCCACGTTACCAGAGAAGGACACACATGTGAAGGAGAACTGTAAATTGGGAAAGGATACTCGGGGTGAAGATGGCTGAGAAGTGCAAAGAGACTTAGCTGAGGACAAGAAGAGGGGAAAACTCAGAGCCCAGCTTGAGAAGGGGGCTAGGGAGGGGGCAGAGTCCCAGGTATGGTGGGGGGAGGTAAGGATGCAGCATCACGTGAAAATGAAATCAGGAACTTGTGAAGAAAATACATTTACAGACTCAAAGGACTATGGGACTTGTGGCAACTCCTCCCATGCTGCCTTCCATCTCTGCCCTCTGGACCTTGTGGAGGCTGCGTGTGCCACCTTGCCTCTATACTTCTCAAAGCACCCATCTCAGACATCCCCATGTACACAAGACCATATCGACTGCCTCCCATATATATGTATGTGTATATATTTATGTATATATGTAGGATCTACTTTATATATATACATATGTATATATATATAAAGTAGTATACACAGTAATATATACAATGTATATATATATGTATATATATATGTATATATATATATATAAATCTACTTTATATGTACTTAGATGGGTATGTATTGCTCTTCTCTCTCTTGTGTAATGTCTTTGAAGGCAAGGGTTGTTTGTCTTTATATCCCCTGCTCTTAGCACAGTGTTGGGTACAGTGTCAAGGTACTTAATACATGTTTGTGGATTGATTTATGTCCCCCACTAGAATGGATACTCCCTGAATGTAGAGGGTCAATATTGAATAAGTCCATGAACAGCAATGACACAGTGCCTAGTATACAGTAGGCATTTAAGCAATGCTTACTAATTGATTGATAAAGCAAAGATTGCCAGGTACTGGACAGGTATGTTATAACCAGGGTTCCTTTTGGTGAGGGACTAAGCTCCCTTCCAGTCCTTAGATTCTGTAAAGTGTACATCGCTTTGGTTATTAGCAGCTTAACACACCGTCCTGCTGATATTTTTCTGTAAATCATTTGGAATTGATCTGTAAACTCTAAAACAATGCCACAAAAGCCACTCCAAACACGTGACTTTTCACTGAGATGCTTTTAGGAGGTCGTAAGAGGCTTCTCTGCTATTTATAACCACGACTTCCAGACTATCATAACCTCAAAGGAAGGTTATTGGAGTTTTGGGCACGGATCCAAGAACAACTGTCATGTATGGGAACAAGGAAAGGGAACTCCTAATTATAATGTAAAAATTTCCGGCATACACGTACACACAGACACATATTCCCAAAATCCTTTTCTCACTCAAATACCCACATGCGCTAGATCTGGGGCCGCTGGCAAGGTTGAAAAGACTTGTGATCAAAAGTAGTAACGTGCTCAAACACAGAGATCTGTCACATGTAAAATGTGAAGATTATGAATGAAGGAATGAATGGAAATCATTTCTTAAGTTCTTCCCATGTGCCAGGCACTGTGCTAAATGCTGAGAAGACAAAGAAAAGCAATCCTATCCATGTCTTCAAAAAAGGTTCCGTTCAAGGGGGGAGATATATAGGGGAGCCATGGGGAGGGGCAAAGCCCAGGGGTCCATTTGTGGGGGCAGTTGGGAAGTTGGCCCGACTCCAGGCAAGAGAGGTGAAAGGTGTCGTTTCAGAGTCCATGGTTCCGGAGGCAGTCCCATTTCCCACAAGAGAAGGAACATGACCCACTAGTGTGTAGGTAGCCTAGAAGGTCTGGAACCCACCAGCACCATAGAAGTGTTATGGGAGCCCAGCCAAAGCCCGGGAGCTGTCCATGGTCTGACCGGAGGGAGCCTATCTCTATGTACTGAAGTCCTGCTCTGCTGCCTTGGGGCTTCCAGCTAGTTCAGGGGAGGTCCAGCCCCAAGGAGGGGCTTTGTCTTTCATTGCAGGGGGCCGTGCTGACCATGAGGACCCATCTGGGTAGCCAGCTGGCCACAGCATGAAGAATTGTTCAGCCACATTGGGCCCCGGGACTGTCCCCCGAGGCAGAAGGAAGACTCAGAACCCTTCGAGAACTTCAGTGTTTCCATGATTTGGGGGGATGGCGGACAGAGGCGGCGACTGGCTCAGGAACCGCTCAGATCCCTACTGGCTGGGGGGCCATAGCCCTTCTCACTATCCAAACCTCTCCATGAAACACTTATTAAGCACCGAGCATGTACCAGGCACCATGCTAGAAACAGAGGGGATATAATGATTCAGAGCTATCCTCTGGTCTCCATTCAGAGGGAAGAGGAGGCCGAGGGACGTGGTCTCAATTAATCTTGAGTTAGTTTGGAGATGGACGCGAGGAGCTAAGCTGGTGGGGGTATCTTGTTCCATGAAACTGAGACTCAGGCAGGGCAGCGCAAGTCAGATGTTGCCTTGGGCAACAGGCAAAATCAGGGGACTTGGGAGGTGGCTGCAAGCTCAGCGGCCATCCAGTCCAGCCCCTCTAGTCGTGGGACAGGGGGGACGCTGGCAAAGGACCACTCAGCCCGGCAGACCTGCCTCAGAGAAGGCGCCGTGCTCTGGGAGCAAAGCAGAATTGAAGCAGCTCATGAGAAGCAGAAATGGGGCAGCAGTGGACAGAGCACTGGTCCTGAAGTCCGGAGGACCTGAGTTCTAATCCAGCCTCAAGCACTTAGCATTTACTATCTTAATCCCAACTGCCTCACAAAAAAGAGACAAGAAGCAGAAAACGTTCAAAGTTAGAGAATCCATGCCCAGGGTTCCCATGGACTATTTGTGCCTGACTGTGGCAGAGCGTTCCGGGCTCCCATGAGTCTGATCAGCCACAGTCGGACTCCCTGTAACCCATCCTAACAGAGGGATGTTGTTCTGGTCTTCACAAAGGGCAGCCACCAAGCAGCCACCACAGTCTAATCCGGCACAAAAGGGATCCTGGCTACAATATGCCCCAGTGTGGTCTGACCTTCTAGGACGGCTCCGTCATGGGTAATTTACATCTGCAGGAGGAGCTTCTCACCAATGAAATTATGAGGTTCCTGTGCACCCACACTTATGAATATGCTGCATCCAGCCCGCAGCCGAACCCTTTGCTGTGTGCTGCCTCCCCCATCAGAATGGGGTCCCCGCGAGCAGGCTCTGCCTCCTGTTTCTAGTCTCAGCATTTAGCACATTGCTTGGTACACAGAAAGCGCTTAATAAATGCTTTTCCATTCCACCCCACTTACTTACCAATTAACAAGCATGCATAGGCAAACCCATTGTATATAATATGAAACACACACATACACATGTACAATTGCTTAGATGCAAACCTTATTATTTTTTCCTAGAGCTCTAATAAAGCTGAGAATAATCCATAAAAATGAACTTTGCTTTAGCTAAGTAGAAAAGCCATTCTGTCGGAAAATATAACATTTAGAAATGCCCTGGAGGAAAAAGACTCTCTTTTGCTTTTTTTCTTATCATTTTTCTTATCATTCTGGGTGAGCAGGAATCCTACACACCGCCCAAAAAAGGCTCACACCCGGTACCGGCCCCACAGCTCATGGATGCCATAAATGGAGGAACACAAAGACGTCGCAGTGGACATCCTCAGCAGTGAGCCGCCCGAGAGCTCTTCCTTCTTTGGCACTCAGCACACCAGACTCTTTGAAGACTATGTTGAGAAGATAATAGCAAAGAAATCCTATTTAGGAAATGCAACTATTTCCCAAATGAATCGGGCTGTCCTGCCACTAGCGAGTGCATCTCAGTTCACTCCCTTTGTTCATAGGGACTATTTGCTCCCACTGAGGCAGAGCATTCTTAGCATTTATCGGTCTGATCGGCCCCAGCTGGACACACTGTGACTTGGTGTGATTTTGGCCCTCTCTGGGAACGAAGGACAACAACCAGCCCGTCAGCCCATCCAAGGCTAGGACACGACTCGATTAGCTGCGGGTGGTCAATGAACAAGGGCTGTGGCGAGACCAAAAGGTTACCCACTAGAAAGAAAACGCTGTGACTCGGGGACTGGCACTCACCTCTAGGAGGACGTAAACGTGGTCAGGCAGCTTTTGTCCATAGCTCTCCAAGAGTGCGATGGTGGCTTTGAGAGGGTCAAAGAGCTCATCAGTAGTTCCCTGCCGGTTTTTAACAGCCATGAGGTGGCCCATGATTTCTATTAGCCCATCATAGTCCCCTTCTTTCAGCTCTCTGCAGAATCCAGCATTTGTCACTTTAATAAACTCTTCCAGGTCAGTCAGACTATGAGAGAAAGAAAAAGGGAAGGGAGGAAAGAAGAAAAAAGGAAGGAAAGAGACAAAGGGGAGAGGGAGAGAAGGAGGAAAAGAGAGAGCACAAAAGAGAGAAAAAAGAGAGACACTTACAAAATGGGTTCAGTAGTTGCTTTTCAAGAAGCCCCGGATGCAAGACCTGCCGCTGACACCCCTTGACACATTATCCTGGGTAAATCATTTCACTTTTCATTGCTCCAGGGAACTCTCTAGCATTGTAAATTGCCAAGAGGCAAAAAAAGAGGGATTTCTTCCCTGAGAATTAGCACTCATGGTTCTGACCCAGTAAAAGCAAAAACAAAACCTTTTTTTTTAGTATAAGATAAAATTCTCCTCACTTCAGGTTGTGGTAAATAATCATGTTAAGATTCTGTGATTTCATTGGCGTGGGGTGCCATTCCACTAAAAACAAACCAATCAGTCTTAGAGGGCTCCCTGAAGCCCAGAGTCCATAAATCTGCCCATGGCTTTTCTTCACTGTAATACTGAGGAGGCAAGCAGGGTATAGAGGAGGCTGTGAAGGGTTCCACGTCTCAAATATCACCTCTGTGACTCTAGGTATATCACTCAACTTACAGATGCTCCCTGGGCACCATCTCTAAAACAGGAGGCTTGGGCTAGTTGCCTCTGAGGTCCCTTGCAGCCCTATGATCATAGGATTACCTAAGTTATATAGAGCATTCAATATAAGAATGCTTCCTGTTAACCCACTTACACATAGAGATGATCCTCTTAATGGAGTAATAGCAACAGAACATCTCTAATATGACTTGTTAAATCTACAGGCGAGTCATTGGTTACCCAATAGATCTGCCGCTCCTTCTGAACGGACAACATTCAGGATAAAACAAGCAGTTTTACCTGTCAACGACAAATCGGAGGAGGTGCTCTTGGAACATCCAGCTCCACTTTTTAATCATGTTCAGCAAGCTCATTTTGAAAGGCTTCATGTCCACCTTAAACCAGTTTTCAAAGATCCGGAAGTCCTCAAATTTGCTCATTTGAACATACAGAGTTTCATAAATGTCAATCTACAGGAGATTTTGACAAAAAAATACACAAAGTTCAAAACCAAATAGCTTTCAACTCTGCCACCTACACAGCCCATTTGCCATTTGTCTTGCCTGTTCTTTGAACTGCTCGATGGTGGGCGGTTGTTCTGGAAGACCTTCGTTGGACTGAACGTCCATCTCCTCCGCAGTTAACGGGTGACCGTAGAGAAGAAACTGCTTCATGAACTCCATGCGGTCATCTACCCAGAGGTAAGAGTAGGAGTCCAAAGAGTTCCTATAGTCCAGGACTTTGGTGATCACCCCTGACACTCTGCTCATGATCTCCTGTCTGGTTTCTGTCAGGTCTGGCATGTGGTCCATGTCATTCTAAACATGGAGAAAAGTGAGTCAGAGCCCCTTATTGCATGTCTGGAACTCTACAAAAATGGCAAAATTGGAAATCACCCAGGCTTCTTCTTAGATTTGGAATCCTCCCAGTCCTTCGAAACAGATAATTCTACAGATAAATAGCCTCTCACTAAGCAAGGAGGCAACCTGGTCCAGTGGCTAGAAGGTAACAATAGACAGGTACGAGTCCTGCCTTTGAAATGACATTGGACAAGTCATTTTACCTTCTCTACAACTCTATAAACCTAAACATGACAAAGCATGGATATCAATCTATGTTTGTGCAAAGTTTTCATCCTGGGAGTTCCTGGTAGGTTTGCCCATTCTGCAGCCCAAAAAATCTTTTAAATAATCATCAGTTTTGAAAAAAATGTTTATTTTCTATGATGACTTTAATTAACAAATGTTTCAATATACAAAAATGATCCAGAGAAGAAGCCCAGTAAACAATGATTTTTTCAAAATATAGTTTTGAGTATATATTAAGAGGTAACAAAACTGTCTAGTTTACAAGATTTTTTGAACTGTTTTTCTTTGCTTTGCTTTTTAATGTTCTGTTGATATTTTTTCTCTTCTTTTTCTAGATCCAGAATCCCCTCCTTCATAACAGGTATTATCTCCCCCCCACCCCCAACACACCCTTTTTTACCTGCTTTTTCACAAGGAATATACCTGGTAATTTGGAATTTCCAGATGTGCTGCCACTCTCTTCATGTGGCTAGACATTCTAAAAATATTGCATAAAATCTCTTCCACGAGGTCATACAGGCCATCCCCCGCCTCTCTTTCTAACGGGGGTTTAAATATGATTTCTGGAGCCATGAGGATCATTTGTGCTTGAAAGAATGGAGCAGACTTCAGACACTTCTCGGTGTTCACCAAGAAGAACTCTAACTCATGCATGATGGCATTGAAGAAGCCATCAACCACGATGTCATCGATGAACTCCAGGTAGATCTTCCAGGTGTCTGACATGGCATTGGCCTTGAAGAGCTTCAAGTTATCCTGGAACATAAAGTCCTTTGATATAAAATCACAACATTCTATTTGATCAAATGAATTGTTCAACTGATTCCCTTCCCCCAAGGGAGAACAAGAGTAACTGAGCAGCTAGCTATTTTTTAAATCATCATGGCCTTTGTGCTTGTATGTTATCCATTGGCTAGACCGTAAGCCCCATGTGGACAAGCACAACCTGTTAAATAATTATTTCTGTGATCACTCAGCTAAATAGAGGCTCTGCACCCAGAAACTGCATTAAGTAAAGAGGAAATAACAAAGACAAAATAGTCTCCATCTGAAGGAAATTTATATTCCAGTCTAGCAACAGGAATATTAAATATTTGTTATAAACTTAGTATTCGGGGACATAAAGACAAGAGTCAAACAGCTCCTGCCTTTAAGGAGCTTACATTTAACAGAGAAGATGAAACGAACCTCAGGTCACGCAGAATACGTACAAGGTAAATACTGGGCTGTTTTTGGAGGAGAAGCCCCCCATCAGGGAAGGTTTCACCTCAAAAGTGCTGCCTGAGCCAAGTTTGGAGGGAGCCGGGGATACCAAGAACTATAGGTGAGAAGGGATGCATTCTGGGTTGGGGAGGCAACAAGGGCAGTCACAGAGCAGAGATGCTGCAGAGCCCTCTCTCAGCCCCTCACAAGTCCCTCCATTAACTAAGCTGATCCTCATATAACAGACCCCGTCTGAGCCTGGATGCAAAGCCCCTCCTGGGGGGGAAAGAGGAAGCAAAGTTACTGGGGGCTGATGGCAGAGAACAAATGATGAGGGGACCAGGAGATGCACGAGATGAGGAAGGAGCATCAGGAATTTTGAGCTTCTCAGAAAGGGAAGGGGCAGGGGCTACTTTTCCAAACTAAATAAAATCAGGAGCACTCGGAGCTTTGTCCACCTCACTAATCCACTTAAAAGGAGCAACTGGTATTGGCCATAATTTGCTGCCAATTTGGGAACTGGAGAATTTCTCCCCTGTCTACTTCCTCCATCTCACTACTGCCTGGTGAACTGATTTGTCTACTTTAGAGTTTCCTCCTTGCTTAATTTCATTTATTTTCTGTCTATACTTGTGTAATGGGTTTTACCTCTAGATAAAGATAAATTGAGTTTAAATACATTTTAATCAAGTATTTGCTATTCATGAGTAAAGTATACAAAAAAGTGTCACTGGACTAATATCTCCAGACCTGACCACAAGGTTATGTTAACTAACAGTCTTGCTCTCTCTTTCTCTCATATATTTATAAAGTATATGTCTATATAAAATATGTATATGTATATATATAATATGTATATGTATGTATGTATGTATATATATATAGATATATACACACACACATATATATATGTATATATATATTTATACTCTCCCCTTTCCCCCCAAAAAAAGCAGGGTTTCAGCGGTTTGGGAAGACCTTCCAGAGTTTGCACTGATACTATAGAACAGGTGCCATTTTGTTTTTGTTTTTATATTTCCAGCACCTGACCCACTAGCACACAAGAAGTGTTTAATAAGAGCAGGTTGGATTGAATCAAAGATGAGAAATCTACTCTAGAAACCTCTTGGTCTGGGAAAAGTAGAGAAGAACTGATCAAGGAGAGCGGCCATTAGGGAGCAGATGGAAGCTGGTGCCGCCAGGGCATTTCCATAGAACATATACTCCTTGAGTACAATGAGTATAATGTTTGTCTTTGATCCCCAGCACCCGGCACAGCGCTTAGCAGGCAGGATGAACTTAATAGATATTTATTTTGTGGAAAACTTCAGATCTCTGGTCCATGTAAAGGCTCACCATGATTCCAGAGGACTGGGAATGAAACATCCCCCTGCCCACCTCCAGACAGAAGATACACCAAGGATGGGGGTGGGGAGAAGAAGGGAACATTGTTTTGGACACGGTCTCCAGAGATTACCAACGGTGAGGAGGCAAGAACATTAATTTTTGTGAATTAAAAAGTATAATTTCATTTAAAAAAAATGAGCATTAGCCAAATTGGATGAAATTGGAAGAATTGTGCTCTGCTAGTCACCTCCGTGCCATAACAAAGCTTCAGAGGAGTCCATTAGAAGATTAAGCCCAAGGAAGCCCTTAATACATTTCTACTGAATGCATGAAATCTGAAGGAGTCCTACTGACAGTATAAGACAATAGACTAGAAAGCAGTATTCTATGACGCTCATGTTCAGAAATAAAGCTTTTTGAAACCTATGCAAACAGAACACCCACATGGTTATTTCAAATGGAGAAGAAAATGCGCCTCATCGTGCTGATCCAGCTCAGTCTCACCCTAGGATGAGTTGGGACAGGAGTGTCCCGGAGGGAAATCTGCCCAGCAGTTCTTTTGGTGGACAGAGCTCATGGGGTGAGTTGGGAGTGATGGACATGGCTAAAAAAGGTAGGCAGGTGTGAGGGCATTAAAAAGATGAGCCTTGGAACCATTATTAAAACAAAGGGCACATACATAACACCTGAATATTGGCAAAGTACTTTGCCAACACAATCTCCCGAGAGCCTCACAAAGTACGTACTATAATCAAGACCGTCCCTATTTTGCAGGGTGGGTGTGGGATAGAGGGTCACAATAATTGATTTCTATAAGGTCACACACCTAGGAGGGATGAGAACTCGGGTCCTTCTTGATTCTAAATTCAGTACTCTACCCGATGCCATATTGCCTCTTAAAATGGACAGAAGGGCAGCCTTGGAGGCAGGAAGACCCGGGTTCAAAGACTGCCTGACACTTGCTAGTCATGTAAGTCTGGGTCAGTCACTCCCTGCTCTCAATTTCCTCATCTGCAAACAGGGGGGTTAATCATACCTCTAGTGCCGACTTCAAATGAGATGCTATGAAAAAACAGCCCTTACTCTGATGATCTCTCAAAGGTCTCAGTAGATTGGCTCATAGGATAATAGGCTCACAGCTGCAAGGGCCCCCAGGGCCCTTTTAATCAATTTTTTTCTTTTTACAGAGATTCAGAAAGGTTACAAGATTAGCCCAGTGACCCCTAGGTAGTGTTCAGAACTCAAAGCAACATTGGAGTCAGTGAGTCATCAATCTGTATTTATCAAACGAGGTGCTAAGAGGAATCTAAAGAAAGGCAAAGGGCCAGTCCCTACTCTCAGTAGGTTCTGAAGCTCTGAGTTCTCAAGAAGCTCCAGATGAATACGACATTCATAAGCAAACACTATGGCCGTGTGAGACATCCTGGCCAACCCTTGCCCATGAGAGAGGAAGGATCAGAAGACCTGGAGATTCATCCTTTGGCCCAGGGCCAGGAAGTCCAGCACCTGCCCTCTATGCCCAAGAACAGAGACTTAGAACCGAAAGGAACTTTCTAAGCAAAGTGACGGGATTCAGCCTGGGCTCCTTTGACTCCCACTTTTCCCGATCCATCACACTTCTTCTTGGGTTGGCTTAAGCCGAAACCAGAATGCTTTCTCATCATCCTCGTGCAGCCTCCATTTGATGAGGGAATTCATTACCTCTCAAAGGAGAAAGGAGTCCTGCTGCTTCTTAACTCCTCAGTCGCTATCTCTGGCCTTTCTGGGTCTTCAAAGGACACCCCCTGAATGCTATCAGCCTTCTGTCCCCATGCACAGCTGGGCAGTAGGGGGTGAAGAGGAGGAGAAGCCACGGAGAGAAATGTTCAACCCTATGGTATTTGGCCAAGACTATGGGGAAAAAATCTTCTCCCCTGGTGAGGGAGGGATGAAACTCAAGGTCAAAATCATGTGCTGGAGAAAATAATGTGCTTTAAAAAAACTATGAGAAATGGAAAACGAATAACAGTTTTATTTCTATTTTGAAGTCCTGTGGTGTTCCTTCCTGATGGTCCCCAAAGACTCCTGCTTCCCTGTTCTTGAATTGAGAAGGGCGATTTCAAAATTTCTGAGTATCTGACTGAAGGAAATATGGGGGAGGGTCAAGTTCCTAGTAGATAAACCCCAACCTGATTTCCAATTCAATGTTGCAGGCACTGTATTGTTAATTGTGTCGAGCTATGCAATTGCATTGGAGACTATTTTCAATGCATTTTAATCAGGATTCATAAATCTTATGGGTCTATAGCCCCCAGATTAGTGTTTTGGGAGTGAATCTTTAGATCCTGAAAATTTAACGGAAGAAATTAATTGTAATCCATCATCTGTCCTCCATCGGACAGATTCTTATGCATTAACAGCTGTAGAGGTGTCCTGAAAGTCAACGACGGCATAATTCAGAGCATCCCAGAAACCAACCAGGAATAAACAATGGTGTGACTTTTGATAGTTTTTTAAAAGAAAGTAAAACTAAAAAAAAGCCTAGGAAATTTCTATTGGGTAAGAGTTAAAAAAATCTTCCCAGATTACAATAGTAAACATTTATTGAGTGTCCACTCTATGTAATGAGTAAACCAAGTACTACAAAAGTCTAAAAAAGCAAAAACGGATCAGTTCCTGCCTTTAAGGAACTTATAATATATGAGAAAGATATGTATACAAACAAGTAAATAAAAGATCACGTGAGAGAGAACACACAGTGAGAAGAATCAGAAAAGGATTTTTAAAAGCAACTAGGGAGCAGTGCTTTCCAGGTGGTTGGCCCAGTGTGGGTCCCAAAGACTTAAAGATGGGAGACAACAGCATAGAAACTCATTTACACGTTGGGTATAGGTTATTTCCTTCATGTGACAAGTGGGCTATTGAGATACTTCCTACATATTCTTTTCCCTGCCCTTCCCTAAACACGTGCTGTTTATTTTTTGCCTTCCTGAAAATGGCTGGCCACGAGTTTGAAGATTTTGTCTATCTTTGCAGAAATCCAGTAAAATATGAGCAAGTCCGAGCCATTTGGAGCCTTTTATGGAGGCACACACATCCCCTTCATTGAAATAACCGAGAGGCTGACAACTGCGCCAGCTGAGCCCGGGAGCATGGCACAAAACGCCAGCATTTGTCTTGGGTGTGAATCTCATAGGCCGTATGATCTAAACGCTGAAGGATTATTTAGAAATTGAACGCTGCTAACTCCACACTGCCAGACCAAAATCGAATGCAGCTTTCATAAGACTTGCCATGCAGATGGAGAAAAAGAAGGAAATGATCACATCTGGATTTCTTTGGTCAACTGGGCATGGGTCGCTTTCCATGGCTCTCTTTAGGAACTCCAATGGTAATTTTTGTAGACATTAAACGGCAAACAAAGGGAAGACAAGCTTCCCTCTGGATCACTTCTCATTATTGGAAATAAAGCTCTTTCATCACTTCTGTAGCCTCAGTTTCCTTATCTGAAGAAGAGGAATTGGACTAGATAATCTTAGAGTTCCTTTCTAGCTGGAAATCTATGATGCTATCAGCTTTTCTGGGCCTCTGTTTCTTCATGTTCATAAGGGAGGCAGACCTGACATAGTCCCTGGCACATAGTAGGTGCTTAATAAATCTTGTTGACTGACTGGAATAGAAGAGATCTAAAGTTTCTGACTAGTTGATTCATATTTGTTTATGAGCCACAAGAGAGTACCTCGTCTTCCTACAAGCAGCTTTCTGAGGCACACGCCACCGGTCAAAATGAGCTTGTCCATTATTCTGTATCTCCTTATATTTACGTATCCACATTATTTCCCTTGAGAGAACGGAGCCTTCTTGAGGGCAAGGACTATTTCCTGTTTATCTTGGTATTCCTAGTTCATAAAGAGTGCCTGCCACGTGGCAGGTGCAACCTAAATGCTGCATCTCAGGAGAAATATCTGTCGAGGACTTAGGAAACCTTAAAACGCTAGATAAAGTTTAATTGTCATTATTGACTGGCTTTTTCTTAAAGAAACTGGACATTTTGGAGGAGGGAGGAATCACCTCCAACGTCTAGAACCTGGAAAACCTTTCAGATAAATGTTATCTCTTGCTACTCATTGACTGATTGGCTTTTTCCTAAAGAAAAAAGTCCCCCTGATTTCCAGAGCATCACTTACCTCTATCAAACCATGTATCCGGCGCCCATCTTCTTGAATCAATCGGTACTTCCTAGTGAAGGCGCCTCCGGTGCCCTCCAAACTGAAAAACGCCTCCTTTCTGTGCTCTCGCCTGGAGAAGAGCGTGTGCTCCGTCCAGGCTTTCATGAGGCGCTGGATCAGCCTGACATTTTCCTGGGTCCGCTCCACTCTCTGCTGCAGCTCCAGGACGTCCGCCTTCACCTTCTCCATGGACTCCCAGCAGTCCGCTGACTGCCAGCTGAAGGCTCGCTCTGCCTCTTGGAGCCGCCCGTCGATGGCCCTTAGCTCCTCCTCAATCAGGGGCTGCTCGACCTCCAGAAGGCTGCATCTCAGCTGGTTATACCACTGGGCCAGCAACTCCAGGCTTGCGACCCGCTGCCCAGAGGCAAAGGACAGATGTCAGAGGGAAGGGTGACCGGACACACAGGCTGATAGTGCACCAAGGGCTGGACGAGAGTCAGGAAAAAGGGGTCTGGCTTCATAGGGTCGGGGAGAGAGGATCCTTCCACTTACAGAGGGGACTGCAGGAAGGCGTGGGCAGGGGAGGACGGGCAGGGGAGGAAGAGCCCCATGGAGGCTCCAGAGCAGCAGCACTTGAGGCTGCACATGAAAGAGGGCCAGTGCACTTCTGTTCCAGCCAAGCTTGGTCAGAAGTCGTGTCCCAACACCCTAGTCACAAACCTTTAAGTAAAGGTCTCTTTTTCCATAGATGGCCAGGGCAGAGGCTGGGATGGCTGGCTTCTCCAGCCGCAGAAGATACTTCACTTCTCTCAGCACGGCCACGAGCTAGAATGCAAAAATTGGGGGACTCTTTGTAACGTGTCCTAGCAAGTGATTTCCGATGAGAGAATGGGTTCCATCCATTTGTTAAAAAAGAGAAGAGACCTGGAGCATTGCTCTCAGGCCCTGTATCTTAAGAGGTCCCAATGTGTCTCAAGAGTCCATTTATGTGTCATGATCTCCTCTACATTGTCCTGAGTAGGGAGAATAAAGTCGCCACAGAAAGCCATAAGTGAGCCCTTTTAGGGTGATAATTATTGGGGTCCACCTGTGAAATCAATGGAGAATGCCAGTTCTTTTCCTTTGTATTCTCAGGGCCTAGCACAGTGCTTAGCACAAAGAGATGCTCAATAGAGATTTACTGGATTTAATTTAAATAAATAAATTTGAGCAAAAATAGATTGTCCTGTGTCTTTCATTGCTCACAGGCAACAAGGGGGTGTCTAATGGAGAGAGAACTGGGTCTGGAGGCCGGAAGAGCCAAGATGTTTAACTGTGTGACCCTGAAAAAGTCACTTAATCACAATCTGATTTACTTTCCTCATCTGGAAAATGGGATTAAGAACACCAACTACCTCCCAGGATTGTTAAAAGGATAAAATGAGATAACTGTGAAGTGTTCAATCTTAAATACTAGATAAATATTAGCTATTTTAACGCGCGTGCACACACACACACACACACACACACACACACACGATGCAGCAGATAGAGTACTGAAGTCAGGAAGACCTGGGATAAAGTCCTGCCTATGACAAATAATGGCTGCATCAAATGACTGATTCTGGGGAAATGATTAAACTCTCAGTGTTCTAGGCAACTCTCTGAAACCTTAAGTTTCAGAGAAGATTGTGACCTGCATTGGGAAAAGGAGTTTCCCACTGTGGGACTTTCCTTTAAATCAACGAAATCTCAAGCCTAAGCCTTATCCCCTAATAGATATTCTTCCAGATTTAGAATTTCATGCTGTGAATAGATACAGATACAAACACACATCAAGCCAGTGAACGTCGGGTAACAGATTTTAAAAAGAATTATTAATGCAAGATTTGCTACAGACATTTTAATTTTCTTTCATATTTAGTCATTTATCAAAATGAAAAGTGAATGTCTTGGAAAGATAATAAAGAAAAGGACTATTTTACAATTCAGAATTGATTATCTTTCCCCACAAAGTGCTTCTCATTCTGACCTCACTGTTTCTTGGGGGAGGGGGAAGGAGAGGGATGGAAGCTTTCCTGGTCTCCCCCCCCCTGCTTTGAGTCCCTGGTGCCCCTCCAAGTCCGATCAGTGACCAAACCCTGCACAACATCTCTTGTGTCTCTCTCCTCCTGTCTCCTCCCAGTGCTGCCATCCTGACCAGATCTTCACTCCTCCTGAACTATTGCTGGCCTTTCCCAAGCTGGTCTTCCCTCCTCTGATCCATGTTTCGTACCCCTGCCAGCCAAGTATCTGCTCAAGTTAAATCTCTATCTGAAAGTCCCTAAAAGCTCTGCCTCCAACGGAAGCTCAACTGACCACCAGCGTGTGCATTTAGGGTTTTCTCCTGCTCTTCTACCTTCTAGGTACCTCTGAGATAACTTCGTGCTGCAGCTCAATTGCTCTTCCCACGCCTCCAAACACACCCCCTGTGTTCCCTACCTCCATCCCTTTGCTTCCCCTATTCTTCCCCGGGAACACCCTCCATGTTCTGCTTTGGTTAATGAACATTTAATGTTCCTTTCAAGATCATCTCAAAAGCTATGTCCTTCACAAAGCCTTCCCTCATCCCTCTGGCCAAAAATGGCCTTACCCCTCAGACCTCAAACACACTTTGATTACAGGAATCAGGAAGACCCGAGTTCAAATCTAGCTTCAGACACTTCATAAATCTACATAACATCACAAATTTTAGTCAGGTAGGTAATGCAATGAATAGAATAGTGGACCTGGAGTCAGAAAGGTTTGAATTCAAATCTCAGACGCTTAATGACTGTATAATCCTGAGTAAATCACTTAACTTTCATCTGCCTTAATTTCCTTATTTGCAAAATGGTTATAATAATAGCACCTAACTTCTGGAGCTGTTCTGAAGATCAAATTAGATATTTGTAGTGTTTCACAAACTTCAAAGCATTATATAAATGCTTACTTATTGTTATCATCTGTGTTTATGTCAACTACATGATGGCAAAGGCTAACAACTACCTGACCTTGGTACATGCCCCCAAACTTAGCACACAGCTTTATACATACTAGGTATTTACTATTTACTTATTTATTAATGTAAGATATCCTTTAAAAATCAACCATACCTTTGGATCAAAATTGACACTAAGGAGACCACTGGTCGCATTGTGTTTTATCAGTGGCTGGTTTAAATTGAATTCACAGATCTCATCCACTGTACTTTTCCATTCTTCATAGATACGTTCCCCAAATTGGTCAAGTAAATTGATCATTTCTACATATTTCTGATATAGTGATACAGCAGCAGGTCCTTCCAGGATCCTGTATGGAAATGATTTTAAACTTTTGTCTGACAGAGTAAAATAGGATTGTTCAATCATTTTATAAACCTTAAAATGTCAAAAATTTAAAAAAAATTCTTAGGAAAAAGAATTACATTGACCAGGTCAGATATACTAATGTTTCTAAAGCCAAAGAAACATTTTAATATGCAAAAACAGAAACTCAGCTTCCTTTCAGGGGGGTGTTTAAAATCAGAAATAAAGAAATGCCTAGTAAAGGAAGATTTTCATTATTTAAAAAAAACTTTCAGCAAGAAGCAAAAGGAAAAAAAATGAAAATGAGGAAATAACCACATTGAAATGGGAGCAGAGAACTTAAGAAGTAAGGAGTTAAGATGGTCCTGGAAGATGGGGAAGAACGGAAAAATTATTTTAAAAAAAGAAAGAAAAAGGAAGAAAAAAGAGAAGAGGAAAGGAAGAAAGAAAGGAAAGGGAGAAAGAAAGGTGGGGGGAGAGGGAGACAGAGAAAGAGAGAGAGGAAGGAAGATGGGAAAGAGAGAAGGAAGAAAAGAAAGGAGGGAGGAAAATAGGGAAGGAGGGAGAGGAGAGAGGGAGGAAAGAAGGAAGGAAGGAAAGGTAGAGAAAGAAAAAAAGAAAGAAAGGTATGCTGATTTTTATAAAGCACTTTAAAGTCTACAAATCATATTAATTTCTCTTGAGACAATAAGAGAAATTATGTGGAGGAACCCATAGGCATGGTGGACTCAGCCCAAGTATGGCAGCTAGGTGGCACAGTGGATAAGCACTAGGCTTGGAATCAGGAAGATTCGAATTCAAATTTTGCCTCAAATACCTACTTGCCTTGAGATCCTGGGCAAGTCATTTAAACCTCTATATGCCTCAGTTCCCTGACCTGTAAAATGGAGATTTTTACCTTGCCTCCCAGGATTGTTTAAAGAATCAAATAAGATGGGGCAGTGGATAGAGCACCATCCCTGAAATCAGGAGGACCTGAGTTCAAATCTGGTCTCAGACATTTAACATTCCCTACCTGTGTGACCCTGGGCAAGTCACTTAACCCCAATTGCCTCAGCAAAAAAAAAATCAAATAAGATAATAAAGTACTTTGTAAAATGTAGAAGCATTTGTAACTATCAATTATTTGTTTTACCTTTAGCCTGAGAACTAAGAATAGCTCACTCCCACTCCTGCCCACCAGGTTTGCTGCCATTGTGCTGCCCATTAAGCCCTAAAAGCAGGGATTTCTTACGGATGCTGAAGATGCACAAAGTTGGACCAGAATCCATCAAGGCGGCTGCGAACTTCCTTGGCCCATTGGAGATTTCCTGAGGTAAATGGCATATTCTTGTTGAGAACAGGAGTCCCTCTTTCAACCTGTATATAAAAAGAGTGGGGGAGGAGAAAAGTCCGGGCAATTAATGGGACTCGGGCATTTTAGGCCAGTCTTTATTTTCCTGCTATTTCATTTACTGAAAAATATCTACAATCCTAGACTATCCTTGAATGTCAGAGTGGAAAGGGGACTCAGTCGCCTTTCTGTCCAACCTGTACCTGGCCAAAAGTCCCCTCTACAACCTCCCCAACATGTGGCCATCCAGCATGACAGGAGGCTCACTCTCTCCCAAGGCAGCCCATTCCCTCAATGGTTCCTTATATTAAGTTTTAGTCTGTTTTTTTCCACAAATTCCCTTTATTGAAGAGCCCAAAGATGGAAAAACATGTGGCTTAAATGGATTATTTGAGGACCAAGGTGGGCACACAACCAGCCTCTACCTTTGCTTCAGAAAGTTCTCATTTAAAGCTCTTCCTCTCTATCCCTGCCCCCCAAGAAGGGCCTCAGGGAAACACAGAAGTCCTCCCGTGACTTTAAGACCTACCTGCTTCATGTGCTCGCTGTACAGACGCTTACACTGGTCCAGCTCCTCGTGAAACATTTGCAACAACTTTTTATAGTAAGGGTTGAAAATTTCCATAACAACTGGTTTCACCAGAAAATTCCCAAATATGAACAAGAGCTATTAAAAAAAATCAAAATTAAAGGAAGATGCAGGGTTCTGTCATGCACCAAAGCAGTTTCCTAATTTCCCGATAAAATCTGGCTCAAGGACAGCCATGGCCATCTCATCACAGTCCCCTCAAAATGAACAGAACCCAGGTTCTTTGTTCCCCCCTTAGTACGTCTGTGTCCAGATATAGGGATGAAAGCACGACCAAGATGAAACAGATATTCAGGCTTTCCTGGAGAATCCTCTTATTGGGGTTCTGCTTTGTACAGGGCAATGGCCTCTGCTTTGGGGTGGGGGGTCAAATTCCTAATAATTTTTTTTTGCTTTTTGCTGAGGCAATTGAGGTTAAGTGACTTGTCCAGGGTCACACAGCTGGGGAATGGTAAGTGTCTGAGATCAGATTTGAACTCAGGTCCTCCTGACTTCGAGGCTAGTGCTCTACCCACTGCACCACCTAGCTGCCCATCCTAATAATTTTTTTAAGTTGCCAAAAAAAGCCATCACCAAGATTCAAAGGTGGCCACGGACTTCCCTTGCTCCAACAAGAGTATCAGATAGACCATGACCTCTACCAACGGGACTGACCACCTGGGGCCTCGCTTCTCCTACTAAAAGACAGATGCTGCCCTGTTTACTGAAACTGGGGACTACAATAGAGTCTCTATTTCCCAGGTATGAAAAGTTTACATTCAGAAAGCATCCAGGTCCCCCAGAGACAGCAGCTTTACGTGGAGGGAATAATGTGAAAGAATAAAGGCAGGAAGTGCAGTCGATTTTATTCCTCCGGGGCCAAGCCCAAAGTCTATCCCTTTTAGCATCCAAGAAATGGAAACAAAACTATGGCCAGATTATGAGCTTGGGCAAATCACTCCCTTCTTATTCTTGGCTTACTTATCTTTAATGAGGAAGGATTGGGGACCTCTCTTCCCGCCTTAATCTCCCACGACTCTCTGACTTGTGCCTTTGTGGGTGACCTGTGCACCCAGACAGACCAGTACCCTTCGGTTCAGTGAGGTCTTAATGGGGGCCAACGACGTGCAAGCGCTGGCTCAGAGGCAGAAGTCCCAAAGTGAACCCACCAATAGCTTCTCAAGGAGATTACAATGGACCAGCGGGTCCTTCCTGCTCCACACTGATGATCCTGTCATCCCACGGTCCCTTTCGCGGCCTTCAAGAGTCGCTTAACCCAAGAACTCATCAACCTCTGGCCCAGCTGGTGGGGAGTCGCACTTCACTAGCCCAACCCTGTGGTAGATGCTGGACGTGGGAGTCCTAAGGGGGTCCAGCTTCTCCAGCAGCCAGAGTATGGGTTCTGCTGGTCCATCCTCCAGAACCAGGACCCATCCTCCAGAGCCAGGGCCCACCTCCCAAGCCAGGACGAGCCTGCAGAACAGCTCAAGAGTACAGGTATGACCACAGCAGGAGCCGACAAGGGTTCTTCTGGGCTCAGAGGCTCCTGGCAAAGACAAAGGCCTGGCACTGCATGTTTGCCCAAGAGCTGTGAAATCTGAAACAACTTTTCTTAGCCGAAGTAGAGCTCTCACTTAAACAAACAACTGAGCTTTGAGATTGGAAGTATCAACAAAACCCAGCTTGCTGAGTTTGCCACTTGTGGTTTTGGTCTCTAGACACAAGACTCACAACAGACACCCTGGACTGAGAAAGAAGGCCGGGGTTCCAGTCCGGGCTCAGCCATCTGAAAGTCTGGGGACCCTAAGCACGTAGCCATCCCTCTCAGCCTCGGTTTCCTTCCCTGTAAAAAGTATTAACTACTTTACGAGGTTGCTTTAAGAAAATCACTTTGTAAACCTAAAAGTGCTAAATCTGGATGGGAGCAATTCTCGTTGTTCCGAATTCAGCAGCTCTCCTTAACCTGGCCATGATATGAAATTGAGACAGAAGGCCATTGCACATGCTTCCTTCATTGACTTCATAGAACTCCATGTACAAATCATTGAATTGTAGGGCGTCGGGGCTATAAAGTCAGAAGGCTGAGTTTCAAGTTTTACTCTGATGCTTACTACCTGAATGACTGGTTTTTTTCTTTTTTAAACTGAGGCAATTGGGGTTAAGTGACTTGCCCAGGGTCACACAGCTAGGGAATGTTAAGTGTCTGAGGCCAGATTTGAACTCAGGTCCTCCTGACTTCA
Organism: Myrmecobius fasciatus; assembly: GCA_023553655.1. NCBI lineage: Eukaryota > Metazoa > Chordata > Mammalia > Dasyuromorphia > Myrmecobiidae > Myrmecobius > Myrmecobius fasciatus. The sequence continues at coordinate 642,397 of JAJPUD010000336.1, read as the reverse complement.
GGGCTGGTGCTCTGTGCCCCCTAGCTGCCCCTACCTGAATGACTTTGTGAAACTCATAACTCCCCCTGGACCACAGTTTGCCCATCTGTAAAATGGAGATCTTTGACTTGATGGCCTCTGAAAAGCCTTTCAGTTCTGTGTCTATGACCCTACAATCTCCAAAAGAAGGGAACAGTTCCAGAAACCAACCAGCTCCAGGTCAAAAAACAAGGGAGCAGGAGAATAAAGGTGCAGATCCCAATCTCTGGACTTCTAGCCCAGTACTCCCCCCGCCCCCACACACAGCAGGCTCATGCCATCTTCATCTCTTGACAGGGAGGTGCCATTTTATTTGGACAGTATAAAGTCTGAGTAAGATCTTCCTCCTGAGAAAATGGCCGATGCCCTTGGCAGGTTGTTCTACTGAGGCTGGCATCTTTGTCAAGGTCATGGAATGAGAGAGGAGACAAGGAGGAGGGAATGAGATTTCCTTTCCTTCATGGAACACTTGAAAGACTGAAGATGAAAAGGCAGAAGGAGAGGGACGTGTGATGTCACTGAAATAGGGCATCCTAGATCAGGAACTCAATCTGAGGTCCATGAATTTGTTTTTATTAAATTCAAAAAATCTACCTACACCCAAGTCTTCCTAGCTCCAAGGCCAGCTCCCTAACCACTCTACAAGACAATGAAAACAGTCCCCACAAGGCAGTTCTTTAAAACCCCAAACTGTCATTCTGAACTACTCCTCAATAGAGCTCACTGGACCAAAAAACTTGCCACATAACCAATAAGAAAGGACGCAAGTTAAGATGGAGATGTAATTACACTTTCATGGACAACCTCAAGCCAGTGTTTGGCTTTCCCTTGCAACATCGGGCCTGACCGAGGTACAAATACTGTCTGCTGGGACATGCCTAGTAATTTAAGGCTCCTACTCCCTAGCCCCATCAATGATTAACTTGTTCCTCCCAACTACTGTTTGGGAGGATTTGTGTTTAGTATCCAAACCCAAGATAAATACTCCCTCCAAGAGAACACAAGAAGTGCTTAGCAGTAATAATGAAAAGAAGCATTTATCACTAGGCCTGAGTTTCCAAACACTCATTGAATCTTTGATCACAAGGACAAGCTCTCTTTCACATGGCTTCCCAGAGATTTTCCAGGGGCCCACAATGTACCTAGCACAAACTCATCTTGGCCTTTGAGCCAGTGATGCTACCACTGCTGGGCATCTACTCCGAGGAAGAAATGGGGGAAAGGTCCCCTATATGCCCCAATAGTCATAGCAACATTCTCCTAGGTAACTCGGAATGGGGACCAAAGGAGATGCTCATAAACCGGGCAGTGAATGAATCAGTCATGGCAGATGAATAGAATGGAATATTGAGGAGGAGGAAGGAGAGGAAGAAGGAAGAAAAAGAAGATGAAGAAGAAAGAAGAAAGAAAAAAAGAAAAAAGAAAAAGAAAAAAAGAAGAAGAGGAGGAGGAAGAGGAAGAAGAACAACATAAGGGATCAAAAATTTTGAATTTGCACTGGCTCTGCCGTACTTTCCTGCTCCCTTTCCCCTCAAGCCTGCAAATTGTTTTTTTTTAAATATTTCCCCCTAGAAGGGATTGCTTTCCTTTAATATACTTTTCCCTCCATTGGGCGCTTAAACTGAGAGACATACTTTGGGCATGACCCAGTGTTGATGGAAAATTTTTTTTAAATAGTGAGAGGAAAACTCACGTGTCATTCTGACAAGGGCATGCAAATGTCTTCTATTGGGGGGGTTCCATTTTTCCTCCATAGGTCCTGAGGCAGACCAAATTTTACTAAAAATCGAGCTGGAAGATATAATCCTGGGCATCTCAACAAAGCTCGATGCATTGATGCTCTAAAAATAAAATTATTTTTCTGGGGCAAGCTTCATGCTTCATTACAGTAGCATTCAATATGTACCATTCACAATCTCCCCCACCCCCATCTGCTGGTGCCTTCTTTCCCCTCTAAGGTTTATTTCTCAACTACAGTCAGCATGGATCTCCTATGTTCCCACTTACATACATGTTCCTTCCCTGTTGGAAGGCAAACTTCATAAGAGCAACCCTGCTTCGGGTTTTTTTTTTCCATTTCCCCAGCACTAGGAAGACTGCCTGACAAACAGTAAGCACTTAATGAATGTTTGCTGATTAATCGGATAATAAATTTGATGAGGGGGAAATAGGCAAACAATGCTTGATTCAGAGACAGTGTGGTTTTAGAGAAAAGAACACTGGATTTAAGAGTCGGAAAGATCTGAATTCAAATCTTGCCTTCTTCATTTAACTGTGAGGACTTGGGCAAGTCACTTAACTCTACCTCAATGTCCTCATCTGTAAAACGATGGAGCTATATACCTCAAAGAAATCAAAGAAAGAGGAAAGGGATCCATAGGTGCAAAAATATTTCTAGTTGATCTTGTGTTAGAGCAAAGAACTGAAACTAAAGGGGCAGCTTAAAACTGGCACTGGCTGAACAAACTCTGGTGTGAGAATACAATGGAGCGATGGAAGAGATGGCTTTGGAGAAACCCGAGAAGATTTTTGTGAACAGAGGCAGAAGGAAGGGAACCGAACCAGGAGAACCACGTTCCGTGCTAACAATGCCATGGAGGCAAATGACTTTGAAAGACTGAGGACTGCGATTGCTGCAATGACCAACCAAGGCTCTACAGGGTCTATGGGGACTCATGCTACTCCCCTGACCAAAGAGAATGGACAAAGGGTGGAGAACAAGACACGGCCTGCGTGGGAATTTGTCTTGCTGGACTTTCACTGATTGCACTTAGAGTCCTTCATTACAAGGGTTTTCTTTTTTGTAATTTGTAATAGGGTGAAGGGATAGGGAGAAAAGGAAGGAAAAACAGAAAGATAGGGTGGGGGGAACATTAAAGCATTTTTTAAAATGTACATAAGAAAGGACAGAATGAATTACCCAAGAGCAGATCTTTGCAAGTCATGTGTTGATTTGATCATATATTTCAAAAGAAAATCAAATTGGACATAACAAATTCATACTTGCAATATACAACCTTCTTTTCTATCGTCTAGATGGAAATATTCAACTTATAAGTTCAAAAAATGAAATTATAAAAAAAATAAAACGAGAGGTTAGATTCAGTGGCCCCTAAAGGTTTTCCTTTTCAGTTCAAAATCTCTGATTTTTATGTGATGTCCCCTATCCACTTCAATTAGACTGGAAGTTCCTTGAAGGCAGGGAGTGGCTTTCTTTTTCTTAATTGTATTCCCATGGTTTAATGGGGAGTCTTATATGGAATGGACTCTTAATGAATGTTGATTGGATTTTATGATTCCCAAAGTCTATGATTTGTCTTTTCCCCTAAAAATTAAAGTAACTTTGGGTCACCATTGGAGGTCAGTACTAACCTTAAATGCTGATTCTAAGCCTGGACAATCTAGGAAACCAGCACAAAGGACAGTGCCAAGCCTTCGGTCAAAGTCCAGAATTTTAGCTTTGAACTCAGCATAATCCTCTTCAAACTCCTGGAAGATCAAAACGTACATGTTATATTGGGGGTCACAACCCACATGGGCTTCTCCTCCCTCTCTCCTTCTTCCTTTCACCCTTCTCCCTTCCCCCTCCATCCCTCTCCTTTTTCTTCCTCCCTCCTCTCCCTCTCTCTTTCCCTTCTTCTCCCCTCTCTTTTCTTTATTTCCTTTCCTTCCTTCTCTTTCTTTCTTTATTCCCATTCCAACAAAGAACAGTTAATACGTATACATGCTAATAATCATTCCTGAAATTTACATCCCACTTTAGGATTTACAAACGCGCTTTCTGTAAATCATCTCATTGATTCTCAAAATCACCCTAGGAGATGAGTACTTCTATTATCATCCCCATTTTATAGATGAGAAAAATGAGACTCAGAGAGACTGAGAAAGACTTTGAACTCCATTTTTCTGACTCCCAAGTCTATAGACACTCTATTCTCCATCATGGCTTCTCATGATTTCATTTAATTTATCAGTCAATCAACAAGCATGTATTGCATGTCAAATGTGTATTAGATTTCAGGTTGGGCCCTGGAGATACAAAGATAAACAGGAGCCAGTTCCCGGCACCAGGAGGTTTAGCTGAATGCATACACACACACACACAAATGTGTACAATATACAATCTGATCTTGTGATTTTGTTGATGCTGTGAGACAGCTAGCTTCCTCTGCCTATGCAGACCATCCATCCAAATGCAATTGAATCTTAGAGTTACCTATGACCTTAGGAGGTGTAAGTGACTTGTTCAAAATCGCCCTTGCCTCTGATATGTCAGGGACAAGACATGGACACAGGCTTTCTCAACCACTTCCCCAGGCTGCCCCTTACAAGTGTTATTGCCCCCACTGTACCAAAGGCGCTGTCCAAGGTGGCAAAGCGGCAGGGCAGGATATGATCCCAGGTCTCCCAGCTCCAAAGCCTGATTTGCCACCAACCTGAGACCATGATGATGGGAAAGAGTGCAATGAATGGGATGCAGTCTGGATGGTCCCACAGCCCAGGCTCTAGATAAGGTAGCTCTGTCCTCAGATGAGCCATACATCACCTAGTGACATCGGTCTACAAACCAATGGAGGCAGGTAAATGTTCCCCATCCATCCTCACCCTTTGCCCAAACAGGGCATGAGACAAGTAAACAGGTCACGCTTTAACATACAGAAAAGCTCTAAACAACAACAAAATCCTTTTCTGCCTGCAGTTTTATTCTCGCTGCTATCAGAAAAATCTAACTTTATTCTTTCTTACACTAGTATCTCTAAGCTTAAATAGTTTTTATTTAGGACATTCTACAAAAAAAGAAAAAAGATAGATTTGAATTTTTTTAATCTATGGGAGAATTGTAAAATATAGTTTCACCCTGATAATTCACCATTTCTGACTGATCCACTCAAAAACTCAGCTGCTCCAAGACCCCAGAACTCAGAGATGAGAATATTCCCTCCAACAATACAGATTGCAACCCTCTACAAATCAGTTGGCAGCTTAGTAATTACTAGGCTTCAATAATGTATCACCCTGAGCCCAACCTGATGGAGAGCATCACCAGGTCCATACCTTGGGGCATCATACCAAGTGTGGTATGGCCCGCTGGTGTTTATTTTCTGCCAGCACTCAGGTGAACAAATCCTTGGAGATTTAGCTCAATTCCCAACTTCTGCAGGAGGCCTTTTTTCGGTCTTTTCCCCAAGTTCTTCCTTCCTTCTCCTCTGAAATTACTTCTCCTCCACACTGTGTATACATATGTATGTCCATACAAATAAATATACATATGTATACGTATATATATATTATGCATATATTTGTGTGCTTAAGTTTCATATATATAATTTTCATGTGTGTGACCATATTTTCAATTTTTGTACCCAAAGCTCAGTACCACACCTGGCACATAGTAAGTGTTTACAAATACCTTTTAAGTGCCTGTTATGCGCCCAATACTATGTTCAGTGTAAGAAATATACAGCTCCAAAATAAGATCTTTTCTACCCTCAAAGAGCTTCTGACATAGGACACTTGAATTAACAGATGGTTTTACCAAACCCCTTTAGGATAAGAACCAAAGTGGAAGGAATCCCAAGCTGCAACCCAAGGTCGCCTTCCCCATGAAAGGGCCTTATTGTTAAAACTGCTATTAGTACAGTGTCTGGTATGTAGTAGGTGCTCAATAAATGCTTAATGACTGACTTTACCTAATTCATTAGTCAACTATCATATATTTATGAAGTATCTACTTAATGTCAGGCCACTTGATCTAGATGGTAAGGATGGGCAGAAAGAACAGTCCCTGCCCTTTGGGAGTTGTGTGTTATTGGGGAAAACAAAATATACACACCCTAAATCCACAGAATAATGCTCAAATAGGCTGAGAAGTGCCCTTGATTTGATCAGGCTGAATCCTAATCTGCACTGACTCAGATGCCCATGGCAGAAAGGCTTGAACACCAGGGTTTGTTTTATTTATATTTAGCATCAAGGAAGAAGTCTCCATTTTCCCCAAATCAGTATAAACACTGATCCTTTTCTTTCACGTGCTATTAGCTCTCTGAAAACAGACCTCCTCCAACAAGTTTGAACACGTCTAATGTGTCTCTTTCTTTTTATATCCTCACATAAGACTCGCCAACCTGAGATCCTGGAACGTTCTTAAAAGGCTAAGTAAATAAGGTGGCTTGGGAGGAAAGGGCTGTTTGACAAGGAGCCTTGTTTTTGAATATGAAGAGAAAATTTCCAAAAGGAACCCCTATAAACTGTTGACCGTCAGCATTACAGATTGATGCAAAACCAGTGGGCAAAAAATCCTCATAAACAAAATGAAACGTTAGACTCTTTCCACTAGATTGTGAGCTCCTTAAAGACAGGCCCTGTCAAATTTGCCTCCTTTTTGTCCTCAGCACTTAAATATAGTGCCTGGCATGTTGTAGTGTTTAAGAAATGTTGATTGATTAATTGATTGAATACACTGAAGGAATTGATGTGTGTCTCTCATGCTGCATTGTGGGAGAGAGAAGCGTTAACTAGGGAGCTCTTTTAAGAGACGTTCAAAAAAAAGCATCCCTTGGGAAGTGGATGCAGAGAAGTATTAAATGAGTCCTAATTACCCAAAGCTGCAACCTAGGGATAAAGCAGGTCCCTGAAATAATTTTGGCTCTTGGGACTTGGGAGGTTTCCCCTGGTTCTTGGAGCAGTCATGTCCCCCATTCCCGGTGGTGAGGCAGGAGACATGAGGGCAGTGAGATAGGACATCAAAAGTGGAGAAAGGCATCCTGAAGCTAAAGGGCACAAGGACTTATCCGCGGGAATAAATCTAAAAAGGTTTTTCCCTCACTGAGTACATTTCCAGAATTAAACGAGATGTAAGGAACTCTGTAAGCCTGGGCCTCCAGCACTCCCCCCAGTCACCTGGCCCATAGCCCCGAGTTAGCTTCCATCCCAGCTCTTCCGCATCCCTTGCCTCCAGCATCTCTCCAGCTCTGCTCTCTCCTCCCAGTCACTACCCAGTTCAAGTCGTCTGACCTTATCCCTCTTCAGCTCCCATCCCTCTGGGCTTTCCTAGTGTCTCCTCAGCTCAGCCCCGGAAGTCTTCCACGTGTGCAAGGGACACGCTTTCTTGCAGAAGAGCCCTTCAAGCCACGTTCTGCTCGACTGAGCTAAATGCTCATTCAGAATTTAGAGTAGTCATCTGGAACCTCAATAATCCAGAGGAGCCTCGTCCTCTATTTCCGTCACTTTGGACATCAAGATGTCTTGGCTACAAATAGCCTTTGCAAAAGCCTGCCGGTTCTTTCCCTCATCTGCCATCTTTCCCACCTTGGGAAAATCTTTACAAGAGTAAATTACAAACCCTGCGGGATGCACACGTCCAGGTGTTTATCAGGATGGGGCAGTAAGCCCTGGGTTGGTCGGACTGATGATGGCCTTTCTTGCAGAAGTGCCAGCGTCCGTGACTCCCAGGCCCTCTCCTCAGAAGCTGGGTCCCATCTTCTATTTCAGATACCCTGAGCAACCTTGCACCCCATTTTGTAGAAAGGACCATCACATTCACATCAGCTTAAATCGGGGACCACAGACAAGCGTGCTGAGTGCCCGACACAGACCAGAATGGCCACCGAGCGTAAACATGAAGCAAAGAGATCATTTGTCTTGGTACCTCTCTTGCTCCTTTCATCCATTAGGGGGGAAATCGAAGTTAAACCAAGAGTGACTCTTTCATTCAATATTAATCACACCTTGGGAACCTGAAAGCTCTTTCCAGGAACCAGCCTGAGAGAATCCCTCCGTTCTGTAAATGGCCCAGAAAACTTCTAAATAATGCACCACTCAGTAACTCCAGGTCTGCAAACGATGGACAAGCTCTTCCACCAACCTTTCCAGGACGACCTTTCCAACCTATTAATCAGCTGAGGTGAGTCAGCTTGGGGTTTGCAAAAAGAGGCAGCGCTCCCATCAATCACGGCCTTGTTGATGCTTCTTATGAGTGTCCTGAGAGGGAGGAAGCTCTGGAGAGCTGGCCTGAGCACCAGGAAAGCCTGGGTTCAAATCCCCCTGTTGGCACATCCTGGGTGTCTGCTCCTGGGCAGGTCAGTTACCTTCTCAGTGCCCCGGGCACCTAAGACTTTAACATCAGAACCACTTCTGGCCAGCATTTGGTAGCAAGAGTTTCCTCCCTAGGAGTTTCTCATGTCAATGAAATCCTACATCTGTACTGTCCCACCTGCCCAAAAGTTTCATATAATATTATAGATGTAAAGGGGCAGAGTGGAAAGAGATCTGGTTTCAGAGTCAGAAAAACTTGAGTTTATTTTTTGCTGAAGCAATTGAGGTTAAGTGACTTGCCCAGGGTCACACAGCTAGGGAATGTTAAGTGTCTGAGACCAAATTTGAACTCAGGTCCTCCTGACTTCAGGGTTGGTGCTCTCTCCACTGAACCAACTAGCTGCCCCTAAAACTTGAATTTAATCTCATCTTTGCAATATATTGGCTGGGCAATCAATCAACCAGGCAACTCTTGAGGACCACAAGTCACAAAGTGCTGATGGGGAATTTCCTCACTGGGAGGTCCCTACAACCCTGAAATCATGGCTCTGTTCTTTAGCCCCTCTCTATATTGCTACGGCAGGTTAAGGAGTAACTCAAAAAGCCCCACATCCTTTTTTCTTCACTACCCAATGATTGAGTGGATTGAGGTCATGTGATTTCTTTATTTTCTAGGTGTTCCTTGTTGTAAAGTATCTGTATCTGGCATTAATTCCCTGATGGGAAAAGCTTGAATTTGGAGTCAAAAGACCTGGCTCTGCCATTAACATAAGTTGTATTAAGCTGAGCTAGGGTAACCCCTCTAAGTCTCAGTTTCCTCATTAAAAAAACAGGAGTATGAATAATAATAATAATAATAATAATAATAATCTGAGCTAGGCAATAATCCTTATAAGTTTCAGTTTTCTCATTTAAAAAACAGGAGTATGAATAATAATAATAATCTGAGCTAGACAATAATCCTTCTAAGTTTCAGTTTTCTCTTTTAAAAACAGGAGTATGAATAATAATAATAATAATAGTCAGGACAGCTAGGTAGTGCAGTGGATAGAGCACCAGCCCTGAAGTCAGGAGGACCTGAGTTCAAATCTAGTCTCAGACACTTAACATTCCCTACCTGTGTGACCCTGGGCAAGTCACTTAACCCCAATTGCCTCAGCAAAAAGCAAATAATAATAATAATAACAATAGTCAACATTGTTGTTGTGGTTCATTTCTTTAAGTCATGTCGGACTCTTTGTGATCTCAACTGAACTCCAGTTTTCCTGATTTCAGGCCTGGCACTCTATCTATCCACTGCACCATTGATCGCATTAATACAGGCTTTAAGGTTTGAAAAGAGGTTTATAAATGTCATCCCACTTGACTAGGAGGAGAGAAGTGAAGAAGGCCTGAGTTGACTTCTACCTCTAATACATATTGAGTGTGTGATCACAGGCATATTACTTAACCTTTTGGTCTCCCTAGGCAGCTCCCCAAAATGATCAGTTGCAGAATGTGGGTCAACTTATATTGGTGGAGGGAGTCTTCACACCAAGACACTCAGGACATCTCAAGTCCAGGTCACAAATGAGACATAAATAATAATATTTACATTATCAATCTTATAGCATTATTGGGAGAATAAAATGAGATAATATGTAGAGAAACATTAATTTATATAAAAAATAAAACTATACATCTTATTGTTATTGTTGTGATACATATTAAATGTTAGGGAAAATGTGTGAAATTGAAGACTGCTCAATTCAAAATAAAAAATGAAAGTGATAAAATGAAGCAGCTACAGAATCTTAATGAGGAAAAAGGTTAGATGTTCGCTTTTCTCCCTCAGTACTTAATTGGACCTTGCCAAACAACTGATCACAAGGAGCTATTTTTAACCTAGTGCTGTGGGGATTCTTACAGGTAAATCCCAAGAGACCCAGATGCTGGAAGATGTCTAAGATTAAAAGGAGCTAAAAAGTCAACAGCTTCCATGACTTCCCTTTAGGAAAAGTGAAAAATTGCAAGGCTGTTTCTCTTCCCCCTCCCCAAGAAAAAAGATGGGGGCAAAATGGAAAAAATACATTTAAGAAGCCATTTTTCCAATTGCAAAAACCATGACTTAGATGTCAAAAGGCAAACCTCTTAAGAAGAAAAAGGATGTTTAATGCAGGGTAAAAGGATTAACAAGAAGATGGAAAAATAGGAAGAATGGGGAATGCTATGAGGGAGGGAGGGAGGAAAGGAAGGAAGGAACAAAGGGAAGGAGGAAGGGAGGAGGGAGGGAGGAGGGAGGAAGGAAAAGAAGAGGGAAGGGAGGGAGGGGAGAGGGAGAGAAGAGAGGGAGGGAAGAAATGAAGGAAGAGAGGGAGGAAGGAAGGAAAGGAGAAATGAAGGAAGGAAAGAAGGAAAGGAATAAGGAAGGAGAATAGAGGGAGGAGAGAGGGAGAGAGAGAAGAAAAGGAGGGAAGGAATGAAGGAAGGAAAGAATGGAAAGAGGAAGGAAAGAAAGGAATGAGGGAGGGAGGAGAAGAGGGAGAAAGGAAAGAAGAAAGGAAGGAGAAAGGAAAGGAGGAGGGAAGGGAGGAAGAGATAGAGGGGAAAGGAGGGAAAGAAAAGAAGGAAGGGATGGAAGAAAGGGAAGGAAAGGAGGGGGAGAAAGAAGGAAGGGAGAAAAAGGAGGGGAGGGAAGAAAACCAAACAAAGGAACAGAAGATATTGGCTCCAACCTAGGCTTTTGCCAAACTATCTATATGATCTCAAGCAAGCCACTAAGCCCCTAAAGTCTCACTCAGTTTTCCTTCCATATAATGTCAATTCCCTGAGAACAGGAACTCTCACTTTTGTTTTGATTGACCCAGCACTTGGCATACAGCAGGTGCATAATAAAAGCCTGTTGACTGATCAGTTTCCTCAGGAGCTGGACTTGAGCTTGTTCTCTAAGACTATTAATCTCTAAGACAGTCCTCTCAGTTCTTATATTCTAATAAATGATGGAGCACGTTACCGTGTTACTGTAATCGCACGGGTCATAAGTTCTCTGTTGGAAAACCTTGCAGATGTCCACAAATTCTTCACTCATTTCACAGATCTGGTCGTTGAGGACAGTCCCTTTGGTGCCCCCAAACTCAAGTCTTTCCAGCTTCTCCAATTCCAGCATTGTTGAAAATATGTCCTTTGTAATAAACAAATAAATAACATTGTAAAGCCTCAATCAAACTAATCATCCAATGCTCATTTTCAACATTTAATCAGACACTTTAAAAATTCACATTTCCGTGTATATGTAAAAAGAAAAGGAAAGAGAGATTTTATTACAGAACAGCAAGTAGAAAACATTCAATGTGTATTTGAGGTAGGACCTCGGGTTTTCCTTGCTCTGAAGCTAGCTTTCTCTCCATTTGCTCTCTAATCAAGTGAGATAACCCATGTATATGTCATCACAAACCTTACCATCTCATTTTTCAGAGCACCAGATACACTCCATTTCAAGATTTTATTTCAAGAATAGCTTTCATACATATGGATTTCCATCTGTACTCACTGTAATATTTACAGAAAAATAAAAAATGATATGGAAACCAAAGAAAAATCTAGGAAAATGTGAGGAGACGACTACTTTTAGTGATTGGACGGGGAGGATCTCCTTCCAATCTCCTGAATCGCTCACTTACCCCATGGATGGCAGTACCTGTTGGTTCAAAGGCATTGAAAAGTACATTGATTCACTCCAAGCCTATCTATAACCTTCAGGAGGAAGGGGGCAATAGACCGTACCTCTAGTTTCCTCAAACGGTTGAAAAACTTGTCAAATCTCCAGAACACCATATGGGACTGGAAATCCCATGGCTTGATCTCCTGGCGCCTGGTGAAATACTTTGCCAACCCCTCCCGATAGCTGAAGAAAGAATTTTTAAAAGTCTTTAAGATGCTTATGGCCACTTGCACCCGGTCCAAGGATTCTTCCACTTCTCCATTCAAAAGCTCATCCCGGGAAAGGTAGGTGGTTGCCTGGGACAATGAGAGAAAGCCGGTGATCAGGGACACAGAAACAACTTCCCGCTCGCTTCTTGTGGCAACTGGAGTTCTCACAGTTTGCTTTGAAGTGACACATTCACACCGGCCTTCATATCAATCTGGCCTTTGAAAAGGGTTTTTTTAAATGAATGATGGAGGGAAGGGAAATCATAACTGCTACAACCAGCCATAAAAAGCAGCTCAAACACCATCTGGGTACCTAACGTGTCGAGGCACGAGGCAAGACCCTAAGCAGCTTCTTTTGTCTTAGAAGAAGTGACAGGCTCACAGATCATTAAATAAAGATCATCCATAACCCGATGCCGAGAGGGAGGAACACGAACTCCTGAGGGGGCTGTGAGTTGGGGATTCTAGGAGTCCGAGGGATGGGCCGGCCCATTTGGCAGGAACTTTGTGTCCATGAAGGAGAGAAATGTAGGAATCGGCTGCCAGAGGATAAAGGGCAAGTTCTAGGTCACTTCAGTCTGCAGAAGTGAGAGGGGGAACGTCACGGACAAGGAACAACCAGTGAGTCTGGAAGAGTCCGTAAATGAAGGAAAGAGCATGAATTCAGATGGGGAAAATGGGAGGGAAGCAGGCTGTGGAGGCCTGGAAGTGTCAGGCTGAAGATTCTGCATTTTGCCATAAAGGCAGGAGGTTTTTAAGCAGTGGGGAACGTGCTGGCTGTGTTTGTTAGAAAGAACGGCGGATTTAACAGCTGTGTGGAGGGGAGATTGGAAAAGACTGATCCCAGAAGCAGGCGGACCAATTAAGGGACTGTTACAGCAGCCCAGGGGAGAGGGGGCTGGGACCTGAACTAGCAAGTGGAAAGAAGGGAAGAGTGTAAGAAAAACAAACCAGGCTTGGCTGCCGGGGTGAATCCGGGAGCTCCCCGGAGGTAAACCTGAGCACCTGGAAGGCTTTAACTTTTGGAGGAAGGAAGACCTAGTGAAAGAAACACATTTGGGGAGTGAAGAGCTCAGAGAAAGGGGGATTTGCATGAAATGCTACAGAGGCCAAAGGATCATGTGTACAAGAGTCAACGGATGCGAAATGAGACACACTAAGAGGCAACAAAACTTGGGTCACGGACAAAAGGCGGCACGGGCAAGCAAGAGTAAAGGCAACGTCCCTCTCTTTTATCCAGCACCAAACGACAAGTGGACCTCTCGAGAAGCCATCCTCCTTCACAGCAGAGCTGGCCCAATTTGCAACAAGAACAGGGCAAGAATGGCCTGAACCAGCTCCCTTAAATCTGGGTCAGACAGGTAGCCACTCAGTGAGTTTTTCTAAGGAAGCCTCTGACCCCCCGAATCTTTCACCTGCCATTGCTGGGTGACAGCCAGAATTTCTTGGATTTAGCACCTGTTAGTCTCTGAACATCCCTGAGAACATGATGAATTTGGAATCACATTTTCATGGATTAGCTGAACACGTGGCTCTTTCTCCCGGCCTATAGAGCTCCAAGCCAACTAAGGTCTCAAAGCCCAGGGAGGCAGGAGGGGGTGGGGGGAGAAGGCCAGCTCAGATATCCGATCCTTCCTGAGCACCCCACCCATTGGGAAAGCACCTAGCCCTGTACTGCAGCCCAGACTTGCAAATAGTAAACTTATCGGACTTAGAATTGAATTATTCAGCAAGTACTTACTGAGTCCCTCCTATTTACTTAACCCATAGAAAGGGGAAGAGGAGCAGCCCTGCTCCCCAGGTGTTTCTAAACTCAACTATAACTCCATTTACAAAATATCATACGTGCTCCAAAAAAATAACAATAACAACGAAAGGCGACTACAGCGGAAGGGAAAGAAAGCCGGTCTTGGAAGAGGGAGGACCTGGAGCTAGAAAAGGATCTCAGGGACTATCTCATCCAACCATTCTTTTACAGATGAGGAAACTGAGGTCCTAACTCTACCATAGAAATTACAGGAAAAGCCCAGGGCTTTTCTTACTAAGCATTATGAGAGTTTTACATTGTAGTTATTTTTGAAAAATCTCATTTCCAAGAATCACAGAAAATCCATAGGTAAACTGTGTGTGTGTGTGTGTGTGTGTGTAAAATTTTAAAATGTAGCTGTGATTTAATAATGTAGGAAGTTCCTGGTAAGGAACTTTCTCTACAAACATAAATCAGCACTTACTAGGGACACAGAGATATTAAATTACTTTCCCAGAGTCACATATCAGAAATTCGTCAAAGGCAGGACTTGAACCCATAAACCTTCAAAGTGGTTTTTGGTTTGCAATAAAAAGGGGGGGGGCGCAACTAGAAGGCACAATGGATACAGCACCAGGCCTGGAATCAAGCCAACTCATCTTCCCAAGTTCAAATCTGGCCTCAGACACTTACTAGCTGTGTGACCCTGGTCACTTTAAGGTCACTTTAAGCCCGCTTGCCTTGGTTTTTCCATCTGTAAAATGAGCTGGAGAAGGAAATGGCCAACCACACCAGTCTCTCTGTGATGAAAGCCCCAAATGGGGTCGAATTGGAAACAGCTGAAAAATGAGTGAACACCCCCAACCCCACAGGGCCAGATGATGGGGAGAGTGCTCCACAGGAAACCCACCCAGCTCTTGGGTGAGAGCCCAAATGATTAGTGTGAGAAGAAACTCAAAGTTGTGATGAAGCTCAATTATCCACAGCCTGTGGGGAAACTGCAGAAGCTGCACTGACCTAGAATGAAACACTTGGAGGATGGCAACTCTGCAAGCAAGGACCTCAAAAAGAGCCTGCCAGGGAAGTGCCAGGATTGCGGGCAGTGCCAGGCTCAGCCAATAGCAAAGGAGTCAAGCTTTGTGCCAGTTAGGAAGAGCCATCCTATGCTAAGTGGCCATTATTCGGACTTCAGCTATAACGTTGCTGTAACTAGTTAAATCATTTTGGGCGAAAGCAGTTAAAAATCTCATCTGAATTGATTTGGATACCCATCCCCCCAACAAGAGAACAGCCTCAGCAAACTGAGTTATAATGGGAGGAGAGAGAAGAGATCGACACAGAGAGGGAGGGAGGGAGGAAAGAGAAGAGGAAGAAGAAGAAGACGAGGAAGAAATTGGATTAAGTCAACCTTGACTACTTCCAGGCCCTCCCTAGTTATCATTTTAGGCCCCCTCAGAGTGCATTGCACATAGTAGGCATTTAATCAATGTTTGTTTGACAAGCATTTACTTAATAGACTTACCTTCCAGACTCTCTTCCCCAACAGTGCTAAGTAATGTTTCATTTACTTGCAGACTAGTTTAATTGACTGCTGCTTAGAAAGGAGGGAAACGTCTCAATGGAGAATAGAATGGAAACCATTTGAGTGGGACGCTTTAGAATTAGTTGAGAGGATTTCCTTCCAGTTCCAATTTATGTGTCCTATTATCTCCCTTCCCACCCTGACATCTTAAGTGACTTCAAATGGGACTCCCTGCCTACCAAGCAGGCAGAATGTCCAGGAATGGAAAAAATAATCTCCCACTGGAAAAGAAACTTCCATGAGGATTTCAAGAATGGGAAGGGCGAAGACATGATGGACTAGCAGTGAGGGAAGGAGACAGGAAAGCTCACCTTTACTTTCTTCTGAAAAGTAAGCCATGGATGGCATTTCCTCTAGACACCCTAGTGTGAGAAGTGTCTGATTTCTAAGACAGCCTCCCTGGTCCCCACTTTTCGGCAAACAAACACAGTAAACTAGCTGGTGAAAGGTGGAGGTGACGGGCAAGTCCCTTCCAGCTCTAAATCTGCCCTCCTATGGGAGACATGCTATGGTATTCCACATCCTGTAGTGTGTGTGATAGTGAGTGTGTGTGTGTGTGTATATGTATATATAAACATATACAAACACACACACACACACATATATACGTACCAGTTATATGCACACACATCTGATGAGTTTTTGGGACTTGGGTAGAACGCAGATGGGAAAATTTGCAGCAGTTTTGTGCAGCTTAAAGAGAGTGAGCCAGCGCCCATCCAGCCTGCCATGGAGCTGTCCAACATCACCCTCCATCATGCTGGAACTCTGACACTCAAGAGGCTTCTCTCCAGTGAGGAGGAAAAGAGAAGGAAAAGGAAGGAAGAAAGGAAGGGGGAGAAGAAAGAGGAGGGAATGGGAAGGAGGAGAGAGGGGAGAAAATGAGGAAGGGAGAAGAGCTTTTTCCTCAGATTCTTCTCATTCTCATCTCTCCTTCTACAAGCCAAAATTCTTTGCAAAATCAAAAGGGAAGACTTTTAAACTTCTTTACACTCTCACATACAGATATATATATATATATATACATACAAACGTGTATATATCTATAAATATATAGATCTCTTCATATATACACATATATGTGTCTCTCTGTGTCTCTCTCCATACATATAGCTTCCTCTTCAATCCAACTGAGGTAAATTTCCAAAATTGCCAGCCCTCCATCCTTACCTACTTCTGTGCTAGCTCTTTCTTTTGCACCCATTTTTATGAGATACTTTCTTCTTTTTTTTAACCTTTTCCTACTCGATTTTGTTTTTTAAAATCACTTCCATCATACACAACTCAGTTCCTGCAATTGTACAATCATTTTTATCATACTATATTACGCAAATGTTTCTTTTATTCCATAAATTAAAAATAAAATAAAATGAAATTAAAATTTTATTTTCTGCTCAGTAGGAAAAAGCTTAGTGACCCCCAGAATCATGTGGACTCTCCAATTAAGCTAGGAAGTATTTGTTACAGCCTGCAGTATATATAAGTTTCCTGAGGTCAAGGATTATTTTATTTCTGCCTTTTGTCTTCCAAAACCCAGGAGAAAGCCTTACCGGTAGTAGAAACTAAGCCAATGTTTTCTAAAAGAGGAGGGTCACCTTGGGCCCCAGTTCTTCACTGCCCACTAGTTCTAATCAGAATCTAAAACAAGGGGGGGGGGGATCATATTTCTTATTCTTGAAGCTTCTTCTCAAAAGCTACATACCTGGTCAATAAAGAGATTGCAAAACTCCTGCAGTAAAATGATTATCTGGGCAGGTGAGTTATAAAATCTGGAGTGACTCCAAATCAGGCAGATGGTATGAAATAAAGGGGAAATCAAGAAGTGAAGCTGAGGGAATTCAGTCTCCTTAAGGCGCTGAATATGTCTTCTCAGTGGTCTCAGGTACAGTTCTATATCTTGAGCTTCAAGAAGAGCTGTAAAAGAAGCACCAGTGGAAACCAAAGTCAACATCTGAGATTTGAGATTCTAAATTTACCAATATGAATATATGGAGTTTTCATACTGGGAGTTCCCTCTCACAAATGAAATCAAAAACCCAGATCAGCCTCACTCCTCCCCCAAGAAAATCAATGAATAAATGGATTTAGCCTCTAAGTACAAAGAAAAACAGAAGTATTACAACCTATCATTGCTGAGTTGGATCATATATCCTTTTGAACTATCTATAATACAGCTTAAATTGAACTTCAACCTGAACCTGAAGATTAACACTAGCTTATTCATATAGAAGAAGAATTCTTCACTATTTTAGGGTGTCCTGGATTTTTTTGGTGATCAGTCTTGGTCACCTTTTCTCAGAATACCAATTTAAAATGCAAAAATAAGTACTCTTTTGGCTGATCCTCCTTAGCAATGACTTCCAGCTGATCATTGTTCTCTCTAGACTGTTGTACCCCAAATTGAACAGAAACTACAGGATAATCCCCTCCCTATCAGTGGAACTATCCCATCCCATCCATCTTTCCCACTTGGTAAAGCCTTCCAGAGCTTAAGCTGTGTTGGCAAAGCCTTTGTGGCCCCAGGGACTCCTTCCACATCATGAGGCGTTGAAGTGGATCTTTGGTAGAGGAGAGAAAAACATGTCCAAGTACAGTTGGTGCCTCATGGTTTCTTCCTCTGTAAAGAGAGGAAAACAATAACACTCACCTCACGAGGCTAATGTGAGGAAGAAAAAACTATTATGTGGGGAGGGCTTGGCAAAGTTTCAAGTTCCAAAGAAAGGCTACCAGGAAGAGACGAATTTGGAATCAAAGAAGCAGGATACTCTGGCAACCTCGCCCTCCCTGGGCTACCACTTCCTCATCTTGGATTGGATTCAGTGACCTCTGAGGCGCCTTTCCATTCTAGCTCTACGGCCGACAGTCTCGAAGGACCCTTCCTGCCGTGTTATTATCATTTTCACATGACATTCAGATTCTATTACCATCTCTATATCCCTATATCCCTACATCCAGTAATTCACAGAGCTGGAT
Organism: Myrmecobius fasciatus; assembly: GCA_023553655.1. Taxonomy (NCBI): domain Eukaryota; kingdom Metazoa; phylum Chordata; class Mammalia; order Dasyuromorphia; family Myrmecobiidae; genus Myrmecobius; species Myrmecobius fasciatus. The sequence goes on along the minus strand of JAJPUD010000336.1, from coordinate 624,134 downwards.
TTTAGAGTCCGCAGTTCCTTCCAGCCAAAGAATTCTCTCTTTTCCAGAAATGGCCACCTGACCTTTCCTTGAAGACCTTTTACACTGGGGTGGGGCACTCATTAACTAAACTATAAAGCTCTATTGATGGGAAGCTTTCTGGTTTGTTTTTTCTTGCTCCATCCAGCCCAGACTGCCCACTCCGATTTCCACCCTCTGCTCCTGGTTCTTTGGGGACAGACAGAACCCTTCCACATACATAGTAGCTCCTCAGATCCCTGCAGAGAGCAGTTAGGTCCCTCTTTTCTCTTAGAGCTGCCAGACTGAAGAGAAAAATAAGTGTTCTTTTGGCAATGATTCGATCCCACTTTTCTAGACTTGGAAGGACAGGAAATTGAGCCTCATGTTGTAACCTCATATTAGCCAGTCCTCCTTCCTCACAGCCAGAGGTGAGAGGCAGCAAGCCGGAGCAGAGGAAGCCTTAGTCTGGAAGCCAGGCCGCAAGACCTGTCTGACATCCACTGAGCCTGGGCTAGTCATTTAACATCTCAGTGTTCTGGGCAACTCTGGAAGCCAGGGCTCACTCACGTTGATACAGGCAGTTGATTCATTCTGGAGTTCCCCATAGTCACGAAATCAAAAGTCAGTGTCTATCAGTCCAAAAGGCCAAGGTCGCCACTCCAGGTGGCCAAAAGGAAGTCTCTGAAGGGAGGTTAAGAGAAGAGACTCCCTTTATTCCAGAGAAGGGCCGGAATCATTTAACTGATGAAATGAGACGTCCATGGGAAAAGAGATGGCTTGGAAAGCAAGCTCTTTTCTATCCTCATTAAGGAGGGAAAAGGATAATTGGCTGTGAATCAGGAATGGTTCTTGTTTGGTATGAAAGAATTACTGTCACAGAACTGGGGAGTCACAAGGCACCGCAATAGGTACGATGGCAGGCTGAAAGCTAAGGTTGTTTTTAATGAAATAATCTTTATCTACTGGAAATGGTTTGGTCTCCCCTGAAGGCTAACAGACTCGGTGATATGGCAGGGTCCTTTTATGCCCATTATTCTGCGTAATAAATAGTGCTACAGTATTGAGAGTTTATTATGTCATTCCTCCAAAGGCCTCAAAGGCTTTTGAAATTAAATTTTGAAATTAAAAGAACTCTCAACACCTTTTTAAAAATCCCTTAAGCAGGGCATTACTGTAGGACTAAGCTTTTCAGTCACTTTCTAGTCACTTATGTTTCTCCAAACCTGGCCTTACAAGGTGTGTTTATCCAATCCCCAAAGTGGCCAAGGCACTGTGGGTACATGGCCTCAGGAAATGCGAATTTTACGGGAAGGACACACAGGTGTAGACAGACTCACAAGAGGCAGACAGAAAGGGGGGGGGATAGATGCAGAATGTTTATTAAGCCTGTTTCCTGTGCCCTACACTGCGCTTGTGCTGATGATTCACATAGAAGATCAACTAGTTCTGCCCTCATTGCAACAGGGAGAAGGGAACCCCTAAAGGAAACCGGGGAAGGAAGGTGGGCAGCGTGGTTCAGAAATAACAAATAATAAACAAACAAATAAATGAATATATATGTGTGTATGTATGTATGTATGTATATATGTATGTATGCATATATTCTGAAGTCTGGTTCTGGGTAATGAAAGGCAAACATTCACCTATCAGCCCAGGGTGGGCCCAGGGACAAAGTCCAAGGTTCTAATGAGGGGGGAAACAAGGAGGCCCAACAGGGTAACAGCCATGGGCTGGAAATGGTGACCAAGAAGACATGGAAGGAGGGACCCAAGGTGGGACTTGAAAGAGATGGAGATGAGGAGCATGAAGGGCAGCCAATGCAAAATCATGGCAGCAGGAGATGCCGCAGCCAGGGCAGGGAACAGCAAGCGGGCCACTTTGAGAATCTCCAAAAGGGGTGATGGGAAAGAAGGCACCCAAGAAGGCACAAGAAAGCCATGTTGGGAAGAACTTTCAAGGCCATCTGAGGAGCTTGGACCTTCTCACTCGGACAATGGGGAGGCACCAAGTAAGGGAAGGCCCCTGTCAGCGGGGTGCTTTGGAGATGAAGGGTGGAGGCCCCACTCAGGACCAGCAGTCCACTCTGGAGGGGTCCCTTAAGAAGGGGTTCCTAAGGAAAGGAGGGGGATGGCCATGCTGAAGCTGGAGGAGTTAAGACCCAGAGAAGTTAAGGGATTTTTGTTGTTGTTCATTCATTTCCCACTCATGATCCCCTTTGGGATAAAGACACTGGAGTGGTCTGCCATTTCCTTCTCCCTTCACTGTACAGATGAGGAAACTGAGGCAGACAGGGTGAAGGGCCTTGCCCAAGGTCACCCAGCTACTAAGCATCTGAAGCCAGATTTGAACTGGGGAAGAAGAGTCTTGCTGATGCCAGGTCTGGTGCTCTGGGCACTATGGTGCCGCCTGGCTGTGCCAAGGTCAAATCATGAGGTCCAAGGCGCCAACCCCGGCTGGTGTTATTGCTGGGCAGGCTCATGGAGGCCCCCTCAGATGGGCCCGCTTTGGCCGGCCAAACCCCCCTCGTCTCTCCGACCCTGGCCAGACTTCTCTGGGGACTGCCGTTTCTTCTCTGCGTCTCTCTGGCACGTGGGGAGCTCGCTGCCCCCGAATGCTGGCTCTTCGGCCTCTCCTTCATTTGACTTCTCATTTTCTTTTATTCCAGAACAACTTCCCAGTGGCCTGATTATTCAGCCCATTTGTCGGCCTTTGGTCCGGCTCCCCAATTCATCTGCTCTCGATGAAAACAAAACCATTTATGTTCATTATAAGCTATTAGGCACAAGGACACTTGGCATTCGGAAGCGGATTGGGAAGCAGCCTTCAAGGACTGAGGGTATACACGGAGGCTTTAATGGTTGGAAAAATGCACAATTTAAATGGATATACAGAGGCTTGATCTTCCTTCCCTGTGACATTTGGAAGGGCAAGACTTATTTAACACCCTTTTAAAAAGCTCGGTGAAGTCCCCAGGATCTGTCCCTTGTACTGTGGTGAGAATTTTCCCAAGCACGAACACTTGGCACTAAAATGAATAGATGCTTGATGTCCCCTATTTTCTGAGGAAACAGATTTAAGGATCTAGCTCTTTTTTTTGAAAAAATAAAATTTAACTTTAAAGAAAGAAGCCATGTTGCAGCCCCCCGTAGAATGTAAGCTCCTTGGAGGGAGGGCCTGGTTCACTTTGTCTCCGAGTCCACAGGGCCGGGCACTCAGTAAGCACTCGATTACTGTTTGTGAGATGAAATGAAATGCCCCCGAGGAAAAAGATGACTTTCTTGATATTCTCAGCACAGTAGGTGCTTAATACAGAAAAGCTGAACTGAATCGGACCCTGCTGTCTCACCTACACTGCAACAAATGTGGCCCTGATCAAATTCTTGCACTGGGAAATTAAAGTGCGGGAAGCCCCTAAAAATCATTGTTATGGGCTCCATGGATGGCAGTGTGGTGCAGTGGCTTCCTGGTGGGGAAGTCCTGAGTGCAGATCCTGCCTGGGGCATAATATGTGATCGTGGACATTTCTGATATCAGAACCTCAACCCAAACACTAAGATGGGAAATGTTAGCCAGCTGGTGGAGGTAGTTTCTTTATTGGGAGTTCCCGACACTAATCAAACCACAAATCTGGCCCCCCAAAAGAAAAAAGATGCATTACCCAAGAGGAGAGGAAAAGCGCTATAAGAACCCAGATGGTAAAGGACTGTGATTTATTTTGAAATCACGGCAAAATCAGTGACCGTATTTATCAGAGTGCAAGGTGTAATAAACATATATATTTTGAAGGAATTAAGAATGGAGGTATGAACCGGGGCCACTGCTATTGCTCTGCAGATGGGAGGGCAGGTTCAATTCAGCTCAACAGTTATGTATTAAGCACCTACTGGATTCAAGTTACTGTGATACTGAATGTCCACACAGAACCACAGTGCTTGACTTTTGGGTAAGATGGAAGCTCTAAAGGCTGCCCAGGAGCTTGGCTCTCCTATACAGACCAGCAAAAAAATGATAATCTCTTGCAAGAAATGCAAAGAGAAGCAACAAAGAAAAGCAGTCTTTTTGCTTCACAAAAGTCTACAGGCACAAGGACTGCGGCTCTTTTTAAAAAGAAAAGCCAGCATGTGCACAGGGAAATAAAATGAGAGCCCCCCCGGAAGCCCAGAGTACCATGGACAGGGAAACTTGGGCGAGAGGAGGAAAAACCTCACAGCCTGGGGACCCCTGACTTGGTTTGTAGGGCCAGGAGTAAACAGGGCTGGGACCAGGGTGTCCGAGAGGCCCCAGAAGTGCTGCTTCAAAGGGCTTTCCAGAGTCTGATCTAGCTTGGTGCAGCCTCCAAGCACCCAGGGCCACCCCCATCCCATGCAAAGGAATTGAAGGAGGATGTCCCCCAAGGTGTCTTCCCAGTGCCTCAAGGAGTAAGGACTGGGCCAAAAGGTCCAACTGGAGGAGACAGAGAATCTGGCACAATGGAAGACCCCCTGCCTCCAGAGTGGCAGTGGGGGCATCTGGGAGCTTCTCTTTTCCCTTATTGTTCTTGCTTCAGTAGGCACATTTTTTTTTACCTCTAAAGAGAGCCAAGTATCGTTGGTATCCTCACCAAAAGTTCTGTACACCTCCCTCTAGTTTTGGTTCCAATTCAATTTAACAAACATATATTAAATATCAACTACGTACCAGGCAGCATAAGGACAAAACCAAAATAGCCCCTGCCCTCAAGGGCCTTAAATTCTTTTTTTTTTTTTTTTTTTTTTTGCTGAGGCAATTGGGGTTAAGTGACTTGCCCAGGGTCACACAGCTAGGGAATGTTAAGTGTCTGAGACCAGATTTGAACTCAGGTCCTCCTGACTTCAGAGCTGGCCTTATGTTCTTTTGGAAGAAAACAAACACAGGGCCAGCTAGGTGGCACAGTGGATAGAGCACTAGCCCTGAAGTCAGGAGGACCTGAGTTCAAATATCTTCCAAGTATGTTTAAAACTGTGCTTTAAAATGCTTTTATCCCAAACATATGAAGTGGCCCAGAGCACTGGGCAAGGAATCAGGAAGACAGGAGTTCAATTCCTGCCTCAGACACCGACTAGCTGTGTGACCCTAAACAAATCACTTAGCCTGCCTGCCTCAGTTTCCTCCTCTGTAAAATGAGGATAATAATACCTGCTTACTGTTGCTGTGAGGAGAATACGAGGTAAAGTTTGTAAATTACTCTCCAATTTTAAAGCGCCAAATGAATGAGAGTAAGGTTCTGTGAGAAGGATAGACAAGAAAGATGATCCGGAACCGTATACCCAGGGCTCACGGCACAGCAAACCAAGACTGCTCCGGTGGATATTCAAGCCACCATTATAGAATCCTAAATTCCCAGAACTCGAAGAGAATATGACCTCTGCTGGATCCCACTAAAATAAACTCCAATTAGAACTCCAGTCTGGCACCATCAGGAGTTGTATTTATCATCGGAAGACTTAAATGTAAGCATTAGATGGAAGTTTGTTAACCATCTATCATGATGTTTTACTAAGATGTCATTGATCTATGTGCAAAACACCGACTCCTTAGAGTGAGTAATTTCTTTACAGTAACAGGTCTACTGTAGCAATAAATCTACAGCCACAGACTGAGTACATGCACATCGTGGCCGACATTCTGTTTTACATCAGTTATCTCTAATTATCACTATATTTTATCCTGACTTTTATGAAAGGAAAAAGTATCAATGTAAACTTTACAGAAATAAATTAAATTGGTGGAACTCAAGCCAAGTAATAATGTATTTAATCATGCATTTCAATATTTGGATACAGATCTGGTCCACAGTGATGAATTCAAGCCATCTATTAAAGAAGATCAATTCATGATTCAGGAACACACACACACACACACACACACACAACACAAAGATCATAGCTCACTGATATTCAAATTGTTCTTACCAGCTTCAACAACGATGAAAGTGTCCTCAAAAGTAGGAAAATAACTGCTCTGCTTGGCTTTCAGGATCTGGACCATTTTCTGGACAATGGGAGCCTGAAGCTAGAATCAGTTTAAAGAAGAGGGGGAAGAAAAAGATGATATATTTTATAACAAACTGGATAAGTGAGAGTTTGCAAATATGCAAAAATAATTTATTCAATTGGATTTTCCTTTGCACAATGTACACCATGTCTAAAGTTTTCCACTCAATGTCCAACAGACAGCAGGGACAGGAAAGCAAAGAAAGCAGAATAACCATATTTTCTACATTTATGCACTGTTTGCATCTCTTCCCCAGAGAGGAAGTTAAATAACAACATAATAAAAGGAAGCTTCATTGTTCCTGTGGCCCTAGTTAGTGAGAACTCTCCCTTCCTTCAGGTCAAGCTCATGGTGCATCTCTGCCTTTGCATCCTATTGAATTCTTCTCCATGAATTTTCTACAGTGGCTCTTACCAGCCCCCAAAAGCTGGAGGGTGTTTCCTCATTTGTCTGATATCTAAGGACAGAAAGCTTCTCTGGACAGAGAAGTGAAGGACTCAACCTGCAGTGTGAGACTATACTCCTGCTCATGGCTACTGTGGAAACTGGTTTTGTTTGCCTGGGCAGGTGTGTTACAATGGCTTCTCTTTCTTTTTTGAATTGAGTTGGGGAGGGGGAGGGAAAGAGAACAAATGGATATATTATTGATTTTTAGTGATAAAATTATAATTAAACTATTAAAAGGATACTAGCACTAAGTTGTCCATGATCCTTAACTCTCTGTCATACCCTACTGGTTTACCCAATCTTTTCTAGTCATATATGTTCTTGATTATGGCTTTTACATTCCTTTCGAGCAAAACCCATCAATGATAAAAATGTTTTTAGTCACCAGTTTTGTACCAGCTTAGTCACCAGATTTGCAAATTTCTATTGCCCTTCATAAGAACCACAATTTTGGTTTTTTCAAAGATGGCAATGTTTCAGGAAGTCAAATAAAATCACAAGAATACTGGTATCATGGCTCTCTTCAACAATGAAATGCTTCAAACCAGTTCCAATTGTTCAGTGAAGAAAGCCATATACACCCAGAGAGAGGAATATGAAATGTGGACCACAATGTAACATTTTCATGGTCTCTATTGATGTTTGCTTGCATTGTTTCCTTTCTCTGATTTTTTTTCTTGTAGATATGATTTCTCTTGCACAAAAATGGTAAGCGTGGAAATATGTATACATATATGTGATTTGTCAAGTATTTTAATATAATTAATGTGTAGTGGATTTCCTGCCATCTAGGGGAGGGGTGGGGAGTAGGGGGGGAAAATTTGTAACAGAAAGCTTTGTAAGGGTCAATGTTGAAGAATTACCCATACATATGCTTTGCAAATAAAAAGTTTTTTTTTAATTAAAGCTTTTTATTTGTATAACATATGTATGGGTAGTTCCCCAACATTGATCTTTACAAAGCTTGCCATTACAAATTTTACCCCCAGTCCCCTCCCCTCCCCTAGATGGCAGGAAGTCCACTACATGTTAATAATGTAATAATAGTTGACAAGTTGTGTAAGAAAAATCCTATCTACAAGAAAAAAAAGAAAACCAGAGAAAGGCAACACAATGCAAGCAAATATCAATAGAGGTCATGAAAATGTTACTTTGTGGTCCATATTTCATATCCCTCTAAATAAAAAGTTTTTTAAAAAAGAATATTGGTGTCAAACAAAAAGTGGATTCGTTGAGGTAGAGAGTGATATGGGGATCACTGGAAGCACCAAAACTTTCCAAACACAAACCAAACTGCTGGTTTGGATCTCGACTGCACTCTTTGGAACGCCCCTTCCAGAACTGACAAGATTCCTTTTGTCCCAAATCTTCTCCTTCCTCACTACTTCCATCACTGCCTCTTACTGAGACCGGGCTTCCTACTGCTGATCATCCTGCATCCCTGCTCACTTTTTCAGGGATTGGCTATATTTTCACCTCCCTTGGTTGCGTTTTCCTCCAACTCCCTGGTCCTAGTGGGAAGTCAGCCTTACTCAGTAGACGTTGCCAGAGGTTGCTTCTGCTACCAGTGGTAGCTCTTTCTCAGGCCATCACCTCTGCAATGGCTACACTGCCCTCCCTTCGCCATCCTGATCCCTTGGTTAATCATTTCAACTCTTGCTCGGTCACTGGTCACTCTCTGACAAAGCCCAATCTCGGATGACTGCCATCATCCCCCACTTTTATTCCTATTCACATACCGCTGAAGGCAGCTGAAGAAATCCAAATCCATGATCGCTGGATCCACTACATAATCTCACCTGGACTCTCGCTGTAGCAAAGAAATCTTTTTGTGATTCCCTAACTGATGAACCATCCCATTCACCACTTTTCTCCCAGGAACCCTCCTTCCTTTCTGCCGAGGACCTTGCCTCAGAGTCTACTGAAAAACCGAGGCCATTAAGTGAGGCCTCTCCTCACCTCACATCACTTAGGTGTCTTATTTCACTAGCTTTCCTTCACCTGTTTCATCTGAAGCAGTTATCCTTTCTCTTTCCAAGGCAAGCCTCTTCACCCATACACTTTGTTCCATCACTTATCCTCTTCTAAAGGGTTGACACATCCCCCCCACTATCATCTTCACTGTCTCACTAATTTTTAATCTCTCCTGATATACTATTTTCCTATTGCCTACAGATATTCCCATTTCACTCCCTTTTTAAACAACCTTTTTTAATTAAAGCTTTTTATTTCCAAAACATATGCAATAAGACAATTTTCAACCTTCATCCTTGCAAAACCTTGTGTTCCAAATTTTTTTCCTCCCTTTCTCCACATCTCCTCCCCTACATGGCAAGTAATCCAATATATGTTAAACACGTGAAATTAATTCTTCTATACATATTTTTACAATTATCGTGCTGCACAAGAAAAAATCAGATCAACGATTTTTCTTGTACAGCAAGATAACTGTATGAATAGGTATATACATATTTGATTTGTCAAGTATTTTAGCATAATTAACATGTAATAGACTTCCTGCCATCTAGGGGAGGGGGTGGAGGGAAGGAGGGAAAAATTTGTAACAGAAAACTCTGCAAGGGTCATTGTTGAAAAATCACCCATACATATGTTTTGGAAATAAAAAAACTTTAATTAAAAATAAATAAACAAAAAGAAAAATCAGATCAAAAAGGAAAAAATGAGAAAGAAAAAAATGCAAGCAAATAATAAAAAAGTGAAAATACAGTGTTGTGATCCACCATCAGTTCCCCTCTCTATGGGTGCAAATGACTCTTCATCACAAGATCATTGGAATTGGCCTGAAACACCTTGCTGTTGAAAAGATCCATGCCTGTAGGAATTGATAATCATATAATCTTGCTGTTGCCGGGTACAATGTTCTCTGGGTTCTACTCACTCCATTCAGCATCAGTTCCTGTAAGTCTCTGCAGGCCTCTCTGAAATGTTCCTGCTGATCATTTCTTATAGAACATAATCTTCCATTACCTTCATATACCATAATTTATTCAGCCATTCTCTGATGGGCATCCACTCAGCTTTCAGTTCCCTGCCATTATGATTTCTTTGGGAGATGTTTAGTAGAGATACTGATGGATCAAAGGGTATGCAGAGTTTTATAGCCCATTGAGCATAGTTCCAGATTGTGCTCCAGAAAGGTTGGATCAGCTCACAACTCCACCAACAATATATTAGTGTCCCAGTTTTCCCACATCCTCTCCAAAATTCATCATTATTTTTTCCTGACATTTTAGCTAATCTGAGAGATGTCTAGTTGTCCCTCAGAGTTGTCTTAATTTGCATTTCTTTGATCGATAGTGATTTAAAGCATTTTATATGACTAGAAATGGTTTTAATTTCTTCATCTGAAAATTATTTGCATCTTTTGACCATTTATAAATTGGAGAATGGCTTGTATTCTTATAAATATGAATCTATTTTCTATATATTTTAGAAATGATGCCTTTATCAGAATCCTTGGATGTAAAAAATTTTCCCACTTTACTGCTTCCTTTCTAATCTTGTCTGTATTCTTTTTGTTTCAACAAAAACTTTTCAATTTAATATAATCAAAATTATCCATTTTGTATGCCATAACGTATTCCAGTTCTTCTTTGGCCACAAATTCCCTCCTTCTCCATAGATCTGAGAAGTAGACTTTGTTTTTGTTTTTCTAATTTGCTTATAGTATCACTCTAAATCAGAATACCTTTCAATCTTATCTTGGTGTAGGATGCTAGGTGTGAGTCAATGCCTACTTTCTGCCATACTAACTTCTAATTTTCCCAGCAATTTTTGTTAAATAGTGAGTTCTTATCCCAGAAACTGGGGTCTTTGGGTTTTTCAAACACTAGCTTATTATAATCATTGACAATTGTGTCTTGTTAACCTAACTTATTCCATTGATCAACTATTCTTATTTCTTAGCCAAATGGTTTTGTTTGACTGCTGCTTTATAATATAGTTTTAGGTCTGTAACAGCTAGACTACTTTCATTTGATTTTTTTTCACTAATTCCCTTGAAATTCCTTTTATTTTCCTTTGAAATTCTTGACCTTTTATTCTTCTAGCTGAACTTTGTTATTTTTTTTAAGCTCTGTAAAATATTTTTTGGGGAGTTTGATTGTTATAGCACTGAATAAGTAGATTAATTTAAATAGAATTGTCATTTTTATTATATTAGCTCGGCCTACCCATGAGCACTTGAGATTCTTCCAGTTGATTAGAACTTAGTATGGAAAATTTTTTTTCTAATTGTGTTCATATGGTTCCAGACTTGGTCTTAGCAGGCAGAATCCTAATATTTTATATTATCTACAGTAATTTTAAATGGAATTTTTCTTTGTATCTCCTCCTGCTGGACTTTGTTGGTAACATAAAAACACTAATGATTTCCGTGGATTTATTTTGTATCCTGCAATTTTGGTAAAGTTGTAATTTGCTTCTAGTAGTTTATTAATTGATTCTCTAGGATTCTCTAAGTATACCATCTTATCTGCAAAAAGTGGGAATTTGGTTTACTTATTACTCTAATTCCTTTATTTTCTTTTTTTTCATCTTATTGCTAAAGCTAACATTTCCAATACAATATTGAATAGCAATTCATCCCTGATCTTATTGGTTCTAGTTTATCCCCATTACATATGATGCTTGCTGACGATTTTAAATAGATGCTACTGATCATTTTAAGGAAAACTCCATTTATTCCTATATCCTTTCATGTTTTTAATAGGAATGGGTTTGGGGATTTTGTCAAATACTTTTTCTGCATCTATTGAGATTATCATATGAGTTCTATTAGTTTGGTTACTGACATAGTGAATTATGCTAATTATTTTCCTAATATTGAACCAGCCCTACATTCCTGGTATAAATCCTGCTTGGTCATGGTGTATTATACTGGTTATAACTTGCTGTAATCTCTTTGCTACTATCTTTTTTTAAAGATTTTTGTATCAATATTCATTAGAGAAATTGGCCTATAATTTTCTCCATTTTGATGTTACCTGCTTTAGGTATCAGAACCATATTTGTGTCACAAAAAGAATTTATTAGGACTCCTTTCCCTGTTCTTCAAAATAGTTTGCATAGTATTGGAATTAATTGTTCTTTAAATGTTTGGTAAAATTCATACATAAATCCATTTGGCCCCAGAGATTTTTTTCTTAGGAAGTTGATTAATAGCTTGTTCAATTTCTTTTTCTAAAATGGAAATATTTAAGTAATTTATTTCCTTCCCCCTCTGTTAATCTGGGCAATCTATATTTTTGTAAGTATTCATCCATTTCACTTAGATTATCAGATTTATTAGTATATAATTGGGCAAAAGAGCTCCTAATTATTGCTCTAATTTTCTCTTCCTTGTGGAAAATTCAACCTTTACATATTTGATATTAACAATTTCATTTTCTTGTTTCCTTATCAAGTTAAAAGTTTATCTTTTTTCATAAAACCAAATTTTAGTTTTGTTTATTAGTTCAGTAGTTTTCTTTTAATTATATTAGTCTCCCCTTTTATTTTCAGAATTTCAAATTTGGTACTTAATTGGGGATTTTTAATTTGTTTTTTTCCTAGCATTTTTTACTTGCATGCCCAATTCATTCATCTTCTCTTTCTTTATTTTATGCAAGTAAGCATCTACAGATATATAATTCCCCCTACTTTGCTTGTCCCAAAGAACTGCTTTGGCTGCATCCCACAAATTTTGGTATGCTGTCTCATTATTGTTATTCTCTTGGATGAAATGATCAATTGTGTCTATGATTTGTTATTTCATTCATTCATTCTTTAGGATTAGATTAGTTTCCAATTAATATTTGATCTGTTTTTCCTTGGCTCTATTAGAGGTAATATTGCATCATGATCTGAAAAAGATGCATTTACTATTTCTACCTCTCTACATTTGATTTTGAGGCTTTTATGCCCTAATACATGGTCAATTTTTGTGTAGGTTCCATGTACCACCAAGAAAAAAGTATATTTCTGTTTTCTCCATAGGTTTATCATACCTAACTTTTCTAAAATTCTATTTACCTCCTTAGCTTCGCTCTTATTTATTTTGTGGTTTGATTTATCTAGTTCTAATAGATCAAAGTTGAGATCTCCCACTAGTATAGCTTTACTATCTATTTCTTCTTGCAGCTCTCTGAACTTCTCCTCTAGGAAGTTGGATGCTATACCACTTGGTGCATATATGTTTAGTATTGATATACTTCATTATCTATGATGCCCTTTAGCAAGATGTACTTTCCTTCCTTATCTCTTTCAATTAGATCTATTTTTGCTTTTGCTTGAGCTGAGATCAGGATCGCTACCCCTGCTATTTTTATTTCAGCTGAAGCATAATAGATTCTACTCTAGCCTTTAACTCTGTATGTATCATTCTGCTGAGTTTCTTATAAACAACGCATTGTAGGATTCTGACTTAATCCAGTCTGCTAATTAACTTCCATTTTATGGGAGAGTTTATCTCATTTGCATTCATAGTTAAAATTACTATTTCCCGCCATCTTATTTTCTCCAATTAATACTTTTTCCTTTCTCCTTTTCTTCCTCACCACTGCTTTGCTTCTGACTACCACCTCCCTCAACCATCCCTCCTTTTTTAAAGCCTTTCACTCTTTCTTATCCCTTTCCCTTTCTACTTCTGTTCTTTTTTATTAGCCTCCCCTCTTTCCTTTCCCCTCCTACTTTCCCTAGAAGGTGAGAAAAAATTCTCTATCAAACTAAATATTTCTGACATTCTCTCTTTGAGCCAAATCCAATGAAATTAAGGTTCATGCAATGCTCATCCCTTCCTTTATTCTTTCCCTCAACTGTAATAAGTCTTCTTTGCCTCTTCATGTGATATAATTTAACCCATTTTACTACCCCTTTTCTCTTCTTCCAGTACAGTCTCTTTATACCCCTAGTTTCTTTTTTATATCATCACAATAAAAGTCAAATTATACCTACACCTCTAATACACCCTAAGAAAAATACATTTATCAAAAGTTAAACATATTATCTTCCCATATAGGGATGTAATTTTTGTTATTGTTGAGGCAATTGGGGTTAAGAGACTTGCCCAGGGTCACACAACTAGGAAGTTGTAAGTGTCTGAGGTCACATTTGAACTCAGGTTCTCCTGACTTCAGGGCTGGTGCTTTATCCACTGCACCACCTAGCTGCCCCAGATTATAAATATTTTAACCTTTGAAAATAGTTTGTTTCTTCCTTATTAATTCTTTTATGCTTCTATTAAATTCTGTATTTGAAGATCAAATTTTCTGTTCAGCTCTGGTCTTTTCATCAAAAAAAATGAAAACCCCCTATTTCATTGAATGTCCATCTTTGCCCCTGAAAGATAATGCTTAATTTTTCTTGATAATCTATTCTTGGTTACAGTCCAAATTCCATTGCTCTCTAGAATATCATATTCCAGGCCCTTAGATCCTTTAAAGTGGAAGCTGAGTAATCCCAATTCTGGCTCCTTAATATCTTAATTGTTTCTGTTTATTTCTAGTATTTTCTCAATGATCTGATAATTCTAGAATTTGGCTACAATTATACCTTGGAGTTTTCATTTTTGGGTCTCCAGGCGGTAATCGGTAGATTTTTTTCAATGGCTAGTTTACCCTCTGATTCTAGAACATTAGGGCAGTTTTCCTTAATGATTTCTTGAAACATGTTATCTATGTTCTTTTTTTCATCATGGTTTTCAGGGAGTCCAGTAATTCTTAGATTATCTCTTCTGGCTCTATTTTCCAGGTCAGTTATTTTTCAGATGAAGTGTTTTACATTTTCTTCTATTTTTTTCTTTTTTTTTTTTTGGTTTTGTTTGACTGATTCTTGATATCTTATTGAGTCATTTGCTTCCATTTGTTCAATTCTCATTTTTGGTGATTTTTTTAAAGTTAGCTTTTTAATCTCCTTTTGCATTTGGCCAACTGAACTTTTAAATGAGTGGTTTTGTTCATTGGATTTTTTTTCCATTTCAGATATTGTTTTCAAGGAGTTGATTTCATTTTACATTTTACCAAAACTATTGTTTAAGGAGTGATTTTTTTTCAGATAATTTCTATGTTTCCTTTTCCAGAGTTCTCATTTTCTTTCTCCATTTTCTTCTAACTCTCTTTTAAGATCCTTTTTTGAATTCTTCTAAGAGAGCCTTGTGAAATAGAGAAGAATTTATATCACTCCGAGGCTTCATCTGCAGATGTTTTGCCTTTTGTGTCCTCAGGGTTTGAGGTCCATTCTTCTCTGCCTCAATAAAAACTGTCTATGGTCAGAGCTTTTTGCTTTTTTGCTCATTTTTAAAGATTGAGGTCTGTTCTTAGGGCAAAGAGGAGATTGTACCAAGCTTCTTCTCTATGTGACAGTGGCTCCATGCTGCCCCTGTTGTTGGTGCTGCTGGCTTCCTTCCTGTGGTAAGTGGGTATAGCCTAGTCTTGTATTATTCTGGGGTTCAGGGGCTCACTCTTTGTCTTCTGTAGTTGTGTTGGAGGTCTCAAAACTAATCTGAACTAGGACAGTGTAGCAAATGCTGCTGTATTTTGGCTACGGGCTGCCTGCTATATTTCCCCCAGAACACAGGAGCCTCTCCACCCTGGATCTCTCTGCACTGCACTGGGTTGCAAACCACCACCACCCCCACTGTCTGATGGAGACAGACCTTTCCTGAAGTCCTTCCAAAACATCTTCTGCTGGAAATTTGTTACACCCGAAATATTTGTGGGTTCTGTCATTCCAAAACCCATTCAGAGGCTTGATCTGGTGTTAATGAAAGCCAGAAAGAGCTCAAAGAACTGTCTACTCTCCATCATCTTGGCTCCACCCCCATTTAAAAAAATCTTGACTGATCCAACTATCCCTGATCCATAGCCTCCTCTTTGTAGCTAAAATTCTGGAGAAAGCCATCTCTACTCAGTGTCTCTACTTCCTTCCCTCCAATCTAATTCTAATTCTTCTGCAAACTGGCTGCTACCTCATCATTCAATGAAACTACTTGCTCTCGAGTCAACTCTAATCTCTTCATTGCTAAATCAAATGGCCTTTTCTCAAAGGTCATCCTTCTTGACTTCTCTCCCCTTTTCCAATCACTCTCTTCCCCTGGATACTCTCTCCCACTCATGGTTTCCTAATATCATTTTCTCCTTTTTTGACTCCTGACTCTGATCTCTCCTCAATCAACTTTTCTGAATCTTTATCCAGGTTGCATCTATTCCACATGTGTCCCCCAAGGCTTTCTCCATCCTCATTCTTTTCTTCCTTTACAGTACCTCATTTAATGTTCCCATTAGCTCTCATGTATATCATCTCTATGTGAATGATTCTAAAATCTACTTTTCCATTCCTAATCTCTCTCTTGCATTCCAGTTTTGCATCTTTAACTGTCTTTTGTACATTATTTTAGATATTCTATAAGCACTTCCAATGAACCATAACTAAAACTAAAATCATTCTTTTCCCGAAAACTTTCCCTATTACTGTTGAGAAGTGACTACATCTGCCCAATGACCAGGCTCTTTACCCTAATGTCCTTCCTCAACTGCACACTCCATATATCTAATTTCTTGTAAAATGTTGTCATTTCTATCTTTAAAACTTTTCTCCCCAAACAACCAGCACCCTGGTAGAGGTCTCCAGCCTTGCACTTTTTTTTTTACACTGACCTCATTTTCCTGTCCCATCTTTCCCCATCCCATTGCATCTTCCATGCAGCGAACGTCAATAGATGAACAACTATATGTAGAAGTCAAATATAAAGACCTGTGTTTGGAATTTAAAGTCCTTCATAACCCAACTCTATTCTATTTTTCCAAACTTCTTATATTTTATTCCCTTTCATACACTCTCCCATCCAGCTACAATGTACATATATACATTGTACATGTACAAATGGACCCATGAATATATGGGTCCATTGCCCAAATCTATGCTATGCCACTGGCTGCCTCCCTTACCCCTATGTATGGGATACTCTCTTTCCTAATCTCAGCCTTTGGTTTGCTTTAAGACTAAGCTCAAATTCTGCCTCAGTAAGAGGTTTTACACAACCTTCAATTGCTAGTGCCTTCCCTTTGAGATCAACTTTCATTTGCTCTGTATGGATCTTCACCAGTTAATAGGAACATAGTCATTTATAGGTTGCCACCCTCTATTTGAATATGAGCTCCTTGAGGGTCAAGGACTGTATTTTGGCTTTTCTCTGTACCCCCAAATTTAGAGAAGTACTTGACACATTGTTAGTTTTTAAGAAATGCTTGTAACTAATTATTTCTCAATTGATAAATTGTCAAAGGATATAAACCTGAAGTTTTCAGACAAAGAAATCAAAGCTTTATGTAGTCATGTGAAAAATGTTCTAAATCACTATTGATTAGAGAAATGCAAATTAAAACACCTCTGAGGTATCACTGCAGATTGGATAATGTGACAGGAAAGGAAAATGATAAATACTGAAGTACATGTGGGAAAAGTGGAATGCTAAAACAGTGTTGGTGGAATAAATTGATTCAGCCATTCTGAAAATCAATTGGGAACTATGCCCAAAAGGCTATAAAACTACACAATCTTTGATCCAGCAATACCAATACTAGGTCTCTATCCCAAAGAGATCAGAAAAAATGGAAAAGAACCCACATTTACAAAGAATATTTATAGAAGCTCTTTTTGTGGTGGCAAAGAATTGGAGACTGAGGGGATGCAAATCAATTGGAGAATGACTGAATGAGTCGTGGTATATGATGGTGATGGAATACTATTGTTCTATGAGAAATGATGAGCAGATGGATTTCAGAAAAACCCTTAAAAGACTTACAATGAACTGATACTGACTGATGTGAGCAGAACCAGGAGAATGGTGTACACAGTAACAGCAAGTTTATGTGATGATCAACTAGGAAATATTTAGCTCTTCTCAGCAATGTGATAATCCAAGACAAATTCAATAGACTTGGGATGGAAAATGCCATCCACATGTTAAAAAAAAAAAACTATGGCACCTGAATGCAGATTGAAGCAGACTATTTTTACTTTTTGTTTTTCTTCTTGTGGTTTTTCCCTTTTATTTTGATGTTTCACAAAATGACAAATGTGGAAATATGCTTACTAGAATTGTATATATACATCCTCTATCAAATTTGCTCGCTGTCTTGGAGAGGGGAAGAAGAGAGGGAGGAAGAAAAACTTGGAATTCAAAATCTTACCAAAATGAATATTAAAAATGATCTTTACGTGTAATGAGAAAAATATAAAATACTATTAAGTACAAAAAAGGAATGTTTGTAATTGACCCTTAGATACTATTTGCATTTTTCCACATCAAGTACTAAGGGAGTAGTCTGAATGTGCTGGTTCCATTATCATTGCTCATGAAAATGGATGGACTTCTAAAATGTCTAAATTGGTTTCATTTCATACACTGAATATTCTTCTATTTTTATCAAATGCTCAGAGGGTGGTAGTGCTTATCTAGAACCAAGGCAAATCTCTCAGCAGACTCATTTTCCCCTCAACTGCTTCTCATTGCTTAATGATATAGAAACTTAAATCTAGAACTCAAAGAGCCCTCAGAAGTCAACTACTCCCTCCTCATTTCCCAGCATTCCTTTTACACCTCCATTACATTTTGAATCACAATGGTTTGTGTTCCCTGCAGTGCTGCCCTGAGATGTCTTATCATTCTGCAGAGTAAATAAACTAAGTTTATCTTGGCTGAGGTGGGTTCTAGGCTGTCGGAGCCAATCCAAACCACACCTGGCTTTTGGATCAACTTTTTGTTGTTCATTTCAGGTACATCTGATTCTTCATGATCTCCTTTGGGATTTTCTTGGCAAAGATGCTGAAGTGGTTTTCTGTTCTTTTTTTCTCCAACTCATTTTATACATGAGGAAACTGAGATAGTTTAATTATACCAATTAAATTTTTCTAAGAGCTTCTGCATTTAGTCCAGTTTCTATTTTCAAAGTTGGCAGCTAGTTACAAGCCAGAGATCACCTGCTAGGATTGTTCTCTGATCAGTATTCTTCATTCTACCTTAAAATTGATTTTTTATTCCTTTCCTTTAGCCTGTTCACAACTTGAGGGCATGCAATCAGCTGGTTCTGAGACGATAACTGTAGTTGATGAAAGTTGTTTTCCTGCCCATTAAGACACAGTCAGTCTAAGTTGTTGTCCTGTATTTAATATATCATGAGCCTTCAGAGTCTCTTCCTGAAGGAAGATTTCATGACACAGCAGCATGAGAGTTCTAAGTAATCTACAATTGCTGACATCATTTATTTTAGATCATTTCTTGATCCTAAACTCTAATTCTCAAAGTTTTCATTATCCTCCCGTGCCCATCTTCTTATTGAAATCACCAAGTATCACTGCACACCTTAATTCACTCTGGGGGGATCTTGTCTGCTTCAGAGAATATTTCCTTTACAACCTCTACAGCAGATGTCAACCATTCAGCTGCAGTTATTGTTTTTCTGGTGCCATTGTGGCCTATGAACATCTTGAGAACTGCAAGGTGAAGGACAGAGTTTCCCATGAAATTCTCTTGCTCCTTGTTGCCTCTAGGTCCATAAGGAAGCCAAGTTCATTCGCTCCATTTTTGTGCCTCTCAATTCAAGCTGAGAACTTTCCTTCCACCTATCTGCCATTGGGCTAGGGTTTCCTCTTCGGAGAAAATATCCACGTGGGAACGACTTAGTTCCTCTAACTGGCCATTGGACAAACATATCACATTAAGAGTACCAACTGTTAGGTTAATATTTATAGACTAACAACTGTGGAATCTTAACACCATCTGTCTCCTCTTCTGCCGCTCAACCATTATCATTCCAGAAACAGAAAGGGGTCACACAGTTCTGTGAAACAGTTTGGATTTTTATCTGTTTTATAGGATTTCAAATTACTGGAATGGGGTGGGTATGATGGGGTGGAAGTAAGTTAATCATACTTTGGTGGAGTTGTTCCAGGGCAGTTGTGGGTGGGGCAGGAAAGCCTTGTTTGCGTATGGGATGTCAAGAAAGGAACCCAGATGGAGCAAGTAAGGCCCTACGGGGTTATAGGTAGCTGGAGAAGGTGCCTGAATATACAGAATAAGCACAAGATAATTTGGAGAGAAAGTCAGAGGAATCAGGACAGGTATTATGTGGAAAAGGGAACTTGAACTGGCTATGGTAGTAACTCATTTGAGTGGATCTTTCACTGATTGAACTTTTGAGAATCCAGAGTGAGCTCCAGGTCCCAAAAGAAGCTTACAGTTGGACTTTTATGAACTGGAATCAAGTTTTTAAAAGCTCATCATGTTATATAGATAAACATATTGGCACCCCATGAAATAAGTGGGTTCTTTTTCATTTTAAAACTCTTGTCTCATTCATTGTGAACAATTCAACAAACATTTATTAAGTACCTACCATGTGCCGGGCACTACAATAAGTGTTGGGCATCCCCACTGTGTGTAAGAGCACTGTGGTAGGTGCTAGAATACAAAGGGGAAAAATGAACCAGTCTCTGCCTTCTAGTAGCTGACTTTCTGCTGGGGGAAGTCTCTGACTACATCTGCAAGGCAAGAATTAAGGTTTCTATTTAAAGACTAGCAGGGGTCAGTGATTTGATTCAGATCATGGAGTAGAAACACCCAAGTCAAACCTTCTGACCATATTGATGAAGGAATTGTTAATAGTGCTATATAAACAGTAGTTATTGTGGTTGCTCCCCAGATTCAATAAAGTGATCAGATTAACTTGCTCTTCACATTTTTAAACTTCACTAGGGAGTTGCCTGGAACAGTAAACCCCAATTTCTGATTGCGTGATTTCCCTAGAGGAGCTAAAACTCTTTCAAGGAGAATCATATTATCAGCAAGAGTTAGCAAAACAAAATTACTTTTAATCCACATTTTTAAAGTACATTTTACATACAAGAAGCAGATTAAGGAACAGCATCAAAGGAAGATCTTACTAGAAAAGGCGGTGAGCCAGTCATGGAGAAAATGAGGGATTAACAACAGATATTAGCTATCTACTGTGCTGGTGATTGGAATAACAGATGAACAACGTAAGTGCTAAACCATTATCCGTGAGATGTTCAAAAGGATAGGAAGTTCTCAGAACTCTGGACAGCTCTTCTATGGAAGCTATGGGATGGATCCAGAAAGCAGAGATAAACAGGGGGTAAGGATGAGGGAGGAGGAACTCCTTGGGTATGCTTAGGATATCACAAGGGAAACCAAGAGGGAGACCTTTGTGAACTCATGGAGGCATTCAGGATTAGCCTGTATAAATGGGGTTGTAATCAGTGTATTGGTGAGAACAGCCATGACAGTAAGGTCATAGAGCCACTTGAAGATGATAGACAAAGACGGCACAGCAGGAGAAATCCAGAACCATCCAGCGGGTCACAACTCTACCACCAGGGGACCAAGGTAAGTCAGCACTCACAAGGGGCGACGGAGGCAGGATCGCCAAAATCAGACGAGATTCCCACCGTCCCAACGGCGGAGAGCATTGGCTTAGAGTAAGACAAAGGCAAGAGATCCCCCTGAGTTTGGCTTACCTGCTCATAGATGCACAGCAGGTTATCCAGCCTTGTTTTCCAGAAGTCTAGTTCAGTTTGAGGATCTGAATGGATGCCCTTCAACAGAGGCTGCCCCGAGTCCTTCTGGAGGGCTTTCTGGATCTGATGTGACCACAGAATAACCACAGATTCAATGGCGTGGAGGACGGCCCTTTCATGCGAGTCTTGCCTACAAACACTAAAGGGATAAAGATTAATGAGATCCCCCACGCCAACAGAGGGCAGACACAGAAATCCTCCCTCCATTTGCTTCCTTTTTGCCTGGCATTCCTCAAATAGAAAATGCTTTTACCCAAGCCCCAGATGCTTTGTGCCTGAGGATGGGCTCTCAGGAGTTTTGTCCATGCTACTTCCTTTGTTTCAGGAAAACATCTCAGGGCAGCTGGGTAGTGCAGTGGGTAGAGCACCAGCCCTGAAGTCAGGAGGCCCTGGGTTCAAATCTGACCTCAGACACTTAACATTCCCTAGCTGTGTGACCCTGGGCAAGTCACTTAACCCCAATTGCCTCAGCAAAAAAAGAAAAAGAAAAACATCTCCGCAAACCCCTCACAACTTTTTTTGATGGCAAAAAAGCACTGTTCTCCTAGAGGCTGAGCTGTTCTTCAGCACTTAATGGGAGAAAAAAGAGGCAAATCCAATGCAAATTTGCAAACAGGGAATGCAGAGGATTCAAAGGTACCCAAGACACTAAGAGGGTGGGTTTGCCCAGGAGCTTACAGAGGCAGGATTGGAACACAGGCCTTCCTGTTTCCAAGCCCAATATGTGTTCCAGTATAGCACTTTGCCCATATCTACATATACACCCACAATCTGTGGATACCCACATGTGTTCTGTGCCTATTCATACAGACAAGGCAGCACACTGATCCGTGAGGTTAAATAACTTGTCCAAAGTCATCCAGCTAGGAAGGGACAGAGGCAGGATTGGAACTCGGCTCTTCCTAATCCAGCCCATCCTCCCTCTGCTACAAAATCCTGACCTCTTTTTGGGAACTGCTACAAACACCGTCTACTGTCAAAAGGAAACTTTGGGAAAAAAGCCTCATGCAACATCCATTACCCAGGACCTCCCAACATCTAATTCGTGGGGGGTTGGGTACTCTGACGCCCCTGGGTACAATGGGGCACAATCTGGCGTGCCCATGGCTACGTACTTGGTCTCTGGGCAGTGCTGCTCTCCTTCAATGTTCCCTGCAATGGTGGGAATTGGAAGCAGAGTTCTTCCCGACATCACGCCCCTCAGAATGTGCATTGTGTTTTTCATGCCTTCCACATGCGTTCCCAGGTCTTGGGAAACAACACAGGGCCAAAGCACATGGTTCCTCTTGTTCAAGAGGATGGGAACGGCAACCTAGAGGAAACAAGGTTAGAAATGTCATGGAGTCCAACCCAACTGGTGCCGACACTAGGGGCAAAACAGCAACCAAATCATTCCATAGGAAAAGGTCCATGAAAGGAGGACCCCCAGGTCACCATCTCTTCACTTCCTGGGGCGCCATCTTGGACTGAGGAGCCCCATCATCCTGCAAGCTCAGTCTTGCTGTTTGTACACCATCAGTGCCCTGTGCTCTCGAGATCCCTCTAAATGAAGGAGTGTAGAGTGCCCCCCACACATCCCCCGAAGGAAGGAGCCCTGCCACTTCTGTGTGTCTTCCCCCTTTAGATTATAAGCTTCTCAAGAGCAGGGATTGTCTCTTTTTCATATTCTTATTCTTATTTCATATTCATATTCTTATTGCCTCATACATAGTAGGCGATAAAGAAATGTTTATTTACTGACTTGGATTAGGGGTAAGACAACAACAAAATAATCATCTATTTGTGACTACTATATGCTGGTACTGTGATAAACACTGAGGGAGCCATTTACCAAGTTTGATTTACTCTGTTCTAGACTATCAGCAACATGCAATCTTTGGAGTATTCTAGATGTGTGTGTGGGGGGGGTCACAGGTGAGGAAGCACCAGGAAAGCCTCTAAGCATCCCCAGACAGGCAGTTTATCAGTCATAGGGAGGCAAGCCACTGTGGTTCTACCACCCTATAGTCCTGTGGGCCTACATTAGTGACTCAGGTGTACAAGTAGGGTGCTTAACATAATCAAGATCCCCATCCCCCAAGCCTCTGCCCTAATGAGGGAGCTTTTTAGAAAATGTCCTTTTCATGTCTTTAAACAGCTGTTGAGTCACATATTGTTGTCAGTAAGGTGAGACCAAGAATTAAGAACAAGAATTATAAGTCAGAAGAATTGGGAATCTAGGACAAATAATATTTATATCAATAAATTAGGGAAAAACAGATCCGGGAATTCAGGATGAAACTAAACTAGAAAAAGAACATATTAAAAATTCTTGATTGAGTACCAAATTGGAAAACCTAAAAACCAAATTATTGAGCTTGTTTTGTGAAGAAAAAAACACAGTGAAGATAAATTAGCCATTGGTTAATTTGCTTTTTAAAAAAAGAAATAAAAAACTAAAAATTCAGTATCAAAAATGAAAAATATAAATTCACTACCAATGAAAACAAAATTAAAACAACCATTAGTAAACATTTTGCCCAATTATGTGCCAGTAAATTGTACAGTTTAAGTAAAATAGATAAGTATTTTCAAAAATATAAATTGCCCAGATTAACAGAAGAAAAAGAATACTTAAGTAACTGATTATCAGAAGAGGAAATAGAATAATTAAATAACTTCATATTAGAAGAAATTAACCAAATCACTTCCTAAGGAAAGACATTGAAAAGTGAATTATATGAAATCATTTGAAAAAAAAAAACAGTTCAAGTACCATATAAACTATTTGGAAAAAAAATAGGTGAAGAAGGAATTCTACAAATGCTTTATATGACACAAATATGGTGCTGATGCCTAAACCAAGAAGAGCTAAAACAGAAAAAGAAAATTTTAGAACAAATTTCCCTAATAAATATTGAGGCAATTAAATATTACTAGTAAGGATATCACAGCACTATTTCACAAGGATCATACACAACCTGGTAGGATTTATACCAGGAATGCAGGATTAGTTCAATATCAGGAAAACTATCAGCATAATTGACCATATCGATAACAAAACCAACAGAAATGATTATCTCAACAGATACTGAAAAAGCTTTTGAAAAAGTACAGCACCCATTCTGATTAACACTAGTGAGCATAGAAATAAAAGGAGATTTTCTTAAAATAAGTAGTATCTACCTAAAACCATCAGCAAGCATTATACGTAATGGGGACAAGCTAACAGCTTTCCCAATAAGATCAGGAGTGAAGCAAGAATGCCCATTATCACTACTGTTATTCAATACCGTACTAAAAATGTTAGCTATAGCAATAAGAAAAATAAATAGAAGGAATTAGAATATGTAATGACGAAACACTATCACTCTACATAATGGTGATTTTTTACTTAGAGAATCCACTAAAAATGACTTGAAAAATTAACAACTTTAGGAAAGTTGCAAGATATAAAATAAAGCCACAGAAATCATTAGCATTTCTATATATTACCATAGCAAGAACTAAAAATAACTGTGGGCACTATAAAATACTTGGAGTCTACTCACCAAGTAACTTAGAAACATGAACACAATTATAAAACACTTTTTTTTTTACACAAAGTCAGATCTAAACAACTGAAAAAATTATCGATTGCTCATGGGAAGGCAGGACTAATATAATACAAATGACAATTCTGCCTGAACTAATTTATTTTTTCAGTGCCATACTTATCAAACTACCCAAACTATTTTAGGAAACTAGAAAATAAAAAAATTCATCTGGAAGAACAAAAGATCAAGAATATCAAGGACACCAATAGGAAAATGCAAATGAAGGTAGTCTAAAAATACCAGATCTGAAACTACATACAAAGTGGCAACACCAAAAACTCTCTGTACCTGGCTAAGAAATAGAGTGATGACTCAGTGGGATAGATTAGATACACAAGATGCAATAGGAAATGACCATAATAACCTAGTATTTGGCAAACCCAAAGACCATATTTTCTGGGATAAGAACTCACTATTTGATAAAAAAAAAAAAACTGATGGGAAAACTAGAAAATAATATGGCAGGAACTAGGCATGGACTAATGTCTCATGTCTTATTGCAAGACAGAGTCAAAATGAATATAGGATTTAGACAAAGTGCAATATCATAAGCAAATTGGGGAACAAAGAAGTGTTTACCTGTCAGTTCTATGGAGAAGGGAAGAATGTCTGACCAGACAAAAGAGAACATTATAAAACATAAGATAATTTATTATATTAAATTAAAAAGATTTTGCCCAAACAAGATCAATGAAGCCAAAATTAGAAGGAAAGCAGAAAACAAATATCTCTGCTAAAGGCCTCATTTCTCAAATATAAAAAGAATTAAGTCAAATTTATGAGAATACAAGCCATTCGCCAATTGATAAATGGTCAAAGGATGTGAACAAGCAGTTCTCAGATGAAGAAATTAAAACTATCTATAGTCATATGAAAATATGCTCCAAATCACTATTGATTAGAGAAATGCAAATTAAAACAACTCTAAGTTACCACATCCTACCCATTAGGTTGGGTAATATGATATAAAAGGGAAATGATAAATGGTTGAAGAGGGTATGGAAAAACTGGGACATTAGTGCACCGTTGGTGCAGTTGTGAATTGTTACTACCTTTATGAAGAGCAATTTGGAACTCTGCCCAACAGGCAACCAAACTGTGCACATACTTTGGTTTTTTTTTTATATATATAAAGCTTTTTATTTACAAAACATGAGTGATTTTTCAACATTGACCTTTGCAAAAACTTTTTTTCCCAAGCTTTTCCCCTCCTTCCCCCCGCCCCCACCCCTAGATGACAGGTAATCTAATACATGCTAAATAGGATAAATTATATGACAAATACAATACATGTATACATATCTATACAGTTATCTTACTGCACAAGAAACATCAGATCTAGAAAGAGAAGAAGAAAAAAACAACCTAAGAAGGAAAACAAAATGCATGGGAATATTCACAGAAAGCATTAAAATGCTGTGTTGTGGTCCGCACTCAGTTCCCCCAGGCCTCTCTCTGGATGTATATGACTATCTTCATTGCAGAACAACTGGTTTGAATCACATCATTGTTGAAGAGAACCATGTCCATCAAAATTTATCATCATATAGTCTTGTTGCTGTGTATAATGTTCTCCTGGTTCTGCTGATTTCACTCAGCATCAGTTCATGCAAGTCTCTCCAGGCCTCTCTGAAATCCTCCTGTTGGTTGTTTCTTACAGAACAATAATATTCCATAACATTCATATACCATAATTTATTCAGCCACTCTCCAATTGATGGGCATCCTTTCAATTTCCAGTTTCTTGCCACTACAAAAAGGGCTGCCACAAACATTTTTTGTGCACATACTTTGATCCAGCAATATCACTACTACATATTTATCCCAAAGAGATCATAGAAAAAGGGAAAGGACCTATCAAACATTTATAGCAGTTCTTTTTGTGGTGGCAAAAACCCTGGGAATTAAGGGAAGGCCTATCAATTAACGAACAGTTGAATAAGCTGTGACATATGAATGGAATGGAATATTATATTGTGCAATTAGAGATGATGAATGGGTATATTAAGAAAAAGCTAGAAATATGTATATGAACTGATGAAAGTGAAGTGAGCAGAACCAGGGAAACACTGTATGGAGTAACAGCAACTTTGTGTGGTGATGAACGAATGACTTTGCTCTTCTCAACAAGACAATTCTACCATAGAAAATGCTATCTGCATCCAAAACTCTGACTCCAGATCAAAGCAGACTATTTTCATCTTCTTTATTTTTTTCAAGTTTGGGCTATTTTGTCAGTTATGATGAACATGGATATGTTTTGCATGATTGTACACATATAACATCAAATTGCTTACTGTTTTAGGAAGACTGGAAGAAAAAAGAGGAAGGGGAAAAACTGGAACTCAAAATTTTGTAAAAATGAATATTTAAAATTGTCTTTAATTTTAATTGGAAAAATACTATTTAAAACTCAAGAACTGAGAATCCCAATTTTCATCCTTTATATAATTAATACAAGGTGGAACATGATGAGCACTACATAAAGGGCTATAGCAGTGTCTTTAACGGCAAAAGTGGATGAGGATGTAGACAAGAGATCAGAAAAGGAGACCAGAATTGAAGAAATAAATTATTCTATTTTGTTAGATTACACCCCTCCCAAATCCCCCTCCTCTGCCACATCATACACCCCACACATATAGAATTGGGATATTATTTCATTATTATAAAACAGTCATTTGACACATTTTGGAGGAAGTGTTGGCATCCCGGGCCAAAGCTGTGCTTAGAATAACAGGATGGGATTCACCATCTTGGCAGTGCTTACTCCCCATTTTTTAGGGCATTAGCCTCTCCTCATTCTCATTAACCTTTCTGGGTCCTCAGTTTCTTCAATTGAAAAAATAAAGGGACCCTTGAACCCTTTCTACCTAGCAGATGTTGGGCATTTCCCTACCCTTCCTTGGCTCTTGTCTTTCTCAAACAATGGGGTGACCTCTGAGATGCCTTCTGGGTATATCTATGAGCCTAAAATGACTTGGAGCTCCTACACAGTTCAAGCTCTAAGAGTCCTTTATCCTCAGTTTCTTCAATTCTCCTGGTCAGCCACACACAACAGCCTTTGCTCCAACATTCAGGACCATCCTCTATGTCTTTTTTGGTCCAATTCTAGAACTTCAGTTTCCCCCCCACTTTTTTAAGCCCAGTCAAAAAACCAGACACCCAGAATCAAGCCTTTGCCCATTCCCAGTGGCTCCAATACACTGCATGGAATAGAGAGGCAGGCAATCAGGTCTTCGCCCCAGAGAACCAAAAGTTAGTGGGCACTTGCAGGATTTACCCATAGCTACAACTGAGTTCAGCATCTAGGTTGTTTTTTATTTTGACCAGAGCAGTGATTTCATCTGCATTGGGAGTTCTCCTTGAGAAATGCCCTTTATGGATGCAGAACGGAGCTTCTGGCCCCAGAGTGTTGTCTGGAACACAAGGGTTTTGCCCAGGGTCACGAACCAGGACTGGAGCCCTTCTCAAAGCCTTCCCAACTCTAAAATTAGCTCTAACCCCCAAGTTTCCCTGCCTTTCTAATAGGTACAAGGCAAGAAGAATTAGTTAATAGAAGAAGCTATCAGGAAGTGAGCTTCCTTCCCTGGTGTCCAGGGCTTGAGCGAGCTCTTCTGCAACCCAGCCTGCACTGCTCTGTTCCCCCCAAAATTATCAAACAACGGTTCTTTATTAGGGGGCTATCAATGCCAGGCACTATACTGGATGCTGAGGATGCAAAGACAGAAATTGTCATCCCTTTTTCCAGGATTTCTTCCTTCTAGGGCCCATTTCTGCAAATGGCTCCTCCCACAGACAGAACCTCGTGCCCAGGTCCCTGCCCCCAACTTTTAAAAGTTGGTCACAGGGGCTATTTTTGTGACCCCTGGCAAGTTCTCTCAACTTTGTCACCAGCAGCAAAATGACTAGCTATGGTTCAGCACCCCCTCGAGTTCGCCATGTAATCTGGAATGCTGCTCCCATCGAGGTTGTCACAAACCTTAGAAAGCACACGTGGAAGCCTCAGCAGCATCCCCGATATCCCCAGGGAGTGACCCCCCCCAGACTGCGTTTAGGCCTGCATCAGGAGCCATACACAAAGAAACACCAAATGGCACAGGTTCTGTCCTTGAGACGCTCACACTCCCTTTTCTGCAGCAGGCAAGACTTGGACCGTTTGTGCCCAAAGCAGATGCCCAAAGGGTCACCTTGGGGGGCATCTCTCTGGACGGCACCTCAGAATCCCAGAGCCAGAAGGGAGCCCGAAAGCCATGTCACCGGATCTTCCAGGACGGCAGAATTCTTTCTGCGCCATTGGTTTTGTCCGTTGCTGGAGCACAGCCTCAAGGGTTTTTCTCCCCAGGCAGCCCATGTTCCATGGAGTCAGCCGGCTCTCATGGAGCTTCACCCAAGCCTAAATTGGCCCGTTACGGCAAGCGTTTTCTAGAGCCAAGTAAAACACATAACGCCGCTACATGGCGGCTCTTTTCAACCTCTGCAATTTCTGTTTGTGTTCTCTTGAAAGTCCATCAGATTGTTCTGACCAATCGGCTGGGACGGGGGGAAGGGGCTGGTCTGGGGAGACATCAGTGCAGCTTGGAGCAGTCCATGTGTCATGCTGCCCTCTTGCCGCATGACTAGCTTGACACAGTGACCCAAATGTCATCTCAACCTCAAATTCTGAGATGCTGCTATGGCTATAATAAGCATTAAATAAAAGCAAGCCCTTAACAATATAGAAAAGATTCAAATTTATAAGAAAAAGAGTCAAACATACAGCCTTCAAAGGAAAAAAATGTTACAATCTACCCACAAATATCAAAAATACTTCCAAATCTGTTAATTAGAAATGTGTAAATTGGGGGGTTTACCTTTTGTTATAAGATTGGCAAAGCTGACAAAGCCAAGATAAATTTTGGCGGGGCTGTGGAAAAACAATTACCTTAATTCACTATTGGTGAATTTGTGAATTAGTCTAACCTTTCTGAAAAGCGATTTGAAATGATGATTTCCACAATCAACTAAATTGTGTTTACTCTGATGTCAAAGATCAGAAATCAAATAAAGAGAAAATGAACAAACATACAAAAATATTTGTAGCAGTTCTATAAATAGTAGCAAAGAACCAGAAACTAAGGGAACACTCATCTATTGGAGAATGACTAAATAAATAATAGCACATGAATGCAATGGAATATTATTGAAAAGAAAAATAAAATGGGCAGTTTCAGAGTAATCTGAAAGCCCCTTCTGGACTGATACAGAGTGCAATGAGAAAAACCAGAATAATTAATACAATATCAACTTTCTAAGGAGTAACAACTCTAAAGGATTTGAAGATTCAGAGAAACCTGAAAGTTCTTCTGGACTGATCCTAGTGGAATGAGCAAAACCAGAATAATTAAGAGAATATATCAACTCTCTAAGGAATAACAACTGTAAAGGACTTGAGGATTCAGAGAAACCTGAAAGTCCCCTCTGAATTGATACAGAGTGAAATGAGAAAAACTGGAATAATTAATACAATATCAACTCTCAAAGAAATCAAGGATTCTGATCAATGCAATGATCAACCTGATTTCTAGAGGACAAACTTTTTGGCTAGAAATGAGAAGCCCAGAGTGCAGGAGACACTTTTTTGGATACAATGTAAAAATGAGGGGGGCAGCTAGGTGGTGCAGTGGATAGAGCACCAGCCCTGAAGTCAGGAGGACCTGAGTTCAAATCTGGTCTCAGACACTTAACATTCCCTAGCTGTGTGACTCTGGGCAAGTCACTTAACCCCAATTGCCTCAGCAAAAAACAAAAGAAAACAACAAAAAAAACTTAGTTTTACTTGACTATACTTATTTGTTACAAAGGTTTTATTTTTTACTTTTTCCTCTCTCTGTGGGTCTGGGAGTGAGAAGGCAAGAGGGAATGAGATAGCATTTTTTAAAAGAGGATCACTGAAGCATTTTTAAAAATGTATAGAAGAGAAAGGTCAGAAGGAAAAACAGACAAGCAGGCAGCTTTGAAATTTCCAGTGCGAACTGGTGACATACTTAAAAGAAAAGCTAGCTGTGTATATCAGAGACGTGCAATCCCCTTTTCTTTTCTATGATGTTTAGAACTGAACATTTTAGCTTTTTAAGTTGAACATACAAAAAGTGACCTAAAACAAAAACAAAATTGTTTTTTCTTTTTTCTTTTTTTTTAAAGATGGAATCCCTGGTGAAGGCCTGAATATTCCTCAAAATTCTGAATTTCAAGACTTAAGATTTTAGATGGGAATTAAAGAGACATTTCCAAAGACCTACTTTTCGCCTTTGTAATTGTGCCTGCTTTGAATGTTTGTTGCTTTTGGAATTCCTGTTTTAACTAAAGTCTGTACTAGAGAAAGAAAACAGGAAGATGAGGAGAAAATGGGAGAGGATAAGGGGGGAGGGGAAAAATAGAGAAAGAGAAAGGAGTGAAGGAAGAAAGAGAAGCAATTCTTCCCCCCCCGCCCCCGCCTCTTACTTTCCAATGTCTTTGCAGAGACTTTACAGTTTGAAGGGAGGTTAGAGTCTACATCACAGCTCTGGAGTCAGAAGCCATAACTCCCTAATTTTACAGTTCAGGAAACTGATACCTAGGGAGGAGATGGGCCTTGCCTGAGACCATATATAGCAGGTCTGGGCCTCCAAATCACACATTGTTTTACTCCACCACTGTAAGCTTGGCCCTTACTACTCTCTGCCCCCGGGTCACTTCACTAGTATTCCTCAGGGGTGGGCAGAGGAAAAGCAAGATGACATCAGGGGCCTAGGGAAGAGGGAGTCCTGGCTATTAGTTCCAGCTCTGCTTCTGCTTAATCACTAAAACTTCCCAGGTCCCATCTTCTCACCTGTAGGTCCTAAGAGTCGGCCAGTGCTGTTTGAAAGGAGCACGGATTTGGGCACAACTACTCCTGGGACATTCCTCCTCATCCCCATCAACTAGAACTGAAACCGGGGCATGGCAATTGGAACTTTGCCCCAGGATGGACTTTTTCAGAAGCCCCATCCATAGATATACTTCCTTATCCCCCATCGCCAGCTTTATACCACATAATCCTATACCCAGAGACATAAAAATTATCAGTTCTATCTCTAGCCCTAACATCACAACATATAACAAGAGTAACATTGGGAGACACCTGACTGGCCTCCACAGGGATAAACTACCCTGTACAAAAGGGCACAATGATCCTCATAAATGTAAAATTCACAATCTGCACCCCGAGGTCAGTTATCCAACATCCTAAGGTCACTACCATGCACCAGACTTGTAAAATAAGAGGCAGCCCGGGGGTTGCCAAGACTTTGTTCAGCACCACTCGACATTCTATGAGCCTGCATCTATCGTGCATTAGGGTCTGGTGAGTAATTAGATCACAGACAAAGCCATCATGCACTATGGAAAACAGCCCGGCCATTCTAACTAGTCATCCACCAGGCCCGAGCAAATGGCGACTTCCCCACTCTGTTTTCTTTTTTGAGTTCGGGCTGTTTCATTTTTGTTTTTAAAATAAGTCAGAACCTGTGAGGCGGAACAACTTCTGAAAGGCAACGACCTTAGTGAAGTTCCGGGCAGTACCTCGTCCATGAAAGCCTTCACATGATCAAGAGCTGCAGTGGGGAGCTGTCCAAACACCAAGCAGTTCTGGTAATTATCCGCTCCAACGCTCGCCTCAGTCATCTTCGAAACATAAACAAGCCTGTGTTTTGCATCTTGTGGTACCTAAAACAGGACAGTCAGTTAGTTTCAAGGGTCAGGATCTAATTAGGGACACAGGGTCTGGGACAGAACCTGGGACCCCACTGTCATGGAGCAGAAAAATCCTTATAACCTGCAGGTTAACTTTTATGTTAAGGAAAAAAAATCATAGGGGATGGGACCCTTAAAAACTGATAAAATGTGCACTTGCAAACCTGAAGGACTTTTCACAAGAAGTTGCTCTGGGTAAATTTTTTTTTTTTTGCAATAATCAGCTAACTACAAATATTTCATTATGTGTATTCCAGTGGAATACAAGCTCTATGAGGGCTGGGGCTGTTTTTGTCTCTGTGAAGGCAGCTGGTACCAGGTCTGGAGTCAGCAAAAACTGAATTCAAATCCAGCCTCAGATGCTTACTAGCTGTTCATCCCTGGGCAAATGACTTAATGTTTGTCTGTCCTGGTTTTCCTATCTGTAAAATGGGACTAATGATACTCATCTTTCAGGATTATTCAGAGCAACAAACGTCATTGCAGGGTGCACGTGCTAGAGACTGTGTCCAATACCCAGCACCAGGCTTTGCATGATGAAGAGAAGCAGGTTCCCCAGGGCACCAGAATGGCAGCTATGCTGTTTTGCTTTACAAGGCAGAAGAGCCCACTTTATCGTCCTGCACTTTGCAAAGAGTCATTGATTGTTAAATCAAACATACACATTTTGGACTGGCCCTGTGACTTTATAGGTGTTGAGAACCTCCCTTCATGCAAATCAACATCTCTGCTGCTTATCATCGGTTTAGAGCACAGAGATCAGATGACTTGCTCAGGGTCACATAACTAGTAAGTGCAAAAGGTGACATTTGAAGCCAGGTCTTCCTGAGCCCAGGGTCAGTCACAGCCTGGGGGGGAAAAACAAAAATAAAAATGGTTTCTGCCTTCAAAGGGCTGCCATTTCACAAGGAAAGAATCCCATGCCCAAAGAAATGGAAACTATATATAAAGTCATGTCTTGTTTGGGAGGGAGGCACCCACAGTTGCAAAATGAGAGTTAAAAGGGTCCTTGGACACCATGTAGCTCAACCCCCTCATTTGACAGATGAGGGGAGAGACATGGTCAACATCAAAGGTATATATAGCAAGTGTCCAAGGAGAGATTTGAACCCAGGTCCTCTGACTTGGATCCATGTCACCTCCCTAAGGAGGTAGCATTTGAACTGAGCCTTGAATGGAGCTAGGGAACTGGAAGTGGCAGAGAGGGAAGAAAGGAAAGATGTTGGGGCAGCAGGGGGCATATCACATAGTGGATACTGCAAGTTGGACCAGACCATCTAGAGACAGACAGATGAAAGGAGGGAGAGGAGGAAAGGAGGGAGAGGAGGAAAGGAGGGAGA
>JAJPUD010000336.1:536411-590403 GCA_023553655.1 Myrmecobius fasciatus | reverse complement strand
AGGGAGAGGAGGAAAGGAGGGAGAGGAGGAAAGGAGGGAGAGGAGGAGAGGAGGAAAGCCAGAGGCCGGTGCTCAGAAGGGGCCCTTAGAAAGGGCCACTGGTCTGAAGAGAGCTGGGCTAAGGCTGGCGCTTTCAATTGGATGAGGAGGAAACCAGACATGGGGGGGGGCTCCTAGCAAGGACAGGAGTGTGAGCAGCGTGTTCCAGGCCATTTGAAAACTATAAGAAGGAGCAAGAGGGAGCAGGCTCCCAGTTAAACATCCTCCTTTGTCCACTAACTTATTAGTAAGTTCTGGGCGGGGGAAGCCAGCATTTAGGGTTCTAGAAAACCAAAGATCACAAATCTGCGTTTCCCCTCCCCAGCTGCAGAACTGAAAGGGGATCCGGTCGGACCAGTATCCCAGGCAAATGATGCTTTTCCTCCCCGGCATCCTATCTCCCAGCCGATTGTGATCTCCATGGCAACCGGCCCAAGCGGAGGCGGCGTGCAGGTCTGTGGGTATGAGCACGTATCATTTAGCAAACCTGAAACCCCAAGGAAACCCAGGCTGCGCTTTCTCGGCTTGACAATCCTCAGCGGACCATTATTCTAATCCTTAAAAACCAAATTAGCCCGTCATCAACCTGGCGGAGGTTTCCTGTGATCAATGGCTCTCCAGAGGAAGTTCCTCGCGCTGGAGGCTCAGTTCTCACCCAGGGAAAGAGGGGTTCAGCTTGGCCAGACCTCACCGGTCAAGGCCTCACAAGGGATTCTGGGAAGAGTTCCTAATGGCAGAGCAGAGAGAAGGCGGGAGGGAGCAAAGCAGATTCAAACACCTAAGGCAACTTCTCTTACTCCTCTGCCAACGACTTGGGAAAGCTCTGCTCGGAGCCGAGAAACTTAGATAACCCAAGGAGGCCGCTCGAAATACGAGGAAGAACACCGGCTCAGAGGACCTGGGTTCAAATCCTCCCTGATGCTTTCTAGGTGTGACCTGGATGGAGCAAGTTCCTTACCGCGTCTGGCTTCCCCTTTTCTTGTCTGGGAGAGTTGGAGAGAGACGAACTCTGAGCTCCCTGCCAGCCCATACCGGGACGCCGGGGAGGGCCCCCCCCCCACCAGGAAGGGCAAACAGCCGCAGCCCCTCCGTCCTGCCTCCCACTCAGCAAACGAGCAAAGTGCAGAGTCCCGAGCTTTACGTGAACGGGGCAGAGCCTACAGGGCTCACACCTGAGGTTAAGGGCCATTGCTCCCCTCCCCCGCACCTTTGCGCCCCCCTCCTCCCCTCGCTCGGATGGAGGGAGAGGGCAGGACTTGCACCTGGGGCCTCTCCCCCCTCCGCGCCTCCGTCTGGGTTCCAGGCCCCGCAAACCCCAGTAGAGCAGCCCCAACTCAGCGCCCGCGCCCCTACCTGGGACCCAGAAGTGAGGCGGCCGGCGGGGGAGCAGCAGAACAGAAGGACCGAGGGGCCCCGGAGCCCCCAGAACTCCTCTAGTGTTTGCCGGTTCTCCTGGCTCTCGAGGTACTGCCTCCACGTCTCCTCGGGGACCCGAAGGATCTGGCCGAGGCGGCGTCCCAGGAAGCGGACCCGGGGGTCTCGGGAGAAGCGAAGAAGGCGCCTGGCCGCTGCCGCCTCCTCATCTTCGTCCTCCTCCTGTTTCTTCTCCTCCTCCTCCAGCGCCAGCTCCAATTCCATCATCTCCAGCCGTGGGGATGTGCCCGGCGCAGGGGCAGCCAGGCGGGCCTTCGCCCGTGGGTGCTGACGGCCCGACGGGCTGCGCTGAGCCGGCTCGGGCTGGGGCGCTAGCCCAGAGGCGGCGGCGGCTTCAGGGCTGGGGGGTTCCGGCTCCCCGGCTCCTCGCTCACGCCAGACCGCTTGCCTAGCCCTGTCTGGCCGCCCTAGAGCCCGCGGCCACTTGCGGCCCAGGAGCTGCGGCGGACGGGGCCCCTCCCACGGAGTGGGGGCAATAGAAGAGGAGGAGGAGGAAGAGAAGGAGGAGGGGGAGAGGAAGAAGAAATGGCACCGGCTCCAGCCCGAACGCAGGGCAGCAAGCCAGCGGCTGCAGGGACCGCGTCCCGTTTCCCTGGGGACCGGGCAGAGGGAGGGGCAAAGCCCGCCCTCCCCCAGGAGGCAGCGCGGACAGAGCCTCCGGATTGGCTGCAGCTGCCAGGGGAGGAGGGCAGAGATGGCAGGAAAAGAGAGAGGAAGGAGCCGGGGGCCGAGGGGAGGGGGCAGGCTCTGGCTGCCCACCTCCTCCCCCAATCCTGAGGCGGGGGGACCAGCTTCGGGGAAGTTCCTCCTCCCCACCCCTCTCCCCAGGACCCAGGCTCAGGCTGAACTCTGGGACTCCGGGGGAGATGATGGGGACTCCCCAAAGAATGGAGGATCCCGGGGTCTTAGACTGAAAGAGACCTCAGGGACAAGCTAGGTCCTCACCCTGGGGTCCTTCACCCATCGAGGAGGATCTAGGAGGATCTCTGACTGCCGAGCCAAGGCTGAACTGCCCAAATAAGGCATCCGGAAGCCAGATGCTGTGAAGAGCATCTGGGAAGGAAGAGAGGGTCCCCTAAACTTGGAGTTAGAGGACTAAGGTTCAGATGTGGATCCCTTGGACAAGTCATTTCCTTGCTCTGGACCTCAGTTTCCCCATCTGTAAAATGGGGACAGGGCGGGATGAGACAAACTGAGAGGGCCTTTCTAAATGCAAAAACCTACTAGTTTGCCTTAAGAAGACAGGTTTAGAATTGCAAGGCACCTTTGAAGTCAACTCATCCAGAAAGCTTCCCAAATTCAAGAATGAGGAAGCTGCCCCCAAAAGAGAAAGTTACTTGCCCAGGGTCACTAAGCCAGCAAAGCAAGGAGCTTCCCTTTCCACCAGACTGTTTTTCTGTGTTTCCTTTTCTTCCTGACAAATTTCCAGGCAAATAAATATGCTAACTTGAGGTCCTTAGATAGCACTTCCTAGAACAGCAAAGAACACTAGCGTTCATTTCAAAGGGGCAGTCTAGACTGCAGTTGTCCAAAGGAAGCCAGTGGTTTAGAAACGAGTCCAAATCCCCTTGGCCTGCAGAAGGTTAGAAGGAGCCCTGCCCCCATTCCTTCACTTCAGAACAAAGATTTGCAGGCTTCTTACCCTTTCTTTGCATTTGCCTTTGCCCAGATCTCTTTTGAAGAGGGGCGGTCAATGAACACTGAGGGGAGCATTCACTCCCAAGAAGCTAAATGGCTGCTCTGCTGGTCATTGCTGCTCCCCGAAAGGAGAGAGGAGGTAGCTGGACTGAGTATTAGAATTTATGGGGCTAGTCAAGTAGTGTAGCCTAATGGATAGAGCTGAGAAACCTGGGCTTAAGTCCTTCCCCTAATGTTTACTAGCTCACCAGAGGCATGAAGTGACTCACCGCAATCCTAATGTTTATTAACTACCAGACCTGGGGGGAAAGACAAAAGGAAACGGGCTCTCTGCTCAGAGAGCTTAGGATGAAGACAGTATGTACACAGCTAAATAAATATAAGGGAACTGGGGGAGGTGTCTGGCAGGATCAGGAGAAGCTTTGTAAGGGAAGGTAAGGGGAGCAGAGCCTTAATAGAAATCAGTGATGCTGAGAGATGGAGAGGAGAAAGAGCATTCAAGCAGTGGGACCTGGCCCGGGTATCACAAGAGGGCAGGGGATGCAGATCTCTGAAGGAAGGACTGCAAAGAAGCCTGATTGGGTGGCCCAAAAGGCAAATGGAGGGGAGAAATGGTGAACCACATCCTCGGCCGGCTTCAGTTTAGAGAATACCATGACTCTTCCAAGTTAAGCTCATCCCCATGCTGCTGATATCACCTCCTTCAGCCTCTGTTGGAGACTTGGTGGTCAGAGTATCCAACTCCTCCCAGTGCATTCCCCTATAGAAGGAAGAAAGGGGACTTGACCACCCACTCTATTCTACATCTATTGCTCTGCCTGGTTTTAATGCAAAGGATAACTCTGGTCTTCCCTACGCCCTGCTGTTTATCTGCTTCCATGTATACATTATATCTCTTCTCCCCCCCCCATTAGATTGTAAGTTCCTTGAGAGTAGCAATTCTTTTTTTATTAATATTTAATTCATTAAATAACTTTATTTTTATTATCCTCAGCACTCATCACAGGGCCTGGCACATAGCTAATAAATGTGGATTAAATTGGAATTAAGCTAGTAAGGCAGATTGGGGCCATGTTGGGAAGAGCTTTCAACATCAAACAGGTGTGTAAGTCAAACTGGGGCGATAAATGATAAATAGTTGCAGATGGGCATCAGCAAGGGCAATTTCCTTCCTCAAATGTGGCCTTGCCCTGCTTGATGCCCCTGTGGCTTATTCCATGTACCTCCCCCAGAATGTCCATCTCCTTCTGGGGGGGTCTTCCTCCCTCTTCAATGGAACAAGCACAGTGTCCCCTCATGTTCACCACAGTACCAGCCCATCTTATTTTTCAATCACAGATATCTTTGAGGATAGATTTACCTCCATTATACTGTGAACTCCCTGGAGACCAGGGCTATTTTTAATCTTTCTTTGTTAGCTCAGCATTTAGCACAATGCTAGCATATAGTAGATCCTTAAGAAATGTTTCTTGACAGTTCTTTTCCATAAATTTTATTGGATCCAGCTCATTTCCTAGGTGTCCCACCCATTGCCCATTGCCACAGTCACTTCTGACTATTTAGAAATATTGCCATTTTATGACTTCCTTTGTAAATCTGGAAGTGCTATAGAATATAAATTATTATAATTATACATAAATACATACATACACACGCACACACACACACACACACACACATATATATATATATATATACAAGATGGGGCAGCTAAGTGACACCTCAATGGCTAGAGTGCCATGTTTGCAGTCAGGAAAACTTGACATTAGCCCCAGACACTAGCTATTTGACTTTGGGGAAGCCATTTATACTTAATGTTTGCCTTAATTTCTTGATTTGTAAAATGAGCTGGAGAAGGAAATGGCAAATTGCAATATCTTTTCCAAGAAAACCCCAAATGGGTTTATGAAGAATCAGGTACTATGGAAAGGATTGAACAAAACTTAATAAGATTCAGAGAAAAGAGTTCATGCAGTTCTCACTATAAAACAGAAATAAATCATGCTGCATACACACAAAGTCACATCTAAGTTTGGATCTCCAATGCTCTTCTCATGTTCTAGACTGAAGAAGTAACTGCTGCTGGAGGGAAGCTTTGACACTCCAAGTAGGGATTTTACCAAGTCTTTCCAGGAGGTGCCTCAGTAGAAGCGTTGAAGGAGAATAAGAGCCCTCTACATTTCCTGGGAAACTTCCCAGTTCCCCTCCTCCTGAAAGGCAAGAAGGATTGGCTCCAAAAGCCCGGGCTTTTGATTTTATGGAATGAGAAGCATCATTCAGAGAATTTGGAAAGAGCTTTGTTTCATTATTCGAATTTTGAGCTAGGTCACAGTTTTATAGTGGAGAAGGAAGATTCAAATCCTGTTTCTGACAAATATGTGTGACTTAGAGAACTTGAACAAATATCTTCATCTCATTTTTTGGTCACTTCTGAATTGGGAATGAATGAGCTTTGTAAAATCCTGGAAGTATTGTCTGTCCTATGTTCCTTGGTCTTCTGTAGGAGAACGAATCCTTCAGTGGTGTGGTTCATGCCCACATCTTACTAAGCATGCCTTTGCTACCTTTGGTGGTATTTCACTCAATGGCTTTCACTCCATTTTAAATGCAATTTAGCTAGATTAGCAAATGCATTGACAAAGCAGGTTCCTTCCTTGTTTTATAGATGAGAAAATTGAGACTAAAAAGGTTAATCGACTTGCGCCTGGTAGCATAGTTAGTAAGTTTTTGGGGTGAATTGGCGATTTCAAGGAGAGCGGGTGCCTGTGGTGAGGGGGCTTGTTGAGCCCCTTGGGGGCTGCTCATTCACCTTTGGTGTCTAGCTGACCTCCACTCTCACATGTGGCTACCAGAAGCTGTAGCACACTCAGCAGCTGCACCCTAGTAAAAACCATCCTGGCCAAAGGCCTAAACCAGGGTGAGGGTAAT
This sequence comes from Myrmecobius fasciatus, assembly GCA_023553655.1. Taxonomy (NCBI): domain Eukaryota; kingdom Metazoa; phylum Chordata; class Mammalia; order Dasyuromorphia; family Myrmecobiidae; genus Myrmecobius; species Myrmecobius fasciatus. The sequence goes on along the minus strand of JAJPUD010000336.1, from coordinate 584,364 downwards.
CAAAGGGCCTCAAACCCATCCCTGAGGTGGGGGTGTCTACCCCAAGCATGTGAAGACTTCTCCTGGCAGAATGGGCAGATGAGAACAATTTGTTCCAATGCCGTAAAGCAGCTGAAGCGGGTGCTGTGGAGCCCTTAGAGCTTGATCGGACATTGAAAATGGCGAGGTCAACCACTGCATACTGGGCCATTACCACTGGTCTTGCCCTTAGACTTTGATGAGACTGGAAGAGATTGAGGCTGACTCGCATTCAATTTACCCATGAGTTGAGACAAGACTAGCTTAGGGAATTTTCCTTGTATCTCCTTAGCCTTACCATGTACTCTGGCACTTGCTTCTCAGGGGAGAACAATAACATCTTCTCTTTAAGAAGTTATACATTCTCTCCTGGGTTTCTACAGGCTGACTTGACCTGGAGATTCAAGGGAAAAACTTTCACAAAGATTCCAATGCAAAAAAGAAAAAGGCCTCAATTTATCTACATGGCTACTTTATGGAAAGTTGCAACTTGGGGCTGCAAAAAATCCTATCTAACAAATGCTTGTGTACCTTATTGCTATAGTGAAAAGATATTACACAAAGTTTTGTAACAACTAGAGCTTTGCTGATTCTGTCAGCAATGAGAGTCTGAAACAAAATGGTGACTGTGAGTGAAGTGACAGGGAAAAATTTGAGGTAAATGGTTTAGATTAAATCACCAAGAATATGAGGGTAAAGGAGGTGACACTGAAGTAATGAACTTGGGTGAGGATACCCTCCACAGAGACAAGGATGTGAAGAAGAAGAAGAAGGGACTTGGGAAAGAAGATAATGAGACAGTCTGGGACATGTTGAGTTCAAGATGCCTGTGCTACATCCATGTGGAGAAGAAGAAGAGGGAGCTGGAGTTCCACTGAAAGATTTCAATTAGGAATTCCATAAAGATGACAATGGAATTGAGTGAATGTAGTAGAAAGAAAGAGAAAAGAGGCAAAGGGAAGAAAGAGAAGGGAAGGGAGGAGGAGAGAAAAATTGGAGAAAAGGGGAGAGAAGAGTAAGGAAGGGGGAGCAAAGAGAATGAGAAGGGAAGAAAAGATGGGGAGAACCAGGGGCTCAAGACAGAACTCAGAGCAATGGGTGAGGATTAGAGAGAAGAAAAGCCAAAGAAATGTCCACTGTCACTTATGTATTCAAAAATCTTTCATGAGGGTGAGGAGAGGAGGATGGAGCCAAGATGGTGAGTAGACAGGTCTTTTTCTGAGCTCTTCCTAGCTTCCCTCAGATCAACACCAGATCAAGCCTCTGAACTGGTTTGTTAATAAAACCCACAAATATTTGGAGTGTAATAAATTTCCGGCAGAAAATATTTTGGAAGAACTTCATAAAAGACTTTTTCAATTGGGCAAGGTGGGGGAAAGTGGCTGAGTGCAGACACAGCTCAGTGACTCAGGGCAAAGCAGCCTCCATGCTGGGGGAATCTACCAAAAAGCTCTTAGCCAAAATACAGCAGCATTGGCTACTCCATCCTTGTTCAGAAGCCAGTGGATCAGTAGACTGGCTGTGAGACATCCTCTGCAACTAAAAAAGGCAAATAGTGAGCCCCTGAACCCCAAGATAATGCAGGATTTGGCCATGTTCACTCATCACAGGAAGAAAGCCAGCAGTACCTGCTCCAGGGCAGTGTGAAGCTGCTGTTAACTGTAGAGGAAGCTTGGAACAATCTCCCCTTTGCCCTAAGAGCAGACCTCAACCTTTTAAAATGAGCAAAAAAGAAAAAAAAGCTCTGATTGTAGATAGTTTTTAAGGAGACAGAGAAGAATAGACCTCAAATCCTGAGGACATTAAAGGCAAAATGTCTCCAGATGAAGCTCCAAAGGGTGATATGAGTTGTTCTCCATCTCTTGGAAGGATTCAAAAAGGATCTTAAAAGAGAAAAGAAAAATGGGAAAAATGAGAACTTTGCAGGAGAGTTTGGGAAAGGAAACCAAAATTATCTGAGGAAAACTCCATAAAAACAGATTTAATGAAATGGAAAAGGCATATAACTCCTTACAAAATAGATTTGACAAAATGTAAAAAGAAAACTCCTTGAAAAAGAGAATTTGTAAAATGAAAAAGAAATCCAATTACAAAACATCTCATTTAAAAGTTCAACTGGCCAAATGCAAAATGAGATAAAAAAGCTAACTGAAAAAAAAATTCACTAATTGAATAAGTGGAAGTGAATGACTCAATGAGACATCAAGAATTTGTCAAACAAAACAAGAAAATGAAAAAAAAATAGAAGAAAATGTAAAATACTTTACTGGAAAAACAAGTAACCTGCAAAATAGATCCAAAAGAGACAATCTTAAGAATTATTGGACTCCTTGAAAACCATGATGAAAAAATGAGCCTAGACAACATCTTTCAAGAAATCATCAAACAAAACTCTCCTGATGTTCTAGAATATCAGGGTTCCAGAACCAGAGGGTAAAATAGCCATTGAAAGAATTCACTGATCGCCTCTTGAAAGAGACCCCAAAATGAAAACTTCAAGGAATATTATAGCTAAATTTCAGAATTATCAGATCAAGGAGAAAATATTGCAAGCAGCTAGAAACAATTCAAATATCGAGGAGTCACAATCAGGATTACCCAGAACCTAATAGCTTCCATTTAAAAGGATTGAAGGGCCTGGGATATGATCTTTCAAAGGGCAAAGGAGCTAGGATTACAGCCAAGAATGAACTATCCAGTAAAATTAAGTGTTATCTTTAAGGGAAAAGATAGATATTCAATGAAATAGAGGAATTTCAAAAGATCAGGTGAACAGAAAATTTGATCTTCAAATATAGAACTCAAGAGAAGAATAAAAAAAAATGAAAGAAAAACTATGCTTTTAAAAGTTAAAAAAAATATTTACATCCCTATATGGGAAGATGATATGTTTAACTCTTGAGACCTGTATCTTTGTTAGGGTATACTTAGAGAATATAGATACAAATTGACTTTATTGTGATGATATAAAAAAGAAACTAAGGGTGGAAAAGGTATTGCACTGGAAGAAAAGGAAAGGGTAGATAAAATAGGATAAAATACATCTCATGAAGAGGCAAAAAAGATCTATTACAATAGAGGGAAAAAAGGGAGGGGGACAAACATTGTATGAACCTTAATCTCATTGGATTTGGCTCTCAGAGATTATCAGACATTTAATTTCATAGAGAAACGTCTCACCCTATTTGGAAATAGGAGAGGAAAAGGAAAAGGGGAAGCTAATAGAAGGGAGAACAAAAGTAGAAGGTTAAAAGAATAAGAAAGAGGGGAGGGCTGTTTGAGGGAGGTGGTAGTCAGAAACAAAACACTGGTGGTCACTACTGATCAGAGAGATGTAAATTAAGACAACTCTGAGGTATTATACACCTGCCAGATTGGCTACGATGACAGGAAAAGATAGTGACAAATGTTGGAGGGGATGTGGGAAAACTGGGACACTAATACATTGTTGGTGGAACTGTGAATGGATCCAACCATTCTGGAGAGCATTTGGAACTATTCCCAAAAGGCTATCAAACTGTGCATCCCCTTTGATCCAGCAGTGTTTCTACTTGGCCTGTATCCCAAAGAGAGCTTAAAGGAGGAAAAGAGACCCACATGTGCAAGAATGTTTGTGGCAGCCCTTTTTGTAGTGGCAAGAAACTGGAAATTGAAAGGATGCCCATTGATGGGAGAATGGTTGAATAAACTATGGTATATTAATGTTATGGAATATTATTGTTATGTAAGAAATGATCAGGAGGATGATTTCAGATAGACCTGTACTTTACATGACTTACATGAATTGATGCTAAGTGAAGTGAAAAGAACCAGGAGATCACTGTACATGAAAACAGCAAGATTATACAATGATCCATTCTGATGGATGTGGCTCTTTTCAACAGTGATGTGATTTAGGCCAGTTCCAATGGTTTTGTGATGGAGAGAGCAATCTGCATCCAGAGAAAGAACTGTGGGGGCTGAATGTCGATCACACATAGCATTTTCACTTTTTTGTTGTTTGCTTGCATTTTGTTTTCTTTCTCATCTTTTTTCTTTTTTTGTTATGATTTTTCTTGTGCCACATGATAATTGTAGAAATAGAAGAATTGCACATGTTTAACATATACTGGATTGCTTGCTGTCTAGAGGAGGGCATGGGGAGAAGGGAGGAAGAAAAAATTTTAGAACTTAAGATTTTGCAGGGTGAATGTTGAAAACTATGCATATGTTTTGAAAATAAAAAGCTTTATATAAAAATATTTTCCATGGTTCCATTTTGCCTCTGGAATAAAAAATACAGAGGATTCAGATTGGTATTCAAAGCCTTCCTCAATCTGTATATCACCCACCCTTTCAGCCTTATTTCTTTTTTTAGCATTTGATATTTTTTATTATTCACATTTACTTGTAAAACATTTTTTACATTTGTTTTTAAAACTTTTGAGTTTCAGATTCTCTTCCTTCCTCTCCACTCCCCCCAACTGAGAAGGAACATATGAAGTTATGCAAAACATTTCCATAAAAGTCATGTTTGTGAATGAAAATTTAGATCTCCCTCTTCACCCCCCCAAAAAAAAATCTCAAGAAAAATCAAAGTTAAAAAAAGAGAGAAAGAAATAGTATGCTTCAATATGTTTTCAGATACAATCTGTTGTTTCTTTGGGTATGAATAGCATTTTTCATCATTAATCCTTCAGAGTAGTCTGCAACATTGTATTGCTGAGAATAGCAAAGTCATTCACAGCTGGTCATCCCACAATATTGCTATTACTTTGTACACAGTACATTTCATTTTGCTTGTGTTCATGGACAACTTTCCAGGTTTTTCTGAGAAAATCTTTTAATAATTCCTCATAGAATACTCCATCATAATCACATACCACAAATTATCCAGCCATTTCCCAATTGATAGGTATCCCCTCAATTTCCAGGTCTTTTCCCTAAGAAGAGAGCTGCTATAAACATTTTGCCCATACGGGTGCTTTTCCTTTTTTTTTAAATCTGTTTTAGGATTCATGCCTAGTAGTGGTGTTGTTACTTAAAGGATATTCGTGATTTTATTGCCCTTTGGGCATAGTTCATATCTTTTGATCATTTCTCAATTGGGGAATGTTTTTTTAAAATATAAATTTGACTCACTTCCCCCTACATTTGAGAAATAAAGCCTTCACCAGAGAAACTTCCTTCAAAATTCCTTTCCCAATTACTATTGCTAATTGTATTTCCCCTCTGTATATTGTGTTCTCTCTCTCCTTTCACCCTGACCCTCTTCAAAGGTGTTTTGTTGCTGACCACCTCCTCCCCAATATGTGCTCTGTTCTATCACTCTTCCTCAGTTCTTGTATTCCCTTCCCCTCTTACTTTCATGAAGGATAAGATAGATTTCTATACCCATATTGTGTATATGTGCTATTTTCTCTTTAAGCCAATTCTTTTTTTTTTTTTTTTTTTTTTGCTTTTTTGCTGAAGCAGTTGGGGTTAAGTGACTTGCCTAGGGTCACACAACTAGGAACGTTAAGTGTCTGAGACCAGATTTGAACTCAGGTCCTCCTGACTTCAGGGCTGGTGCTCTATCCACTGCGCCACCTAGCTGCCCCTCTTTAAGCCAATTCTGAGAAGAGTAAGGTACACTTCCTTCTTCCCCTCTGCCCCTCTTCCTTTTCACTGTCAAAGTTTTTTCTTGCCTCTCTTGTGGTAGATAATTTATGTCATTCCCTCTCCCTTTCCCATTCTTCCAGTATATTCATCTTTCACCATTTAATTTTATTTTTTAGATGTTACCTCTTTATATTCAACTCAAACCGGTGCCCTTTATATATACTCTTTCTAACTGCCATAATAATGAGAAAATTCTAATGAGTTATAAGTATCATCTTCCCGTGCAGGAATATAAATAGATAAGCCTTATTAAGTCACTTATGATATCACTTTCTTGATTACCTCCTTAGGCTTCTGAATCCTGTATTTGAAAATCAAAATTTCTATTTGGTTTTGGTCTTTTCATCATGAATGCTTGAAAGTCACTATTTCATTGAATTCCCACATTTTCTTCTGAAGGACTATACTCATTTTTGTTAAATAGGTGATTCTTGGCTTGAATTCTAGCTCCATTGCTCTTTGGAATATCATATTCCAAGCCCTTTGATCCTTTGAGGTAGAAGATGCTAAATCTTGTGTTATCCTGACTATGGCTCCACTATACTTGAATTGTTGTTTCTTTTTGGATGCTTGACAAATTTTGTCTTTGACCCGGGAGTTCTGGAATATGGTCATAATATTCCCAGAGTTCTCATTTTAGGATGTCTTTCAGGCGATAGTTGGATTCTTTCAATTTCTATTATACTCTCTAATATATCTAGAATATCATGACAATTTTCCTTGATAATTTCTTGAAAGATGATGTCTAGGATCTTTTTTTGATCATGGTTTTCAGATAGAATAATTTTTACATTATTTTTCCTGGGTCTGTTTTCCAAGTCAGTTGTTTTTCCAATGAAATATTTCACAGTGTTTTTTCCGTTTTTTCATATTTTAGTTTTGTTTTATTGTTTCTTGATTTCTCATAAAGTTATTAGATTCCATTTGCTCAATTCTAAATTTCAAGGAATTATTTTCCTCAATGAACTTTTTATATCTCCTTTTCCATTTGGCCATTTTTGCTTTTTAAGGCATTCTTCTTTTCATTAGCTTTTTGTATTTCCTTTTGTACCATTTTCAATTCTTTTCCTAATTTTTCCTCTATCTCTCTTATTTGATTTTCAAAATTCCTTTTGAACTCTTCCATGCCCTGAGACTAATTCTTTTTTTTTTCTTGGCAGTTTTATATGTAGGAGCTTTGACTTTATCTTCTTCTGAGTTTGTGTTTTGATTCTCCTTATCACCATAGTAACTCTGTGGTCAGACTCTTTTTCTTTGCTCATTTCCCCAGATTATTATTTAGTTTTTAACTCATTGTTAAAGTAAGACCCCATTTCCAGAGTGGAGAGTGCACTATCCCAAGCTGTTTTCAGAGATCCTTCTGGGAATGTGAAGTTTCACTTTGTCTTTTTGTGTATTCTAATGCTCTAAAATTTGTTTCAAGTCATTATTTAAAGAAATGTGGAGTGGTTTGGGGGAGAGCTCAGTGAATCCCTGCTTTCACTCCACCACCTTGGCTCTGCCTCCTTTCAGCCTTATTTTTTTGGTTTCCCCTGTCATGTTTACTATATTATTCAAACTGGCCAATTTACTATTCTCATTTAACACTTCATCATCTACCTCTACATCTTTGCACAGGTTGTCTCCTATGTCTGGTATGATCTCCCTTTTCATCTCACCTTCATAAAATCCCTATTTTCCTTTCAAGAACAACTCAGTTTTACATCAGACCTTTACTGATATTTTTCTCTTCCCCTCCCCTTCCCTCCTCCTCCACCTCTCTCTGTCTCTGTCTCTCTGTCTAGTCTGTCTCTCTCCATATCTCTTTACTTCCCTTCTCTCTCCCTCTGCATCTGTTTCTGTGTCTATGTCTTTTGAAATTGCTTTATTATTTTTTATTTATATACTTATATGCACACTTTGTACTCTACCTCTACCTTCCAGTAGAACAAAGGTTCTTGAAGACAAGTAAGAGGTTTCCTTGTTTTCTGTGTCTCTAGGGCCAAATGTGCACTTAACAAAGAATGCTTGTCATTGCTATTAATTACAGCCTCATTTATGCAGCTGCACCTTTAATATAATTGTAATCTCTCTCTCCAAATTGTTGTTCCCCGAGTTTCTGTAACACCAAAGATCTCCCAGTATAGCCACGAAGACAGTGGGTTCATTATTCCTTTTGTATGGTTGAAGAGAATCGTTGTGGACAGGAAATGGCTCATCAGCCTCTGAAAACAATCACTTCCACTGGGTCCTTCTGGTTTCTTAAGTGGTCCAAGAGTGCAGGACCTTTTAATGCAATCATCTCAGATGAATGATGTCACCTTCATTATGGCTCACTGCCTGCTGGCTGCCTTCTCTTACCAAGGCCAACTTGGCACCAAGGGAGCTGGTCCTGATCTTTAGCTGCCATCAGGAGCTCAGTCAAGAGAAAGAGATTCCTGGGTGAGGGCTATCCTATCAAAGGGAGAAAAGACTGGATGCCAGAGTGGGTGTTAAGCAAATCTCTAATAAATGCTCAATTTTTCCAAAGTCATCTTGATTATCGTCCATACTTTTTCAACCAGGTCACTTCCCAGTCCACCAAAGCATATTGATCTCTATTGCTTAGATAAATTTCTCAGCCTTTTGTGACATGTTGCAAAATGTAAGGTGGTCTTGTGGTATCTCTTGTGTCCATTTAGGGATTTCTGTAATCTTCAGACAAGTCAGCTTCTCCTCATATCAATATATTTATTAAGAGTTCATCAATACCTTAGTGGGAACAAGACTTCCAGGTCCATTGGAAATAAAAGACAAACCAAAACAAAAATAATTCCAAAACATTTTGGTGATGATGGTGGAGGCTATTTTTATGGTCTCATAAAGAAATCCATATTCAGGGCTGCCTGATTCCTTCTTAAAATGGTTTTGGCAAAGCCTTGAATGAAAAAGTGAGTTCATCTGTAAAAATGACCTGTTAAACCTTCAGTACTTTGGTCTTTGTATTTATCATCTTTCCCATCATAATTTTCTTTTTTAATATTTTTTTCCATTAGCAGAATTTTATTTTCTTGCCCTCAAATTCCTGTGTCCACAAAGAAATTCAACGCCCTTGTAACAACTATGCATAGTCAAGCAAAAAAACATTCTGCAATGGCCATTTTCAAAAACATGTCTCATGGCAGGCTGAGTCCGTCTGTCTTCAGAGGTCGGTGGAGTGCTTTATCAGTGGTCCTCCAGAATAGAGGCTGCTCCTTGAAACAGACCATTTCATTGATACACTATCATTGATTCATCTCTCTCCAACTGATAGGTATGCTCTTCGTTTTCACAATAAGTTATTTCACAATAAGTTACTACAAATAAAAGAGTTTGCTATAAATAGAAATATTTAGGTTTTTTAAACTCTGTTTCATCTCTTTGGGGTATAAGCCTAATAGTGATATTACTTAGGTAAAAAGGCGTTTTTGCAGTTTATTGCCTTTGGAAGCATATTTCTAAACTGTTCTCCAGAATGGCTGGACCAGTTCACAGCTTCACCAATAAGGGTGCATTCATTTTCCCGCAGCCCCTGTAACATTTTCGCTTTCCATTTTTGTCAACTGTATGAATTTGATGGGTGTTAGATGAAACTTCTGAGTTACTTCACGATGGGCTTTCCATAAGAGCAATGGTGGGCAGTTGTTTATTTTGTGCTGGTATTCTCTCCCTTCTCCCGACTTCAGGAATTCTATGCTATGGCGGAGGGGAATTATAACTCTCCCAAGTGTCAGATCTCTTTGAAGGTCTTTGCTTATTTTCAGAGGAGTGATTAGCCTCTTCTTGGTGGTGGTGCTTTTTGTTTTTGTTTCCAAAGTAACTTGGATATGACCGATTTTTTCCATTGTAGACTGGATTTCCCCCCACCAGCAGCTGACGAGGTGCCCTCCTTAAGGCATGCTCCTTTCTGTGAAGTCCTCTCTATTCTTAAACACCACAGAGTTACAAACATCACAAAACAGGGCAGCGTCACACATTGGGATGGCATGGAACTTAGCCCTCAGCTGACACGAGAACTAAGTGAAGGTCCAGCTTGGCCCATTTCCTGCACACAGACACTGAGGGAGTTCAGACCAGGGCTCTCACCCAATGGAGCCATCTCACTGACTTCTGGTTGCACTGTCACCACTGCAGTGACAGAGGTACAAGTCTGAAACCAGACTTTCCCAAAACAGCATGACAGGGAGGAGAGGAGGGGGCCTCCCCCAGCCTAGAAAGAGCCTGAAATGTGATGCATTCTTTGCTCTGTTTGCAGAGGGAGATTCCTACTAGTGTCCAGTATAGTGGAGGGGTCAGAGGACCAGGACTCAGACCCTCCTACCCGCTGAATTTGAGCCACCAAAGCAAAGGTCCTGCTTTTCGCCACCCATTCTATCCAGAGCCCACAGATGGGCTCTGATGCTTTGCCCAGGAAGGGCGGTCCTTCTGCAGCTTCAATGCCATTTTGGTGGAAGTGCACTCTCAAGGATCCTCCCTCCTTTAAGGGACTCGGTGACTTCCAAAGAGCGAGCTGGGCAATTGCCCAAAGACTCCAGGATCAAGTGAAAAATGTCCTTTCTAAGCTGCCTCGGTCCCACTACGACCCCTTCTCCAATCTTTACGCTTTATTCACCTCTCCAGAGTCTTTGGGCCTCTTGCCATCCCAATCCTGAGCATTTTCTCTGCCTCCCACCCCGGGGAGATCCCCATTTTGCTCTCCGGGCTCCCCTGGCTTCCTTCAGGTATCACTAAAATCCCACTTTCTATAGGAAGTTCCTTTCCCTTTCCCCATTACCACGTCTTCTGTTGATGATCTCCAAATTATCCTGTCCATAACTTGTTTGGATGCAATAGTCTGCAAGACCAGTGACTCCCTTTTGCTTTTCTCTTGCATTTAGCACTGTACCTGGAAAGTAGTAAGTACTTATTAAATAACCACGCCTCTTTTTTTAGGTTTATTCCTTTGATTTCTTTTCATATCTCATTGTCATCAATAGCATTTCTAGCAGTGACAAGGATTGCTGTTTCACCAACACCTTACTGGAAAGGTTCTCCATTACAGATTATATTCATTCTTGGATTTACTGGGCAGTACTTACTTGTCAAAAAGGTCCATTTATTCCTATCATTTACAGCATTTTTAAGGACAGAATAGAGCAAGTGCTTAATAAATTTTTGTTTCCTTTCTTGAACAGAAATAGGCATTGGGCCGTATGCAAAAGTATTTTCAGCATCTAATGATATAATATGTAGTTTTATTAATTGTCATAAATGACAAATTATTATTATTATGTTTCTATTTTCTTAATATTGGGTCAATCCTGCATTGTTGGTAGAAACCTCAATTAATTTTTGTAGTCAATTTTCAGTCAGTCAGTAAACATTTTTAAGCACCTATTTTCTGTCAAGCACTGTACTAAGAACTGGGAATAGAAGGAAAAAAAGTTGACAATCTAATCTGAGAGAGAAGCAATTATGCATAAATAAGCTCATATATAGGATAAATAGAAAATAAATGAGAGGAAAGGCTTCCAATAGCAGATGAAATTTTAGTTGGAATTTAAGGAAACCAGTAGATGGAGATGAGGCATGGGAAAAAGCTAGAAAAAATGCTTGGAGTTAAGAAATAAAATACCAATATTTAAGGTTTTTGAATCAGTGTTCATTAGGGACACTGTACAGTGTCTGTAGTTTTCTTTCTCTGCTTTGTCTATCCTTGGTTTGGGATTTTAGAAGGGCTCTTTCTTTTCCTATTTTTGCCAAGTTTTATGTAACATTGGAACTAATTGTTCTTTGAATGTTTGATATCATTCACTTGCAAATCTATTTGGATCTGGAGTTTTTCCCTAGGTAATTCCTATATTATATAGCTTGTTTATTTTCATTTCCTTCTTGATATTTAAATAATTCACTCTCTTGGTAATCTGGGTATTTTCTATTTTTGTAAGTATTCACAAATTTCATGTTATTAATTTTGTTGGCATATAACTAGGCAGAATAATTTGATAGTTTCCTTTATTCCCCTTTAAAAAGTCTACTCCCTACTCCTCTTCCAGCCTTTTGTATTAAACTCCTCAAAGGAATCATCAGTTCCCTCTGACCACACATTGCTCAGGTCATTGCTCAGTCCTTAGCACTCTGTATTTTGATCCTGATGTTCAACAGAAGCTGTTATTTCCACTGTTAACAGTGATCTCTCAATAGCTAAATCCAACATTCTCTTCTCAGTTCTTCTAGATCTTTACAGCATGGGACATCCTCAACTACCCTCTCTGAGATTTTTCCTTTCTAAGCTTCTTCCTGATTCCTTCTATGTTTAAGGCCACTTCTCTTTTTCCTGCTCATTGATTATTTGCTGCCCCCTTAACACAGGTGTGCCCAAAACTGTTCTCTCTTCTGGGGATCTCACCTGTGCCCAAGGGTTTCATGATCAGCTCTATGCAGATGCTACTCTTATTTCTCACCTCCCTCTGGCTTTTTGGAGTATGTTTCTACCTGCAAGTCTGATTCCTTTCTTTTTTTTTTTAATAATAACTTTTTATATTCAAAATATATGCAAAGATAGTTTTCAACTTTTGCCATTTCAAATTTTTTTCTCTCTTCTTTCTCCTACCCCCTGCCCTAAACAGCAAGTAATCCAATATGTTAAACATGTGCAGTTCTTCTATATATATATATTTCTACAATTATCATGCTGCACAAAAAAATAAGTTCAAAAAGGAAAAAAATGAGAAAAAAATAAAGCAAGCAAACAATAGAAAAGTTGAAAATACTATGCTGTGATCCACATTGTCCCCAGACTTGTTTCTGCAGATCGCTCTATCACACATCTATTGGTACTGACCTGAATCATCTCATTATTGAAAAGAGTCAAGTCCATCAAAGCTGATCATCCCAAAATGTTGTTGTTGCTGTGTATAATGATCTCCTTGTTCTGCTCGTTTCACTCAGCAACAGTTCATGCAAGTCCCTCCAGGCCTCTCTGAAATCGTCCTGCTGGTCATTTCTTACAGAGCAATAATATTCCTTAACATTCATATACCACAGTTTATTCAGCCATTCTCCAACTGATGGGCAGTCACTCTAGTTTCCAGTTTCCTGCCACCATAAGCATTTTTGCACATGTGGGTTCCTTTCCCTCCTTTATGATTTCTTTGGGATATAAGCCCAATAGAGACACCACTACTGGATCAAAGGCTATGCAATATGATAATTTTTTGAACAAGGTTCCAAATTGCTTTCCAGAATTGTTGGATCAGTTCACAACTCCACCAACAACATATTAGTATCCCAGTTTTCTCACATCCCCTCCAACATTCATCATTATCGTCTTAACCAAAATGAGAGGAGTCAGTGGTACCTCAGAGTTGTCTTAATTTGCATTTCTCTGATCATTTTTCCATAGGATTAGAAATTATTTAAATTTCTTCATCTGAAAATTATGTTTATGGCCTTTGACCATTTACCAATTGGAGAATGGCTTGCATTTTTGTAAATTAGTCAATTCTCTATATATTTTAGAAATGGGGCCTTTATCAGAATCCTTGGATATAAAAATTTTTTCCTAGTTCTCTGCTTCCCTTCAAATGTCTACATTGCTTTTGTTTATACTTTTTAATTTAATATAATCAAAATTATCCATTTTGCAATTTACAATGTACTCTAGTTTTTCTTTGGCCACAAATTCCTTCCTTCTCCATAGATCTGAGAGGTAGACTATCCTATGTTCTTCTAATTTGCTTATAGTATCACTCTTTATGTCTAAATCATGAGTCTACTTCGACCTTATCTTGGTATATAGGGTGTTAGGTATTGGTCAATGCCTTCTTTTCTGCCATACTATTTTACAATTTTCCCAGCAATTGTTGTCAGACGGTGAGATCTTATCCCAGAAGCTGGGGTCTTTGGGTCAATCAAACACTAGATTACTATAGTCACAGACCATTGTGTCTTGTGATCTGATTCCTTTTTAAAACATCTTTCCCCTTCAATTCCCCCACTTTCTCCCAATTTCCCGATTTCATCTGGGGATGCTTCTTTCCTCTCAGTCCAGTTTGTAATTTGGAATCTCCCCTCTTCCTCAGCATCACATAAGCTGTCATCTTGTTGAATCTGTTCTCATCTCTTGGCCCTGCCCCCTAGTTTCTACATACATACATACATACATACATACATACATACATATAGCATATATACCTATATAATATATAATAATGATATATGTACTATATAATTCAATTTTCCAGACTATGACAACAGTCCCCTGACAGATCTCTTTGCCTGTAGTCCTGCTTCCTTCAAAGGAGTATCTTAAGCCACAGGCAGTGATTTAATCACATCACTTTTATGCTGAAATGACTTCCAGTCAATGACTGCCAGTTGCCACAGGATCACCACAAACTCAAACTGGCATTTAAAGTCTTCCATAATTAGGATCGGGGGAAAGGGAATAAGCATTTATTTAGTACCTCTTCTGGGTCAGTCACTGTGCTAAGTGTTTTAAAAAAGCCAAATCTCATTTAAATCCTCACAACAATCCTGCAAAGGTAGGCTTATTTCCATTTTATGGATGAGGAAACTGAGCCGGAGGTTAAATGACAAATGTGAGATGGGATTGGAACTCGGGACTCCCCGCTTTCAGGGCCTGCTATATTCAATGAGCCATCTACTCCAAACTGTCTCTCTAGCCTTATATCCTTCTTCCTAATCTCTATATTCTCACTGAAGTGAAGGAGCAGTTCCCCCAAACCATTCCATTTCCTGCCCTTGTGCATTTATCCATGTTTTTTCTCAGATTTTGTCTTCAAGATCTGGCTCACATGCCTCCTTTTGCCTATCCTGCCAATCAAAGATGCTCTCTTCCTCCTAAAACTATACCAGAGGTCTTAACCTGGAGCTCCATTACTTCCAACCCTTAACCTCCAGGAAGAATAGATTTCAGGGGGTCCATGAAGTTGGATGGGAGAAAATTCATATTGTTATTTTCACCAATAAATGAATTGGGGTCTTTAACCTTTGTCACGGACCTCTTTGACAATGATCAGATGAAGCCTATGGGTCTGTCAAAATAATTTTTAAACGCATACAATCAACTGTATAAGATTACAGAGGTAAAAATTATATTTAAGTATCATTAAAAAACTACTTTTTAAAAGCCAAGTTCACCAACTCTAGTTGAGTCCTTGCCAACTTAAACTTAGCATTTCTTTCAATTATTTAAAAACACAGTTCTGAGAAGCAGCCCAAAAGCTTCACCAACTACTAAAGAGGTCCCATGTCACAGAACCCTTCTATGATACTTTACCCCAAACACAGTTTGTATGGTCCCAGTAGAATGGAAGCTATTTGAAACAGGGACACTTTACCAAGTATCCCCCAGTGCCTGGAAATATCTTGTATACAGTCGGAATCTAATATCTGTTTAAACTGAATTACTCCACACATTAATGAGCAAACTTCAAATAATTAAAGTACGCTTATTGTAAAAATGATATTAAACAATTTATTTTCTTTCATTTTGAACATCTGCCTCAAGGTTATTATAAACATCAAAGATTATTTTACTGTAGATACACAGATGTGTTGGTCAACTTCCAGTTAATGAACGCCAGATAAATTAACTTTTTACTATTTCTATTATATTGAATCATATGGCAAAAATGGATACTGAAATCTTCACTGGCCTATGCATCAAAATAGCACTTTTCATACGCAGATTTGATGAGATCCTGGAGGTTGAAGGAAAATTTTCAAGAATATTAAATCCTACTTTACAATTCGTTTACGTATCTTATTTATTTCTGCACAAACCATTTTCGTTCCCGGTGTATCACCTTGGGGACATAGGACAGCAAGCCTTAGGAGTGTATTTTAAAAGAAGAAAAATTTTGATGGCTTTCTTTAAATAAAGTATTAAAAAGGGAGCTGGGAAGAGCAGGAAGCTTTATGCTGGTGCTTCGGGCAGTACCTTGAGGGGTTTGTGGATGGGCCTAGTGTCCTGCTGCAGCGGCAAGGATGCTGCAAGAAGGGGCAGCATTCATTGCCAGATGCGGCCCTTAAGTCACCTGGATGCTCCCGGCTCACAGCAGCACCAGGGGCTTTTTACAAGCAAACACCTGAGGACACATGCTTTGAAGGACTTATGGATAATTCTTAATCAGCTTGATTATATCATAAACACCCTATGTCTAAGGGCAGCAAAAATCCGAGGACTTAGAGCTGGGTGTGCAGGGTGAGGGAGGCTTGGTTCATTCCAGCTTCCTGGGAGTCCCAGCTTCCACATAATACTCTGTCAAACCTGTCCTCCCCACCCCTACCTCCATAATACATCAAGAAATGCTGACATCATACAGGTGGATTAAATGGTGCTCTCTGTCATCCTTTCTAGCATACTGTATTATGTCTTAATGCGTCATAATTCTAACGGGGAGTTGCAAAATTCTACCAAACCAAGATTTTAGGTAGTGTATATTAGCTTGTTTCCTGAATTAGAGATTCCTTAACACTCAAAGTCCCACACTCCATGGCTAAATACATAATCTTTATTTTGACGGGAGCTTTCATTTCTGTGAAAGATCATGCATCTGATTCTTGGAAACTACTTGCTCTGGAAATGAAAACTAGAGCTCTGCAATTTGTTGCACGGTGCACATTGACTGATTCAGATGCCCTTTTTGCTTTCTGAACTCTTCCACAACTTTTGACATTTGCCTTTAACAGATTGTTTTTTTCTAATGAAGAAAAATAAATTTCTCTCAGTCTGATTATTTCAAATGAACCAAGACCACCAGTTACAAATTCATACTGAGTAGGAACTGGTCAATTTCTCCTGTAGGGTCAGTGATATTTGCTGAGAAATAGTGACATGCAAGTAGGGCTTAATTATGTGAAACTGCAGAGCCGCCAATCTTTTTTTCAATGAGAAGCATTTGCCATCCAGTGTTCATCGTGATGAGCAGGGTGATCATTCAAACAATTTATTACTGCTTCATGTTATACATAATTAAATGAAGAAACATTTTAAACTCAAGGGAATTTTTAATAGGTTACTTGCAAATTATTTTTGCAGGCAACAACTTGTACATGATTTTATTTCCAAATCCACAAAAACCAAATTTTATACAAATGAGCTCCGTAAAAATGTCAACGAAAGCCCCTGGGCTTAGCTAGCAGATTGTTCAAAATCCTAATCTGTGGGAAACAGTGCTTTTTTTCCTGCTTGGTTTCCTTTTTTAAAAATCTTTTTTTTTTCCTAGAAAAAAATTTACAAGTGAAATGTTACTACAAAACTTTTTATAAGGAATTTTTGCAAAACATTTACATTTTACCATCAACTATTTCTGTTTCAAAATCATTATATAGATTTAATACCCTATGCTGCACATCAATTTTTGTGGGATGACAATTTAGTGACATGCATAAAAAAACCCACAAGGCATTAAAATGAAGACTTAAATACAAATATTGTTGCAATAAAACAGTTATAAAATTGAAAAATAGGACCTAAACATCATGCTTACCCTAAGTTTGACAAATTAACTTTTTCTCCTAGATTACACACTTTTATTACTGCTCTCATGAGTGTGATAAATAATGACTTAACATCAAGTTCTAATGTAATCGGCAACACATATACACAAACCTAAGCAAAGAAAGCATATTGTAAGAAAAAACTATTCTAACACTGGAGTTCTACCATGATAAATACGTAGCTCTGCGCTGATAATTACAATAAAAACAAAGTTTTGTAACGGTGGCAAAGGGAATGAATGATGAAATGCCATTAAACAGGACCCTCCGCACAGCTGTGCCCTATTGCTCACACCAGCTCTATCCCACTGAGTCAAATAAAGGACAATGAAATTTATGATCCTTCTATGACAGAAAAGTGGACTTTGGATGATCTGCAGAACAGACTGTCAGAATGTGGCTAATGCCAGGGGTGAAATGTGCACCTGCTAACACATGTTAATGTACTGTCTACGCTATAAAGCCATCCAGATTCAGTCGGATAAATTTATAATAGGCCTCATTGCTGATTAAAAAAATAACTTCCATTTCTATCAACACCCATACATAGATATGCATAAGCAGTAGGCTATGGAATATGCTGCAGAATGCCCTTCTTTTAACGAAAACATGTGACTATAAGGAAACATGATTAAAACATTAACAACGGTTTTTTGCATAAAGAAATTTATAGCACTGATTGTGTAGCATAAGGACAGATAAAATAAATGTTATTTGATGTTTCAGTTCCTATATAACCAAACAAACAACGAGCACGATAGCAAGTGTTCACTTGTACTAAACAAAACATCTATCTGCTCTGGAGGCTATAAAGCCAGATACATCGATTGGTAAAGAGTACATTAAATAAAATATACAAAACAATGTACAAAATCCAACTAAAATTTAAAGACTTTGTTACAAGTCTACAAAAGCTTTAAGAAACTTGAAATTTATAAGCACAGTGTAAAATTGTTTTTCCTTTAATCTCAAAGCTTTTTATGCAAACTGAAAGCACAAAAGACCTTCAGCTTTATAGAACGCTACAAAGGGCTGGCCTCAAGTGGACACAGTGTAAACAATGATCAGGACAGTATTTTTCCTTCTTCAAAAACACATGAATTACGACCAAGTTTGGAAGAGAACTCACATGAGAAGTACATTTTTTTTTTTCCGAAAGAGAAAAATGCACAAGACAACAGTTACTTATATATTAAATAGTCCCTGAATTTCCAATTTTAAATAAATTATTCAGGGAAAAAAAGTTACCCTATATAAAACGATCAGTTTCATTAATTATTTTTCTGTGCAAATCTTAAAAAAAAAGTCAAGAACCAATGGTTAAGCTATGGTTGCTACAATCCAAAATTCTTCACATGAAACTTTTGGCCATCTTTCCTGATCAGCGGTGGCAGACTTACAGAAAAGATGTGATGAACTTTTTCCTTACACTTCTAGTTATTTGATTTAACTGTTTTTAGTTTAGCATATTTTTCAGGTTGCCTTATGAAGGTTTAGTTATTAACATAATATAAAGAAATGTAAATATTAAATTCCTTATGAGATTATTAACCCATTTACTTGAAATTAAATGAAGCTGGCCATTTTTCAGAAGAGGTAAAAGAAAGTTACAACGTAAGTAATAAGATTTTCTGCTGGCCTTTAAAAAAAAAAAAACAAGGGATAATCCATACTTTTCTTTGGCTACCGAGTAAAAGTATAAAGAATTCTGCACAACATTAATATAACTTATATTTACAGAATATGAAACTACAGAATGAATTACACCACTCAGGTAACAACTCTATCTAACCAACTTCCAATAGAAACATTAAAATCAATTTTGTGATCAAAACCAGGGTTAGAAACCCATGAATTCTAACTCTAAACCTTTACATCTAAATTGCCACATTCTTAAAGACATTATGAGTTTTGTCAAACTTTTTTTTTTTTTAGTATTTTTCTAAAGTTTAGTCTAAGATTCAGTTTTAAATTCCTCTTGTGTCTCCAAATGGAGAAATTAATTGGCGTTCCCTGATTGTCTGAGTCCACACTACTATAATGTAGTGGCCATAATTACCTGAGATGTTCCTCAGATTACTTTGACAGCACTCACCTAATTCAGTTATTGAGGAATCTCTAAGCTGAGAAAAGACGGCCAAAAATATTTTCAGTTTGCTTACAGGAATCAAACTAAGGAAATACAGCAATATCCCTATCTTTTTCAGTGCCACAAGGGAAAGGAAATGTATGTAAAACATTACTGATTGAATTTATAACAAAGTACATCCAAATGAAAACAAGTCCAGTTAAGGTCCAGCCTACAAACTATTTGAGGTCTGTCTTTATAAACATATTAACATACAATGTTAAAAGGGGAAAGTTTCATTTAAAAAATTTACGTGATAATAGTTCCAAATAACTAAAAAGTACAGTATGGTGGAAATGTTTTTCCAGAATATCAATTTGAATTTCATATTTTTGAAAATTGTCTCGATGCACCTGCATACACTTCCCGTGCTGACCCTAAAACTTGGTTGGTTGTTTTTTGTTGTTGTTGTTTTTAAAGAAGCCAAGCATGAAAACATGATTTCCTACTCTGTAATCCACTTTCCCGGCCCATTTCCATATCTTGAAAGGTGTGTAAACTGAAGTGCAGCCCTCGACGTCTCTGTAAATTCTCTTTCAGAACTCCTCCATGTTGGTTGAAACATTGGGAGTGGCTGGGTTTGAATCTTGCGAAATGGATGCAACTGTCACAATTCTTGGGGAGCCAAGCACCTCGGTCACAGAGGCATCCAGTTCCCCAGAGGTCACAATGGCAAGGGCTGTGCCGCCGCCTTTCTTATTCTGATGAGTTTTGACATGTTTGGAGAGATGGTCGCTCCGCATAAATCTCTTAGAACACTCTGGGCACTCAAATCTCTTTTCACCTAAATAAAAAGCAGACAAACGGAAATGATTATCAAATCCATTTTATTCAATCTCCACGCTCTGAATCTGTTCTTTTTTGGTTAACAGTAAAAACTGCTTTGCTTGGGACCATCACCCCCCCCCCCCCCCGAGTACAAGGACATTTTCTGCCCTTCCCTGACTTTCAGCTGGACAAGGGACAAATTTTTCCAATGAGGCACCAGGTACCACGTGTC
Source organism: Myrmecobius fasciatus (assembly GCA_023553655.1). Lineage (NCBI taxonomy): Eukaryota > Metazoa > Chordata > Mammalia > Dasyuromorphia > Myrmecobiidae > Myrmecobius > Myrmecobius fasciatus. The sequence goes on along the minus strand of JAJPUD010000336.1, from coordinate 564,073 downwards.
CTTCTGAACGAGAAGGTGGTATAATGGAGGGTAGGGGCCAGAGCCTCCCTGGGAGGGCTGGGCGCAGCCAAGCGCTGACATCAATTTGCAGGGTCACTTCCATCTCTCTTTTTAAACAGCAGATTGTCAGGGCTGGTATTATATAAGATAAATTCATATGTGATCATCTTATTCCAATGGAGTATAGTATCTAAAGTAAAAATTAACTCCCCAAATTCGAAAATATTTAATATTATTGTTTTTGCTCTTCAGGAATTTAGGTTACAGAGAGTGGGGAATACACATTTATAAATAAGTGCCTACTATGTGCCAGGCACTGTGCTAAGCACTTTACGGATATCTCATTTGATCCTCACAGCAAAATGGGAGGGAGATGCTATTATTGTTTCCATTTTATGGATGGGGAAACTGAGGCAGAGAGAGATCAAGTGGTTTGCCCAGGGCAATGCAGCCAGCAAGGGGCTGAGGTCATTCTGGAGCTCAGAATTACTGCAGTTTCTTAAATGCTTTTTAAACTAATGAATTTCAGCAATGACTTTTTTAAAAATTAGCTTTTTATTTTCAAAATAGATGCCAAGCTCCTTCAGCACTGACTCCTGCAAAACCTTGTGTTCCAATTGTTTTTTCTCTCTCCCTTCCCCTCCTCCCCCAGATGGCAAATAATCCAATACATATTAAATATGAGTAATTCTTCTATACATGTTTCCAAAATTATCGTGTTCCACAAGAAAAATCAGGTTAAAAAAGGAAAAAAATTGAGAAAGAGAAAAACAAGCCAAGCAAACACCAGCACAAGGTGAAAACGCTGTGCTGTGGTCCCCATCCAGAAGCCGCAGTCCTCCCTCTGGGGGCAAGTCGGCGACTTGCTGAGGAGAGCCACGTCCCTCCCGGGGGTGGGTCGGCAGTCTGCCGGGTCCTTAGTCTTGGGACATTTTCTAAATCACTTATCCGAAGGTCTCCAGGATCATTCCAAATAAGAACAGCCCTCAGACATCCTTCTGACAGGATTTCTTTTTTCATTTAAACCAAACCTAACGGGATGTTCGGAAACGAGGCTGCAAAACCCAGAACCTGCCGGCGGTGGCTGGCAGTGGTCAACACTGCGAACGTCCCGAAGGCCACGCTACAAAGCACAAAAGCGACCTGGGAAATGGAGGAGAGGCCTCTGGCGCCGGGCAGATTCGCAGGGCTGCTGCGTGGCAACCGAAGCCAAGCCCAGAGCTCTCCAGCACACCCCAGAGGGCAGTCGGAACCAAAGGTCGTCGGGATGTTTTCAACACAACAAATAACATGCAGGAAAAGACGGCACAGAACCCTAAATCTCAGGCTTTGTGCGGACCCCAAGGTTACGGAGCGAGGACCCCGTCCCAGGGAAGCCTCTTCTCCCTCCCCCCCCATGCTCTAAGACAATGCAGGAAGCCCGAGTGCCCCCCAGCCATGGCTGCGGGGGCCAGTGGGGAAGTCTGCTGCCCATCTTCTGGCAGAGGTGCGGCCTCCAGGTTGTGACTTTAGGAAATGATCGCCGTGAGAACAGGGCTTCGCCACACATGCCCGTCACGCGGCCCGTCTTTCTCTTTGGCAGTGGGGGATGGGGAGGAAGGAAAAGCAACGTGGGCTCGTTGCCTAAAAGGGGCCGGCGCGATGCCCGAGTCCTGGGTTCCCTGAGCTTGGGGCCTCCCGCTCTGTACGGAAGGAGCTGCGTTTCTGGGAGCCCCGAGGCAGGGCTTCAGTATGGGCAGTGCTGGGGGGGGGCAGACCTCGGGCCCTGCCTTCTGCACCGAGTCCTCTCCCTGTCCCCACACCAGCAGCACTCTGGGGGGCTGCGCTGCCCCTTCTCCTCACCCCTCAGCCGCTCGGGGCCTGAGCCCGATGCCCAGCCCTCACCCAGCTGAGGGGGCCCTTGGCACCGGGGACTCCTGCAGACACCTGGCTGGCCTGAATCTCCCACTACCCACAACCTCGGCCTGCCCCAAGCTGGCCCTCCCTCCTGCCAGGGGCAGCTGCACCCCAACTCTCCGGACCTCTCTGCAGCGGACCCCTCAATTATGAGAAATGCCCCAGATTCTCTCGCCTCCCAAGGGGCGCAAACAGCTCTGGGCTTGGGGGGAGGGGCAGTTCCTCGGCCCAGCGAGTTTGGCTTTTCTCCTGGCCATCTGGACCCTCCCCGAGTCACATGATTCCTCAGATGACCTCCAAGGTCACTTCTGGTTCTAGGACACACCAAGAACATTTGTGAGAAATAATTTTTATTGAGCAGGAGGGAGGGCCTCAGGACGACACCGCCCCGGGAAGCTCGGCCCAGGGTCGAGGCGGCATTTCAAGGTTCGGGGTCCGACTGGCCTTGTGATTTCATAGTGGGAAGCACCGGACCTACTTGGGCGGGCAGCCAGGCTCCCTCTTCAGGGTGCTGCCTGGGGCCCAGAGACCCGAAGGGACTCACAGAAGAAGGGGCCAGTCCCCCCAGCTACAGGCCCGCTCTCACCCACTGGGCCAGGGCTCCTTCTCCAGGACCCTCCCAGACCACGGGCCTTTCCCCTCTCCTCCTCTGCAGCCCCCTCACTGCCGTAAGCTCCAGGGCTCCGGGGAAGCCAACAGCCACAACAGCATCATGGAGGCACAAAGGAAGCTGCCCAGGCCCAGCAGACCACCCCACGAGCCCCCTGGCCAGAGCGAGCCGTACGTGCCGGCTTCCCTCACCTGCCCGTGTCTGTGGGAACTTAAACCGGCCAATCCTGTCCAATTTCAGACCGACAGTTTGCTGGTCTACAATGACTAACACCACCGGTAATCCTGCGATAAGAAAACGACTGCGGCACATTCATGGAGTTTTCTGGAGGAAAATCTTTTTCAGGAAGAAGTTTATTCCCAACCTATCAGGGAAAAGAAACCGGCTCTAACCGTGGACAGTGAAACAATAAAGACCCGATGACACGAAGCACGGCCAGAAAAAGGCACTGGCCACGGACAGCAAACCCCGCCTCAAGCTGGACACCCCGATCACCGTCCAGGAGCCTCTAAAGCCCCCTTGCAGAGCCTGCAGCCCTGGGATCACAAGAGACTCTTCAGACATCCTGGCTCAGTCTTGCAGACTCAACTGCCACCAGCAGGTCACAGGTCACAGGAGGGGTCCTAGAGTGAGAACCCAGAAGGTGGGGCTTCCAGAGCCCGGGGAGACCACTTAGTCTGACTGGCCCATTTCATTGGGGAGGCTGCAGAAGTGGGGTTCCCTGAGGCTGCCCGGCCTCCGCATCACAGACCATGCCCACGAACATCTGCACCCCCCTCCTGCTGATCGCCCAAGCTCACGTCGGCTGGCCTCTGTTTACAGGTCCTGCTCCGGCCTCATTACTTCCTGCCTAGAAAACAAGCAAGATGCCTCGACGGCCTCCCTGCCTCCATCTCTCACCCACCAGCCGCATCTGTCAGGTGCTGATGACACGCCGGGCACCGTGCTGAGTGTTGGGGTGACAACGGGCCAGGGACAAGCTCTGCTCGCCGGGAGCTCCCCCGACAACTTAATTGGAGACAGGGTCAGTGGCAGGCAGAAAAGGCACGCCCCCCTGGATGACCCAGCTCCCCTTCTAGAGGACAGAGACTCCTTGGGATGGGGGCTCCTCCCCTCCCCAATGCCATCACATGGTGCTCACAATGGCTGCTGCTTGGCAGGGAACAGTGGGAGGATGGGGATGTTGTTCTATTAAAGAAGGAGGGAAACAACGTGCAGGTCTCAGAAGCACAACCAAGCGGCGCTCCCCGCCTGGCTTTGAGCATCGCCCGCGCCTGCGAGGGGCCCCCGAGACGGACCGGCCGTTTCCAGAGCGGGCTGGGACTCCGTCTCGTGAAGCCCTTTTCATTGAAACCAGCTCGGAAGCCCGCCAGACGGCTCCTTGCAAGCGTCTGAGGCAGCAGCAAAGTGCAAGACCAGGAGACCACTGCCCACGGCAACGGCCAGACTACTCGGTGATCAGATGGGATGGCCGTGGCTCTCTTCACCAACGAGGTGACTTGGGACAGAGAGTGCTGTCTGCATCCAAAGAGAGAGCTATGGAGGCTGAGCGTGGATGGAAACATACTATTTTCATCCTTTTTCTGTTTCTTCTTTCTCCCGGTTTCCCCCTTTCGTTCTGATCTTTCTTTCCCAACATGACTCACGGAAACCTGTTAAAACGACTCCACGTGTGTAGCCCCTATCAGGCTTCTTGCTGTCTTGGGGACGGGGAGGTGAAGGAAGGAGAAAAAAAATTAGAACCCCAAAATGCTGCAAAAGCAGGCTGAAAACCATCTCCCCTGGTGACTGGAAAAATGATAGGCTAGCAACGTGAAACTGAAAAAAGAAGGAAAAAAACTACCGTAGGGAAGATACTGATGTGTTTGTTCATTAGATAGTCCAGACGGGCTGCCCAAGGTTCTTTACAACTCAAATGAGGCTTTGCTAACTTTCTTTTTTATCCACCCTGCTCTCCTCCCTTCATCCCTTTTGGGGTTCTTGGGGTGAATGGCTCCAGGCCATGCCCAGCATCGTGGGGGCCAGGTGTGGGAAAGCAGCACGACCCACCCTCAGCCCTAAGACAATCGGTGAGTCCCAGGGAGCCACGGCAGGTGTGTGAGCAGAGAGACTGATCTCATCTGGAAGGAAGACGGAGTGAGGAATAATGGGAGGCTCGAATTAGCCGGGACCCCCCAGATGGGAAGGGTCTGGTGTCCGGATGAGGCCACAAGGATGAGCGGGAAATTCCCAGCCCCGGAGTCCCGGCCCTGAGTGGTGCTCCCGGCTCCCTGCAGGCTTTGCCTGTGTGATCTCCCAGGGCGCCCACCACGGCCCCGGGAGGCAAACACTGTTCCCTGCATTTTACTGAGCATGAAAGGGGCCCTAAGACATTAAAGAGAACTGCCTGAGCGCACGTGGTCCAGACTCCTCAAAGACATGGTCTGAGCGCAGATCTTCAGTTCCCTCTACCAACTGTCACCTCAAGGTTCACAAAGGCAGAAGGGTGACCCCAGGAGGAGGATGCCGGCAGCTGGCAGTGCCCTCCTTTGGCCGCCGGCCACCTTCTGCCCCCTTAGATCGCCGCTCTTCCTCGGGTCAGGGCCACAGGCTCTGCTCCTGGGTTCCCACAAGGGCAAGTGCCAGGAGCCACTCTGCCATCTGCGCCTGGGCGCTGGCTCTCTCGGCCCCTCGCCCCCTCACACAGCCCCACGCTCCCCAGGGAACATGAAAGACCAGAATCCAAAGTCTCCCCTTCCTGTTTGAAAACTGTCCCAGGAACACCCAGGAGCTCAACATTTGGGGAAACTTAGAAACCGCCAGAAAAAAGGCAAATATGCGAAAAGGCCGCGCTCTCTGCAGAAGTCAAACCGATCCTAAAAATGGAGGGAAAGCGCCTGCTTGTAGACGTCTTGCCAACAACTTTAAGCCCCCCAGGCTGGCTGCCGGCGGGAAGCCCCCGAGGGTAGAGGAGGAGGGGGGCGCTCCCCGGGGCCCTACCTGTGTGGGTCCTTCGATGCCTCTGCAGCTCGTCGCTCCTGGTGAACCTCTTGCCGCAGAAGATCCAGTTGCACACGAAGGGCCTCTCCCCGGTGTGCCAGCGCAGGTGGGCCCGCAGGTGGGAGGTTTTGCCGTAAACTTTCCCACAGCCTTCGATGTGACAGATGTGCTGCTTCTTTTTTCCTGGCTCATTTGTGCCTCTGGCGAGAACAAGGAGAAGCGTGAGCCCCATGGCATGAGGGGGGTTCTCCGCCACGCCAACCCCGAAGGAACCCCGAGACTCCAGCACCCACAATCAAAGGGCCCGGGCCACACGGGGAGTGAACCCAGCAAATGCTGCCCAGATGCCAAACTCAGCCAAGCTCCTGATGCCAAGGACACCCGCCCTCAGAACCAAAGGAAGGAAGCCTTCAAGGGTCTGCCGTGAGCCCCCGCCGGGCAACAAGGTCTCCCAGCACCCCCGGAGGTCCTCGCCACCATTCTCAGACTGCATTTAAACTCGGGGCTTCTTGCACCAGGCCCCACTGCATTGGAGGGGAACCCTCAGCTCCCATTTCCCAAGTCCCCGCTCCTGGTGTGGAGGAGGCCATCCCACAGACCTATGGGGTTCTGGGCCACGGGCCCCCATCCCTGCTCCCACTCACCTCCCTTCTCCCTCGCGGCAGTTGGGGCAGGAGCAGGCCATCCTCCGCAGCCTCTTGCCGGGCTGGACCTCCTGCTCCGACGTCTGCTGGGCCTGCTGCAGCTGAGTGATCTGGTCGGGGCTGACGGCGCCCAAGGTGGCATTGGCCAGGCCCCCGACGGCCACTGTCACCGGGGCGATGGTCGCCTGCTGCACTTTTACTCCGTCCTGGCCTTGCTGCTGACCTGTGGAGAAAGGACACTCATCAGCACCAGCCCCAGGGGCACATGAGGGAAACTGAGGCTCTGGCAAGAAGGCCCCCCCGTGGGGGGGCACCTCATGGTGCGGGTGCCCATCCAGCTCTAGCACACTGAGGCTGCCAAGGGCTCTGAATGGGCCCAAGGCTTCTCGCAGCCACAGATTCCCTTTTCTTTTTACCCAGAAGCCTCAGTGTCTCCAAGGGCAGGGCTGCACCTCTGGGGCAGCACACCCCCATAACCACACACAGCCCTGTCGCTCTGACGGCTGGCACGAGCAGCGGAGCCCCGACCTTCCTGACTCCCAGAACTGACTCAAATTTATAAGAATACAAGCCATTCCCCAACTGCTAAATGGTCAAAGGACATGAATAGACAACTCCCAAACAAAGAAATTAAAGCCATTTCTAGTCATATAAAAGTGTCCAAAGTCACTACAGATTAGACAAATGCAAATTACAACTACAAGGCACCACTTCACCCTCTCAGACTGGCTAGGATGGCAGGAAAAGAAAATGATAAATGCTGGAGGGAATGTGAGAAAACTCAGACACTGATGCATTGTTGGTGGAGTTGTGAAATGTTGCAGCCATTCTGGAAACAATTTGGAGCTACGTCTAATGGGATATCAAACTGGGCATACCCTCTGCTCCAGCAGTGTCTCCTAATTCTGTATCCCAAAGAAATCATCAGAGAGGAAAGGACCCACACGTGCAAACATGGATTGTATCAGACCTTTTTACAGTGGCAACAAACTGGAAACTCAGTAGTTGCCCACTGGATGGGGAACAGATGCAGAAGTTATGGTCCGTGAATGTGACGCGAGCAGTGGGAGGCTGTGGTCTGCAGCTTTCGCTGGCCTGGGGCTGCCTCAGCTAAGGATTTCGCCGGCCTTTAGGGCCTGTGGGCGGACATCGCCCACCCCGTCTCCTGTTGTTTGGGCCCTGCCAAGCCCCAGCCCTGGACGTTCCCATCCGCCTCAGGGAGGTCCTGGGAGAATGCTCAGTGGAGCTGGGCAGGCCCCCCCAGATGGATTCTTCCCCCATCACGGGTGAGCCCTCCCCACGTTCTTCCCCTGCAGCCCCCCTCCCACCACAAGCCCCCCCCATCCCTCCTTGAGACCTGCAGCACACCCCACTAGGGGGGACATGTCAGACCTGAGGTTGCTCCTGGAGGCCAAGCTTGCCAGAGCTTTCCTGGTCCCTCAAGCTCTGGGCCCCCTCCCCCAGCAGAGAGAGCGAGCCTTCTGATGGCACTGAAATGTCTGCAGAGTGCTGACAAATATGACCTTGCTGGAGTCATCATGGCACAGATGAGGGACTGGGCACCGGAAGAGATGCCTGGGGTCCCTAAGGCCGGGTCCCCACACTCTGGGCCCCAAGCCCCCAAGCTGTCCTTAGCATGGAAGCTCTCTGAGGGCAGGGCCTGTTTCATGCCATCACATAATGCAGTGCCGGACACAAGAGTCAAACTGGGCACCAGAATTCTGGTGGCAAAAAAGAATGAGCAGCATCCCTAAAACAAGGGCAGGGGCCTGGCACTGAGTACCACCCCCCAACTCTCCAGAGCATGATGACATGACACAAGGGCAGGAGGCGGATCAGGAACACGAGTGGGGGCAGCGGGCAACGTCAGACACGGCTCAGGCCCTGCTCTGGGAAACTGGAGGAATTGTTCAGCACTGAGTCTGCTCCCAAGATGCTCCTTGGCCATCAGAGATGTTTTAAGAGATCAGAAGGTAGGCAGTGAGAGGGTCAAGTTGCCCCTGAAAGCTGGAGCTGAATCAGCGGGCACGAGTGCCAACGCCCCCAGGGATCACAGTGGGAGCCTGGAGGAGAACCACCTCTGCAATGGCCAAGAAAGGGAAGCTCTTGGGATAAGAGGCCAGCCCAGGCTCAGGCTGCTGAGGGCTGCCCCACGTAGGGCCTTCCCACAAGCCAGCCTCCTGACCGTGACATTCCTGACTGAGCCCAGAGCCCCATCCACAGCCCCTTCCACTTGCCTCGGCTGCCCCAATTCCTCCCTCTGGAGCCAGACTCCAATCAATTCCTGCAGCTCAGCAGGTGACCCTGACCCTCGGCTGGGTAGGGGTGGGGGGAAGGGCAGGGATTCAGCTGGCACCTTGGTGTGCCCACGAGGGCAGACCTGCTAGCGCAGATCCACGAGCTCCAATCTCGGAGGCGATTTTCATGCCCAGCCTTAGGCTGCCAAGTCTACAAGACTTCTTCCAGGGCTATGAAAGCAAACTAACCCTTGAGGATGTGCTGATAGGGACAGGGAGCTAATGTCAGGGAGCCAAAAGTAGAAGCTGGACCTCCAGTAGCAAAGTGATGGGAGCTCTGACCAAAAGCAAAGGAACAGAGGCAAGGGAAGGCCGAGCTGCAAAGAGACCGGGATGCTTGGGAACCAACCAGAAGATCCAACAGGGCCGGGACCGTGCTACAGAGCGATTCTCACTCCATCTGCCATTGGTTACGACACAGAGAGCCCAACCAGTGTAACCAATCGATACCAGATACTGTGCTCAAGACTCGCTCTTTGACAGAAACTGCAGGGAAAACTAGATAGCAGCGTAGCTCAACTAAGATTTAAACCAACACTTCCCACTTTCTACAAAGATAAGCTCCAAATGGATACATGATCTAGATATAAAAGGTCACATTATAAACAAACTAGAGAAACATGGAAAGATTTTTCCTGTCAACTCTATGGGTTAGAAGAAAAATTCATGACCAAACAAGAAATAGAAGATGAAATGGATAATCTGGATAAAATTAAGAAGGTTTTGCACAAACAAATCTAATCAAGCTAAGATCAAAAAGGAAACAATTAACTTGGAAAAATATTTGAAGCAAGTTTATCTTATAAAAAATCTCATTTCCAAGACAAAAATAACTGATTTATTTTTTACAAAAAAAGAACCATTTCCCAATTGATAAATAGTCTAAAGACATGAAAAAGGCAGTTTTCAAAGGAAGAAATACAAGCTATTTATAATCATATCAAATTATTGCTTTATAATTAGGGGAATGTAAATTTAAAAAATTTCGAGATTTGCATCTCATATTTATCAGAATGGCAAAGATTAGAATAATGGAAAGTGATAAAAGAGTTGGAGGAGGCCCACTGATGCACTCTATTGGTGGATATACTTATGAAAGACTACATTCAGGGAACTCATTTAGAATGATACACAGAATACTGTGTGCCCCTTTAAGAAATATTGTACTGTAGGAAATGAGATGATTTCAGGAACACATGGCAAGCCTTCTATGAATTGAAACAGAGAAGAGAGCAAATAGAGAAGAACAATTTCTAACAAGAATAGCTAATGTTTACATAGTGCCTACTGTGTGCCAGGCACTGTAAGCACTTTACAAATGTTATCTCTTTTGATCCTCACAGATAGATTATATAATAATCCCTGAATTTTAGGACTAGTAAAGACAGCTAACTAGTCCAGACCACAGTTGGAAGGATGCCCACAATAAAACCTACAACCCAGGGCAATCCAGCTTCTACTGGATCTAGGATTCCTGAGTGGTTCAATTCTCTTTAGGGAGGTTCTAATTTTTAGAAAGTTCTTCCAGATCTCCAACCCTAAACTTGTCTCTTTGCAACTCCCACCTGCTCCTGGTTCTGCCTTCAGGGACCAAACAGTATAAGCTCATTTCTCCTTATGAGACAGCCTGTCATCACATCACAGTCCCTGGAGTCTCCTTTTCCAGACTAAACAACCCCAGTTATTTCAAATATCTTGCTCACACACAAGCCCCTCCACTTTTCTGATTTTTTCTCACAGTAATACTCCCTTAATTTGTCCCCCTGTGGCAATCCAAACTCAAATGCCATACTCCAGATATGGTATAACCAGGACAGATGGCAAAGCCATGATCACTTCTTCATTCGTGGAAGTGATGATCCTCTAATGAAACCTGATTGTATTAACTTCTCTGGTACAAAGCTGGAAAAAATCTTCACAACTAGTATTTTTTTCCTTCTTTTTTTCTATGACAATAGAGATCCGTATTAAAGTAGCTAAAAGCAAAGTTTTTTTTTTATTAAAGCTTTTTATTCTCAAAATATATTCACGGATAATTCTTCAACACTGACCCCTGCAAAACCTTGTGTTCCAACTTTCTTCTCCTTCCCCCCACTCCCTCCCTCAGATGGCAGGTAATCCAATATGTATTACACACGTGCAATTTTTTTATACATATTTCACAATTATCATGCTGCACTAGAAAAATCAGATCAAAAAGGAAAAAAAATGAGAAAACAAAATGCAAGCAGCAACAAAAAGAGTGAGAATGTGATCCACCCTCAGTTCCCACAGTCCTCTCTCTGGGTATGGATGGCTCTCTACATCACAAGATCACTGGAACTGGTTTGAAGCATTTCATTGTTGAAGAGAGCCACATCCATCAGAATTAATCATTGTATAATCTTGTTGTTGCTGTGTATAATGATCTCCTGGTCCTACTCATTTCACTCAGCATCAGTTCATGCAAGTCCCTCCAGGCCTCTCTGAAATCATCCCACTGATCATGTCTTATAAAACAATATTCCATAACATTCATATACCATAATTTATTCGGCCACTCTCCAATTGATGGTCATCCATTCAGCTTCCAGTTTCTTGCCACCACAAAAAGGGCTGCCACAAACATTTTTGCACATGTGGGTCCCTTTCCCTCCTCTAAGATCTCTTTGGGATATAGGCCCAATAGAAACACTGCTGGGTCAAAGGGTATGCACAGTGTGATAACTTTTTGAGCATAGTTCCAAATTGCTCTCCAGAATGGCTGGATCCGTTCACAGTCCCACCAACAATGTATTAGTGTCCCAGTTTTCCCACATCCCCTCCAACATTCATTGTTATCTTTTCCTGTCATCTTAGCCAATCTGACAGGTGTGTAGTGGTACCTCAGAGTTGTCTTAATTTGCATTTCTCTGATCAATGGTGATTTGGAGCATTTTTTCATATGACTAGAAATGGTTTTAATTTCTTCATCTGAGAATTGTCTGTTCATATCCTTTGACCATTTATCAATTGGAGAATGTCTTGAATTCTTATAAAATTTGAGTCAATTCTCTATATATTTTAGAAATGAGGCCTTTAAAAAAAAGAAATGAGGCCTTTATCAGAACCCTTTAATGTGAAAATGTTTTCCCAATTTATTGCTTCCCTCCTAATCTTGTCTGCATTAGTTTTGTTTGTACAAAATTTTTTAACTTAATATAATCAAGATTATCTATCTGGTGTTCAATTAAGAGTTCCAGTTCTTCTTTGGCCACAAATTCCTTCCTTCACCACAGATCTGAGAGGTAAACTATTCTATGTTCTTCTAATTTTCTTAAAAAAATCACCCTTTATGTCTAAATCCTAAACCCATTTAGATCTTATCTTGGTATGTGGTGTTAGGGGTGGGTCAATGCCTAGTTCCTGCCATACTAGTTTCCAATTTTCCCAGCAGTTTTTGTCAAATCTAAGTTCTTCTCCCCAAAGCTGGGGTCTTTGGGTTTATCAAGCACTGGATTGCTATAGTTATTGACTATTTTGTCCTGTGATCCTAACCTATTTCACTGATCAACTACTCTTATTTCTTAGCCAATACAAATGGTTCTGACTGCTGTTTTATAATATAGTTTTAGGTCTGACAGGCTACCTTCATTGGCATTTTTTTCCAATTAATTCCCTTGAAATTCTTGACCTTTTGTTCTTTCAGATGAACTTTTGTTATTTTTTCTAGATCTGTAAAAGAATTTCTTGAGTTTGATTGGTATGGCACTAAATAAGTAGATTAATTTAGGTAGTATTGCCATTTATATTATATTTGTTCAGCCTATCCATGAGCACTTAATATTTTTCCAATTGATTAGGTCTTGCTTTATTTGTGTGGAAAGTGTTTTGTAGTTTTGCTTGTATAGTTCCTGACTTTCCCTTGGCAGATAAGATTCCCAAATATTTTATAGTCAAAATTATTTTGAAAGGAATTTCTTTTTGTATCTCTTGCTGCTAGACTTTATTGGCATTATATCAATATATAGAAATGCTGATTTATGTGGATTTATTTTGTATCCTGCAACTTTGCTGAAGTTGTGAATTGTTTCCAGTAGTTTTTTAGTTGGTTCTCTAGAGTTCCCTAAGTATACTATCATATCATTTGCAAAGAGTGATAATTTGGTTTCTTTACATGACCTACTCTAATTGCTTTAATCTCTTTTTTTCCCTCTTATTGCCAAAGCTAACATTTCTAATACAGTATTGAAGAGTAATGGTGATAGTGGACAACCCTGTTTCATCCCTGATCTTACTGAGAGTGGTTCTAGTTTGTCCCCACTACATATGATGCTTGATGATGGTTTTAAATAGATACAGCCAATATTCCTGATAAAGGTCTCATTTCTAAAATATATAAAGAACTGTGTCAAGTTTATAAGAATACAAGTCATTCCCCAATTATTAAATGGTAAAAGGATATGAACAATTTTCAAATGATGAAATTAAAGCCATTTATATTATGAATAATTGCTCTAAATCACTGTTGATTATAGAAATGCAAATTAAAACAACTCTGAAGTACCATCTCACACCTCTCACATTGGCTAAGATGACAGGAAAAGGTAATGATAAATGTTGGAGGGGATGCAGGAAAACTGGGACGCTAATACATTGTTGGTGGAATTGTGAACTGATCCAATCATTCTGAAGAGCAATTTGTAATTCTGCCCAAAGGATTATCAAACTGTGCATGGACATATACCCAGAAGTGTCTCTACTGGGTCTATATCCCAAAGAAATCATTAATTCTCTGGTTGCCACATGCCACTATTGAATCATAATAAGCTAATGGCTCATTAAACTCCCCAGATCTTTTTTTTTTTTTTGCAAATGTTATCACAGAATGCCTCCTTGGGCTTGTGACATTGATTTTATGAGTCCAGGGGAAGACTTTACATTTATCCCTACTGAAATTCTCCCCAGAGTCAGTCCAGTATCAAAAACTGTCCTTGTCAAGACTGATTTGAATGCAGACTACATCATCCTGAGTGCTCTCTCTCCCAGCCTGGCATCACCTTTCAGTTTTCATAGCATCTGGCATTCTCAGATGAAATAATACAGTCTAAAGACTAAAATATAAACACCAACTATGTTTCAGATTACTGACTCAATGGGGCAGCTAGATGGCACAGTGGGTAGAGCACCAGCCCTGAAGTCAGGAGGACCTGAGTTCAAATCCGGCTTCAGACACCTAACACTTCCTGGCTGTGTGACCCTGGGTAAGTCACTTAAACCCAATTGCTCTGCCCCCGCCCCCCCAAAACAAAACAAAACAAAAACAGATTACTGTTTCAATTTCAGAACTTTCCAGCACTCTTCAACCTTCTGTTTGGGGCATAAACAAAATCCTGAGCAGGCACTACTGAAATGAAAGCACTGAACATGGCCCACTGGTCACTGGAAAGTACAAATCATAGGAGGTACAACCTGTAGAAAACTTACTATGTTAGGAAATCTTACAGAAAACTTGAATTCTAGAAAACTGCTGATGTAGAGACAGCAGCCAGTGGAAAAGATCTGGAGGTCTGAGCGAGCTGCAAGTTCCTTTTAAGTCAGGAGGGTAAGATGGTAGCCAAATGAATGACTCTATCCTAAAGCTGCCCAGAGAAAGAAGAGGGTCACAGAGGAAGGAAGATGGCAATTTTCATTCCACTTTGCCTTGCTAGGTCTTACCTGGAATACTTTTTTGATCCTTACAACTCTGGGAAGTAGGTGTTGTTATTATTCCCATTTTACAGATAAGGAAACTGAGAGAAAAAGAGTTTAAATGATTTACCCAAGGTCCATAAACCTCTTTTTCTCTCAATTTCCTCATCCCATCTGTAATGCTGTGCAGTTATGGATGCTACATTTTAATCATAATGAAGGCACCACCAGGAAACTTAAAACCATGGACTAAAAGAAGGAACTGGCAACGTCTGGCTCCTGGGGGACAGGATCTCTTCAAACTTCTCAAAGGCTGTCATGGGAAAGGGATGTGATTTTGAGATTGGCTCCAGAAGAGAGAACTGCAATCAATGACTTGAAGAAATGGGAGTTTGGGGTGGGAGGGGGGCGCAAAATCTGGCTCATTGTAAGGAAAAAAATGTCCTGACAGTACAGTAGTGCCAAAGGCGAGCGGGCTCCTTTGGGCAGGGGCGGAGCCACCGCTGGTGGTCTCCCTGCAGAGCCAAGACCCTCTGTTCTGAAATGCTGCAGAGCTTGGACAACCTTGCGAGTTCCTGACAATTCTAGGACTCTGTGATTTTATGAAACTGATTTAACTGACTCCCTTAAAGTAGATGGGCCATTTCCGAAGATGTTAGTACTTTGGACTCTTTTAAACAGACCATGGCTCCTCTTGTCCTTTTTTGGTTTGACTGTTGTATTCCCTGTTTCATCTTTCAATGTCCTTGGATGAGTCCACTTTCTTCATGCTGGTTCTGCCTTCTATCACTTTTCCCTGTTTTATGAGACTAGATCATTCATAAATTCATAAATGACTTTATAGTCTAAACTGCTATTTTTCTTGAGGGCTGAGTCTCTTTGACTTGCAAGTCAAGTTTTATCTGTTAAGGTGGCAGGCTCTGTGGCCTTGCTAAGGCTCTTAGTTTCCATTCCTATATTCCTATATTGAAATTACAATCAGTTGCGATGCCATCTTTTTTTTTGTCCATGCTCCAATTTTCTGCATCAAATGAACAAGCATGGCTAGAGGGAATATCCACCCTGATGAGATCATGGCTTCATTTGAATATTTCAGAGGAAAATGATATAGAGAGAAAAGTGACTGGAAGCAGGAAAGTCAATTAGAAAGCCATTACAGTGACTGAGAGAAAAGGTGACACAGGCCTGAACTAGGGTATTGGCCCTGTATGGGGGAAAGGGAAGAAACTCAAGAGATATTGTGGAAGGATAACAATTCAATGAACACTTATTAAGCATCCATCATGTGCAAGGTTTTAGAATAAGACCTGTCTATAGGAGTAAACAAAGGCAAGAGTCAATGGTACTTGTGATTAGGAACCCAGGTGAATGGGGGAAGGGTCAGGACAGGAAAGAATGGCTTCTGTTTGGGGGATGCAAAGCCTAAGTTGTGATGGAATTTCCAGGTCAACAGGCGTGCAATGACAATGTTGGATAGCACACCAAAGGAAAGAATGCAATTGGATATTATACATTTTGCAGTCATCTTTGTAGAGGTAACGCTCGAACTTGTGGAGAATAGATGAGATTACCAAGGGAGAGTGTGAAGGAAGACAAGAGCCCATAAAAAAAATTAGCCACTGCCGAAGATAAGAGTGTTTTCTTAAAGTCATTAAGAAGCTTTCAAATTTCTTTAGAAAGAGATCACTTAAATGTTACTAATAAAATTAAATTGTTAACTTAGTTAATTTTAGTAGTCTTTCAGAAAATGAAAAAGCTTTGGTGGGGATCATTCTTCTGGGAGAATACTTGAGACCTGACAGTGGAAACTCATTCAATTCTGATTCGATATTTGTGAATGGGGGCATAAAGGGAAAGGAATGAAGGATGTCTTGTGGACACCAGGATTGAATATTCAGAAGGATGAGAAGAGCCCTTATTGAAGCTCACTTTTTCAAAACTCACATATCCATCAAAGATTGGGAAAATTGGAGGGGAAGGAAATCAAATTTATTTTCATGCTGAAAGTTGTTGTGTTGAGAAACTAACACATCACCATATTTAACACGTTTTGGTAAGAAAAACATTGTTGGCAAGGATGTTTTCTTGTTCAGTTATGTCCGAATCTCTGTGCCTCATGGATTATACTGTCCATGGGGTTTTATTAGCAAGCCTATTGCAGTCAGTTGACACTTCTTTCTCCAGATAGTTAAGACAGAGGGAAGTGACTTGCTCAGGGTCACACAGCTGGTAAGTGTTTGACGTCACATTTGAACTCAGGTCTTCCTGGTTCCAGGCCTAGGACTCTATTCACTGAGCCATCTAACTGCCCTGAAGACTTTGTTAGGGAACCCTTATCCATTTTAGAGGAAACCATTGGGGAAGGCTGTTCTAAGCTTCCCTACATGCAGCACGCCCATGAGTCCCTGCTCCTCTGGCACTGAGGGCACTAAGCTACTGTGGGATGACCACCTCCGGTTTCCCAGGTAACTCAAGGGACTTTGATTACCAGACAAAAGTATTTGAAACACTGGAAAGATGGATCCAAATATATTTGGATTCTGGCTTGCTTAACCATCAGCTTTTTGTGAGTGGATACCATGAAGCAATTCCTCAGAGACTCTTTAGGCCCAATGGCTAAAATCCTGAGGTTGATGAACAGAACCTGGCAGCTCAACTCTGGAGCAGACCCAGCAGAAAAACTGTGCTGCAAACAGCTGAACAAGATGAAGGACCACCAGTTCCGGGTCAGCCAACACCAAATTCAGTTTGGGGTGCCAGCCTCTATTTCTCTTAGGTAAAACCCAGGGCCTGCAATACAGAGTCCTGAACAACTTTAACATTGGCCTCCACCCACTCTTGCATCCTTGCACATTATCACTACTTTCAATCTCTTCAGACAGCTCTCATTTTTCCCTTATTGGAATGATTTCTTCTTCTACCTTCAGAATTTCATTCCTGAGAATTTCCCATCACTCCAGAGTAGACTCTAGTCAACGAAATGGCAGATAGAGAGATGGAGCCCGAGTCAGAAGACCTGAGTTCAAATGCAGCCTCAGTCACTTATTGACTGGGCAATGTCACTTCATCTCTTTCTGTCTCAGTTTCTTCATCCGTAAAATGTGGATAAATAGTATTTACTTTCTTGGGTTGTTGCAAATGTAAAATGAGATGATATTTATATAATGACTACATAAATGTTAGCTATCATCCCCCTATTAGAAGTTTAGGTCACTGCTATTAGCAACTGCTTGTTTCGGTCTAAGGTGCATATCAGGTTCTCCTCTATCCAATTCAGGTAGTAAGTGGTCATTTACTACAGAAAATTATTCAAGTCTCTGAAATTGAAACAAATACATTCCCATCATTTCTACCCCTTTGTTCCCTAGCAACCAATTTCTTCTTATTAAAGAGAATCAGAAGTAGAGCTGATTTGGGTCTGAACATCCCCTTGTTGGTTCCTATACTTTTTGCAGGACAGGGTTACTATTAGGTAAAATCAAGAAGTTATGAGTTGTTCTGCTTCAGGCACAGAGAGAGCACCAACCCAGGTGAGACAAAAGACTTCTCACCTCATTGCCAACTCCATCATGCCTCTGTGCCTGGTTAGAAATCTGTTCCCCCAACCCGTCATCCACCTATTTCCACCTTGTCCAAAAGGCCTATGGTGTATCCTGATTACAAAATTATTTCTACTTTTCTGGACACTGATTGCTATCCAAATTCTCTGTCCTGTCTCTCCTTTTCTTCTAGTTTCTTTCTTAGTAAACACGTTTATTCCTCCATTCTTTTACCTTTTGCCTTTCCTGCACCAGAATAGTGGTAGATCTGAGCATTTGCAGGTAGGAGAGAGACAACTCTAGCCAGAATTCAAAGGACCATAGGCTGACCAAAGCTTTTCCTCCACAGAATTTGGGTTAGTTGCCCTAACACTACATGGGATCTCTCTCCATCCTCATCCTGTCAATAGACCTCCTTCCTCCCTGTTTTGGTTGCAGAGCAGTAAACAGCAATCATCAATGATTACTTCTAATAGAACAAAGAGAAGACAGTGAGTAGATACATTCTGGGACAAAGGAGGTTTTCTAGTTTCTTGTGAAGCTGACTCTGGTGAATGTAGGATCTCTGTGATATGCTGGGTGTAAACAGAATGGCTGGGGCAGACCCATATCAAATATATTCCAAGAAGAGGAAAAAGATCAAAAAGTGGCCAAATTTACAACTGGGACAAGTGAGAACATGTTCTCAATAATTCTTTTGTATACAGTAGTTACATAAGATAAACCACCAACTGGTTTAGAAAATTTGTAAAGGAGTTTAGATAGATTAAAATTTAGGTAAAAAAAAAAAAAAACAAACCAAGGCCGGCAGCTCCAGCTGAGTCTGATTTAACAAACTGCCTTACTGGGAAAAACATTTATTAAGCACAAGGTAGGTGCTGGTGTTAGATAAGACAAACAACAACATAATCCTTGCCCTCAAAGTGCTTATTTTTTACACAGCATTACTAGATGGGCAATGAGAAATAAGCATTATTTCTAACTAGAGGAACATTAACAGCTAGAGCATGAGAGAAGGCTTTATAGAAGTGACATCTGAGCTAACACTTGAAGGAAGAGGACTCCAAGGTAGAACAGACAGTGTGCATTTAAGAGATGGACAAATGTGAGAAGACAATATATATATATATATATGTATATATATATATATATATATATATATATATATATATTTGCTTTTTGCTAAGGCAATTGGGGT
The DNA here is from genome assembly GCA_023553655.1 of Myrmecobius fasciatus. Lineage (NCBI taxonomy): Eukaryota > Metazoa > Chordata > Mammalia > Dasyuromorphia > Myrmecobiidae > Myrmecobius > Myrmecobius fasciatus. Next base: position 545,261 of record JAJPUD010000336.1, on the reverse strand, counting down.
TAAGTGACTTGCCCAGGGTCACACAGCTGGGAAGTGTCTGAGACCAGATTTGAACTCAGGTCCTCCTGACTTCAGGGCTGGTGCTCTATCCACTGTGCCACCTAGCTGCCCCGAAGACAATATTTTTCACCTATTAAGCTGCTAGATCTAAAATTTAGCTACTCTCAGCCTTTTAAAAATAGTGCAATTTATTATAAGACTGAATTCTAGAATTACTATTAAAGTGCAAAGCTTGTGAGTATTTCCAAAGGAAGCAGTCAGGCGCCACTGGAGTAAGGAAGTCCTGAGTTCAAATCCAGTATCATAGACACTTATTTGTCATGTGACCATCCAGTTTATGTCAGTTGCTTCAACTGGAAAATGAGGATAGTCCAAGCACTGCCAGCCCCAGATTGTGGCGAGGGTTTCCTAGGATAATCATAGCTAACTGTGAGGTGGGTAATTCATGCATGCTTTTTTCCTCCCCCCACTTAATAAGTGTTCTCTCTCTCCTCGCTCCCTATTTCATATAACCGATGACAAAAACCCTCTCACCCTGTAATCTACAAAGACGTCATGTAAGAGGAAGCTGGCAGTGAGGGGAGAGGGGACGCACTCCTGCAAGGAGCAGTCGGGGTGACGGCCTGGCCTGAGATGCTTGGCCCTTGAAGCAAGGCCATGTACTGGGAGTGTGGGATGCCTGAGGCGCTGGTCCCTGTGGCGCTGCTCTGGGCTCCCACAATTCTCCCAGCCGGCCCCAGCCTCCATGCCAAAGCTGCTTTCTTGGTGTTCTTCACACAGAACATGGCAGAAGCTGGCAATGACTTTCAGAACCTATTTTGAGTTTTATCACTTCATGTTTATTGATCACTTCTAATTTGGGAAAGTTCAGGGTACAATTTACAAAGCTTAAGGGCTGCCAAGGAGTCTGCTGTGAGTGACCAGCATCCTTGGGAGAGGAGGGATGATGGGCGGCTGAGTCAGACACAAAACAAGGCAGGAATAGCATGGAGCCCTTCCTCTAGGAAAGTTTCTATCGATCACTTAAAACAACACGATCTGTGATGAGCAAGGTAAAGGGAAAACGCTCCCTTGTCCCAATGTTTGTCTCTGTCTCTTTCTCAAGGGGGGAGAACAAAAAAGGGCAGGAGGTCAAAGGTGGGAAGGTGCTCCTGGAGTCCCTCCTGAGAGACAGAAGAAAGGGCTTTCCTGAGGGCAGTGGGGGGCTGTGGGGAGGGATGTCAAAATAGGACAGGGACAATCTTTAATTGTAAAACATGACACTGTTCATAGCCCCCTTTTAAGGAGTGGTCAAAATGGAATGGGTATTTGAACAAATTTAGGGGTTTCACAGCATTTTCCAGCTGTTCAGGGATAAAATGAGTATTCCTTTATAAGTTTAACACACAATACTTCCACATCCTCTTCTTCCCCCATCCCTTCTCACAACCCCCTCCCTCTCTACCAAGTAGTTTTATTACAGACAAAACATACTTAAGTTCCTGAAATTCAATCATTTCTTCTAAATGCTGACAAAACGGTAAAAAAAAAATGAAATGTGATCCATGTATTTGAGATCACAATGTGTATCTGAAACACTTTGATAAGCATTTGATGCTTACTATGTGTCAGTCACTTTGCTAAGTACCAAGAAATATGAAGAAAACTATCTTCAAAGAGGAGTATGAGATATACTTTCTACACATATGGGCCTATACAACTCTATTAAATTCTATATTCAATAGACTGTCTGGTTTATTAAGCTGTAAGGGCCAGAAACAGTGGCATAGAATCTGGGCGGGGATTTTTAGCCTTTTATGTCATGGATTCCTTTGGCAGTCTGGTGAAGTCTATGGAGCCCTTCTCAAGGGCAGAATATAGTATGCTGTATATTATGCAGAAAATAGTATGCTGTATATTAAAATTAAGAAGAAACTCAATTTTTATGGTGGAAAAGAATGAGAAATTGAGGGGATGCCCACCTAGAAATTTTAGCATGGCTTTAAATTCCAATACCTTAAAAGATTGAAATGCAATTTACACACATATTCATATACATATACATGTATATGTATCTAACACACATATATGTGTATATATATGTGTGTATACACACACACACACAAACACACCCACAAATATTTATAAGAAAAACATCATGACTCCCATATGAAGAACCTCTGATTTGGACACACTTAAAAGGAGAGCCCCGAGAACAGCATGGTAAGTGGTATTGTTGGATCAAAGTGTAAGCAGAGTTTTGTAGCCCTTTGGGCATAACTCCAAATTGCTCTCTAGAATGGTTGGATCAATTCACAACTCTACCAGCAGTGCATTATTAATATCCCAATTTTCTGGTATGTTCTCCAATATTTACTATTTTTCTTTTCTGTCATATTAGTCAATCTGAAAGATGTAAAGAGGTATCTCAGAGTTGTTTTAATTTGCCTTTCTCTAATCAATAGTGGTTTGGAGCATTTTTTTTTTTTTTTTTGCTGAGGCAAGTGAGGTTAAGTGACTTGCCCAGGGTCCCACAGCTAGGAAATGTTAAGTGTCTGAGGCCAGATTTGAACTCAGGTCCTCCTGACTTCAGGGCTGGTGCTCTATCCACTGCGCCACCTATCTGCCCCTGGAGCATTTTTTCATATAGCTTTTGATTTCTTAATCTGAAAATTGCCTGTTCATTCATTTGACCATTTATCAATTGGGGAATGATTTGTACATTTATACATTTGACTCAGTTCTCTATATATTTGAAAAAATAAGATCTTTATGAGAGACATTTGTTGTTAAATTGTTTTCAACTTTCTGTTTTCCTTCTAATCATTCCTTAAACATCAGAATTGTGTAAGTGGAAGCTAGTGACTCCATGAGACATCAAGAATCAAACAAAATCAAAAGAATGAAAAAAACAGAAGAAAATGTAAATACCTCCCTGGAAAACAGGTCTAGGGAGATAATTTGAAAATTACTGGATTAACTGAAAGCCATGATGAAAAAATGAACTGGACAGAGCCTATTTCAAGAAATTATTAAAGAAAACTCCTGATATTCTATTACCAGAAGGTAAAATTGAAAGAATTCATTGAAAGAATCCACCAATCACCTTTTGAAATAAGTCCCAAAATGAAAACTCCAAGCAATATTGTAGTAAATCCCAGAATTATCAGATCAAGGAGAAAATACAATAAACTGCTAGAAAGAAACAATTCAAACATCAGGGAGCCACATTACACAGGACTTAGCAGCTTCCAACATTAAAGGATCAGAGAGCTTAGAATATGATATTCCAGAAGGTAAAGGAGCATGCATTACAAGAATAAACTACCCAGCAAAAGTGAGCATACAATTTTTCAGGGGAAAATACAGAAATTCAATGTAATTAGGGGATTTTCAAACTTTTCTGATGAGAAGTCCAGAGCTGAATAGAAATTCAATTTTTAAATATAAAAGAAGCAAAGTTAAATGAATTATAGAAAGAAACTGACAGTGAAACTATATTAATGGGGGGACCTTCAAACTAAATAAATCTAACCACAGAATTTAAAAAAGAATTAAAGAGGTGAAGAAAATTTTATAAAATCTAAAAATGACAGATGAAGACAGAAAAAAATATAATTTTTTCTCGGCAGTACATAGCACCCCTACCCAAAAACTGACCATGTATTAAGGCATAAAAACATTATAGTTAAATGAAGAAAAAGCAGAAATATTAAATATATCCTTTTCAGAACATGGTGAAACAAAAATTACATATAATAAAAGGTACATGAAAAGATGAATTAACAAGAAATTAAAAATTAGATAATATAATTCTAAATAATGACTGGATCAAACAACAAGTCATAGAAACAATCAATAATTTCATTCAAGAGAACAACAATAATGAGACAACATACCAAAATTTGTGGGCTGCAACCTTAGCAGAGGTAGGGGAAATTGTTACATGTCTAAATGCTTATATGAATAGAGAAATAACAAATTAATGATGTGGGCATGCAACTAAAAAAGCCACAAAAGGAACAAATTAAAAATCCTCAATTAAATAACAAATTAGAAATTCTGAAAATCACAAGGAAAGATTAATAAAACTGAAAATAAGAAAACTATTGAAAAATAAAACAGATGAAACAAAGTTATCACTCTTTGTAGATGACATGTGATATTTAGATATATCAGTTAAATGACATATCTAGGTATATTCAGTATAAAGATATAAAGAGGTATATTTAGATAATCAACTAAAAAACTATTAGAAACAACAACTTTAGCAAAGTTAAAGGATATAAAATAATCCACACAAATAATTAGCATTTCTATGTTACCAACAAAGTTCAGTAGCAAGAGATAAAAAGAGAAATCCTATTTGAAATAACTCCAGATAATGTAAATATCTGGGAGTCTACTGTCAAGAGAAAAGCAGGAATTATATGAACACAATTACAAAACACTTTCCACACAAATAAAAGATCTAAACAAATGGGAGAATATCAAGTGCTCATGGTTAGGCTGAGCTAATATAAATATAATATAAAAATGACAATTCTATCTAAATTAATCTACTTATCCAGTGCTATACCAATCACATTGCCAAGAAATTCCTTTCTAGAGCTAGAATTTCAAGGGAATTAATGGAAAAATATGAGGAAGGTGGCCTAGCTGTACCAGACCTAAAACTATATCATAAAAGCATCAGTTATTAAAATCATTTGGTATGAGCTAAGAAATAGAGTTGTGGATCAGTTAGGTTCATAAGACATAATAGTCAGTGATTACAGTAATCTACAGTTTGATAAACCCAGAGACTCCAGCTTATGATATAAGAACTCACTCTTTGGCAAAAAAAAAAAAAAGAATGCTGAAAAATAATATGGCAGAAACTAGGCATTGACAAACATCTAACACCTTATACCAAGACAAGACTGAAATGAGTTGATTTATACATAAAGGGCAATACTATAAGCAAATCAGGAAATTAAGGAACGGTCTACTTCTCAGATCTGTGGAGAGAGTAGGAATTTACTGCCAAAGAAATACTAGAACACTATGAAATGCAAGATGGAAAATTTTGATTATATTAAATTAAAAAGTTTTTGCACAATCAAAATCAATGCACCCAAGATTAGAAAGGAAGTAGAATCTGGGAAAATTATTTTACATGTGGTGTTTCTGATAAATGCCTCATTTCAAAAATATATAAAGCACTGACTCAAATTTATAAGAATATAAGCCATTCCCCAACTGATAAATGGTCAAAGGATATAAATAGATAACTTCCAAACAAAGAAATTAAGGCCATTTCTAGTCACATAAAAATGTTATAAATCACTATTGATTAGAGAAATGCAAGTTACAACAACTACAATGCACCACTTCACACCTGATAAATGTTGGAGGGAATGTGAGAAAACTCAGACACTGATGCATGGTTGGTGGAGTTGTGAAATGTTCTAACCATTCTTGAAACAATTTGGAGCTATGTCTAACTGGATATCAAACTGTGCATATCCTTTGATCCAGTAGTGTCTCTCTTAATTCTGTATCCCAAAGAAAATATCAAAGAGAGGAAAGGACCCATAAGTGCAAACATGGATTGTATCAGACCTCTTTACAGTGGCAACAAACTGGAAATTGAGTAGTTGCCCATAAGATAGGAAATAGATGAAGAAGTTATGGTACATGAATGTAATGGAATATTATTGTTCTAAAAGAAAAGATGAACAGGCAGATTTCAGAAAAACCTAAAGATACTTACATGCACTTGTTGCTAAGCTAAGTGAGCAGAACCAAGAAATCATTATACACAGCAACAACAAAATTATGGGATGATCAATTGTGGTGGACTTGACTCTTCAACAATGAGGTGATTCAAGGCAATTCCAATAGATTTGTGATGGAAAGTGCCATCCACATTCAGAGAGAGAACTATGGAGACTGAGCATCAAACATACAGTTTTCACCTTTGTTGTTTGTTTGCTTGTTTTTTTTCCTTTCTCATGTTTTTCCCCAAAAAATTATATGAACACAATTACAAAACACTTTTTTACACAAATAAAATCAAATTTAAACAACTGGAAAAAGGGCAATTGCTTATGGGTAGACAGAACTAATATAATAAAAATGACAATTCTACCTAAATTAATTTATTCAGTGTCATGTCAATTGAACTACCAAAAATTATTTTGTTGATATAGAAAAACATGGTAACAAAATTCATGTGAAAGAACAAAAGGTCAAGAATATAAAGGGAATAATTTTTTTTTAAAAAATGCAAAGGAAGGTGGCCTACCTGTCCTAGATCTTAGCAATCATCAAAACTAAATGGTACTGGCTAACAAACTGAGTAGAACAATGGAAAAGACTTTGTACACAAGACACAGTAGTCAATGACAAAAGTAATCTAGTGTTTTTTAAACTCAAATACCCCAACTTTTGGGGTAAGAACTCACTATCTGACAAAAACTTCTGGGAAAACTGGGAAAAAAAATAAGGATCAAACTAGGCACAGACCAACATCTCACACCTTTTATCAAGATAAAAGTCAAAATGGGTACCTGATTTAGACATAAAGGGTAATATCATAAGCAAATTAGGAGTGCAAGGAATAGTTTATCTTTCAGATTGCTAGAGAAGGTAAGAATTTATGACCAAACAAAAGATAGAATACATTAGAAAATGCAAAAGATAATTCTAATTACATTAAATTTAAAACAAATACAACCAAGATTAAGAGGAATACAAGAAAGTTGTGAAACATTTTTTACACTTGGTGTTTCTGATAAAGGCTTCATTTCTCAAATATATAAACACTTGAATCAAACTTAAACATATATAAGTCATTCTCCAAAGGATAAATGGTCAAAGGATATTAAAAGAGGCAGTTTTCAAGTAAGAAATTCAAACTATCTATAGTCATATAAAAATGTTCTAAATTACTATTAATTAGAGAAATGCAAATTAAAACAACTCTGAGGTAACACCTCATTCTATCAGATTGGCTAATGTGACAAATTAAAATGTTGAAGATGTAGGAAATAAGGGAAAATTGGAACACTAATATATTGTTGGTAGAGTTGTAATCCAACCATTCTGGAGAACAATTTAGAACTATGCCTAAGAGGCAATCAAACTGTCATAACCTTTGACCCAGCAATGGCCCTAGCAAATAGTATCCTAAAAAGATCATAAAAAAGGCAAAAAAGACCGATATTCCAAAAATATTTACAGCAGCTCTTTTTGTGGTGGCAAAGAACTGGATATTAAGGGAATGCCCAGCATTTAGTGAATGGCTGAACAAGTCATGGTATATGAATGTAATGGAATACTATTATTGTCCTATAAGAAATGATGTGGATTCAAACCAGTTTCCAACTTCCGGGGGTGGAGCCAAGATGGTGGAGATCAGACAGGAGTCTCTGTAACGTCCTCTAACCTTCCCTCAAACCAACAACATATGAAGCCTCTAGACTGATTTTGAAGCAAAAAAATCCACAATATCTGGAGGACAACACAATTCTAGAAGAAGATACTCTGGAAGAACTTCAAAACAGACCTCATACCTTTAAAAAAAATGAATAAAAAAACCAAAGAGCTCTCACCATAGACAACTTTTATGGAGAGAGTGAGGAACAGACCTCAAATCCTGAGTCCCTTAAAGGTAAAGCAACTCCAGAAAAAGCCCCAAAGAGAGACACAAACTGGACTCCATGTCACAAGGCTTTCTTTGAAGATTACATAAAGGATCTTAAAAGAGAGTTAGAAGAAACATGGGGAAAGGAAATGAGATCACTGCAAAATAAAATAGAAAAAATGGAAAAAGAATGCAATGAACAAAAATGTAATTGGTCAATTGCAAAAGGAACTAAAAACAGTAACTGAAGAAAATAAGACATTAAAAATTAGAATCGAACAACTGGAAATGAATGACTCATCAAGACTTCAAGAATCAGTCAAACAAAAACAAAAAAATGAAAAGATAGAGAAAAACATGAAATATTTCCTAGGAAAAACAACTGACCTGGAAAATAGATCTAGGACAGACAATCTAAGGATTATAGGGCTTCCTGAAAGCCATGATAAAAAAAAAACCTAGACACTATCTTCCAGGAAATCATAAAAGAAAACTGCCCTGATATTTAGGCCCAGAAGGCAAAATACTTATTGAAACAATCCACCAATCACCTCCTGAAAGAAACCCAAAAATTAAGTCCCCCAGAAATATCGTGGCTAAATTCCAGAACTATTATACCAAGGAAAAGCTATTACGAGAAGTCAGAAAGAAACAATTTAAATATCAGGGAGCCACAATTAGGATCACACAGGACCTAGCAGCTTCTACTTTGAAGGATCGAAGGGCCTGGAATCAGATATTCTGAAGGGCAAAGGAACTTGGATTATAGCCAAGAATAAGTTACCCAACTAGAATGAGCATTATCTTCTGGGGAAGAAGATGGTCATTCAATGATATGGGAGAATTTCACCAATTTCTAATGAAAAGACCAGAACGGAACAAAAAAATTTGATCTACAAACACAGAACACAACAGAAACATAAAAAGGTAACAAGAAAAAAAAAACTCTTGAGAACTATATATATGTTATAGATACTTATAGAATGAGGGTTGATTTTATGAATCTATTATTACATTATGATTGTGATATGATTACTGTGATTTTATGATTATGATATAATTATTGTGATTTTATGATTATTATGATATGATAAACTGAAAAAGAAATTATAGGTAGAAAAGGGATAACACTGGAAGAAGAAGAAAAGGAGGTAAAATAAGGGAAATTACATCACATGTAGAGGCAAAGAAAAACTATAATGATTGAAGGGAAAAAAGGGAGGGGAATGAGAATTTGGTTA
>JAJPUD010000336.1:504940-526411 GCA_023553655.1 Myrmecobius fasciatus | reverse complement strand
TTTGCCTTCTGATTCTAAAACATCAGGGCAATTCTCTTTCATGATTTCCTGGAAGATAGCATCCAGGTTCTTTTTTTCATCGTGGCTTTCAGGGAGTCCGATAATCCTTAAATTGTCTCTCCTGGATCTGTTTTCCAAGTCAGTTGTTTTTCCTAGGAGATATTTCATATTTTCTTCTATTTTTTCATTTTTTGTTTTTGCTTAACTGATTCTTGAAGTCTTATTGAGTCATTTACTTCTATTTGTTCAATTTTAATTTTTAAAGGATTATTTCCTTCAGTTATCTTTTTTAGCTCCTTTTGTAGCTGGACAATTGAATTTCTTGATTCAATGCATCCTTTTTCCATTTTGCCAGTTTTATTTTTCAGTGAATTGTTGTCTTTTTCCAATTCACCAATTTTGTTTTTCAGTGAATTGTTCTTTTTCCAATTCACCAATTTTGTTTTTCAGTTCACCATTTTTATTTTCCAGTGAATTGGTGATTTTTTCCAATTCACCAATTTTGTTTTCAGTGAAGTGTTTTCTTTTTCCAATTCACCAGTCCTATTTTCCAGTTTTTGATATTTCTGTTGCCCTGATCTCAATTTATTTCCCCATTCTTCTTCCAGCTCTCTTTTGAGATTCTTAATGCAATCATCCAGGTAAGCCTTCTGAAAGGGAGACCAACTTAAGTCTGCCTTTGTGGCTTCACCTGGGATTGTTTTCATAATGTCAGGATCTGGGGACTGTTCTATTTTTTCTCCGTAAAAGCTTTCTATGGTGAGAGCTCTCTTCTGCTTCTTGCTCATGATTTAAAGTTGGGATATTGGTCAAAAGCAGAGAAAACTGCAACAATCTGTATTTGCCCTGGGGTAGTTTGCCGAGTTGACTTCCGGTCTGAGGCTGGTCAGGGTAGATTCGCACTAGGACCACGTTTTCAGCTGTTCTCGATCCACCCTTTACCAAAGGCAGATCTGCCAAAGCACCTGCCCGCAAGCAGAGCAAAGTGGCCCAGGCGTCTCCCAGGGGCTTCCTGGGTGCCTAAAATCCGCCCCTCTATCGCAGCCCTGACTTCTGCCCTGGCTGGAGTCTGATCGCGACCAGGGACCGATTTCCCCTGAGGCTAACCTTCTCTGGAGTTCTTTCAAGGTAGATTTTTGATAGAAGTGCATTGTAGTCCAAATGTTTGGCGAGGCCCTCACTCAAAAACCAGTTTGAAGGCTCACTTTGTCTGGGTTTGAGGGAAGGTCCCTGGAGTTCACAGAGAAAGCTGTCTGCAGTTCGCCATCTTGGCTCCGCCCCCCTTTCTTATTTTTTTGGTTAGATTTATCTAGTTCTGGGAAGGAAAAGTTGAGGTCCCTGTCCATTTCCTCCTGTAATGTGATCATTTAATTTCTTTTTCAAGAATTTGGATGCCATACCACTTGATGCAAATGTTTAGTATTGATATTACTTCGTAATCTATGGTACCTTTTAGCAGGATATAATTTCCTTCCTTATCTGTCTTGATCAGATCTGTTTTTTGCTTTTGCTTTGTTGGAGATCATGATTGCTATCCCTGATTTTTATTTCCTTCAACTGAGGCATATTAAATTCTGCTTCAGTCCCTAACTTTAGGCTTCTCTACTTCAAATGTGTTTCTTGTAAACAACACTTTGTAGGAGGATTTTAGTTTTTAATCTACTCCATTTTATGGATGACTTCCTTCATCCCATTCACATTCTTCCACCCTATTTTTTCCTTCAGTTTAGCCTTTTTTCTCTCAGCCTTCCCCCACCACCACCACAGTGTTTGGCTTCTGATCACCCCCTCCTTCAATCCACCCTCCCTTCTGTCTCCTACCACCATCCTTTTTCACCCTCCTTAACTCCTACTTTCCTGTGGGTCAGGACAGATTTCTATGTCTAACTGGCTTTCTATGTTATTCCCTCTTTGACTCAGTTCTTATGAGAATAAGCAGATGCCCACCACTGCTTCTCCCACCTTGGGCCCCACTGTCGGGTGCCCTTCACAGCTCTGCGTGCTTTATATCTTCTCATCAAAATCACCTAAAGCCCACACTTTCTGTCTACGTATTGGTCTTCTAACTGCATTAATAGTGATAGAGCTCTTAAGAGGTATAAGGATCGCCTTCTTAGAGGGTGCCGTTCAGTCTTACTGAATCCCTCTTTCCTTTTTATGCTTGAGTCTTGTCCTTGGAAATGAGATTTTTTGTTAGCTCTGGTTTTTCCATCAGCAAAGCTTGAAAGTCTTCTATTTCACCGAATGACTTATTTTTTTTCTCTGAAGGATCATGCTCACTGGACAGGTGGTTCTTGGTTGTAATCCTAGCTCCTTTGCCTTCGGGTATGTCCTTCAACTCCTTAATCAATCAATGGTTTCTTCATAGAAAAAAAATAGGAATTCAAAGTAGAATAGAAAAGCTACACCCCTGACTCAACCTATGCTGTAGACAAGAGTTACTGAAAAAGCTGGCAATATTTGTTTCTTTCTTGCTTGTTTTGTTTTCTCACTGTCACTCATTCATGTTGGAACTTTCACTTCACTTCACTTCCTTCACCTGTTATAAGAAGGGGCCAGAATACATGATCTCCAAAAGCCCTTTCCAGCTCTGAAAGTCTATAATCTTTCCTAAAAATAAAATATCACTTTGAATCTGTCATCAAGTAACCTCTGAAATGGTCTTATGACCATTTCCTTTGGAGGTCTGGGAGGCTGAGGGGGGGAAGAAGGGAGGAAAAGGGGGGTAAAGGCACCCTCCCTCTGGGCAGACCAGCCCTTCCTCCAGGGGCCCAGACAGGGCCACTTTGTGAGAAGCAGGCCTTGGGCTCTTTTCTCTCCTACTCTAGGGGCGGCCAGCCCAGCAGCCCCCACACTGTGCAACTCTTCATTAACTTTGAGGACACTTAAAGGATAACTATTGTTAGATGGAGGGTTGTAAAATTTCAGTAGAAAATTAGGTAATGAAAGTTATGCTCAACAGCTGCCTATTGTCTCTAGGATAAATAAAACACACACCCCTCTGGCATTTAAAGTCCTTCACTCCCCACTCATTGCTCTTATACATTATTCCCCTTTTTCCACACTGTGGTCTTACAAAAGTGGTCTTTCTGCTGTTTTTCATACATGTGAAGTATATGCTAAAATCCCATTTTACAGATGAGGAAATTAAAAATAATGTGTAACTAGAAAAGAAGGTGTGTTAATCTCATAGCAAGAGGAAGAAATAACAGAGGCATCTGAATATTGCACTTACATCTATAAATTATTTAACAGCCAAAGTTTCCATTGCTTTGAGTAAATCCTTTATGAAAGTCAAAATTTGGACGAGAATGGTACAAGATTAAAAAGCATGGATGTGGGGGGGAAAGGGTGGGGATGGGGAGAGGAATCAGCTGCACCAGGTGACCCAGTTTCCAAGGTATCCAAATATAGTAGCATCAGGGAATATTATTTCACCATAATAAATGATTAGGTAAGCAGGTGGCGTCATGTTGCCTCAAGTGCCAGGCCCAGAGTCAGGAAGGTTCATCTTCCTGAGTCCAGATCAGGCTTCAGACACTCCCTGTGTGATTCTGGACATGTCAATCCACTCTGCCTCAGTTTCCTTATGTGTACAATAAGCTAGTGAAGGAAATGTTAAACTCCAATATCTCTGCCAAGAAAATGGGGTCATTAGGAGTTGGATATAAATGATTGAACCACAACACACGAAATGATCACTGTGGGTACCAAGGCTAACCTGGGATCCCAGCTTTGAAGCCAGAATCAGAGATCTTCAAGAGAATCCAGCCTACTTCCACTCTACCCCAAGGACAGGAGGCAGTGAAAAGGTGAGTGGACAGTGACCGGCAGAAATTCTCCCACCTATCTTCTGGACAAAGTGCTTACATGAAGATAAGGTTATGGAGGGAATCCCTCCACAGATGCTGCCAGGGCTAGCCACTGGTGGACTCTCCCTCTCATGGCGAGCCCTGAACGCCTCACCAATTCGTGGATTCTCTCTGTGCCACAGAACCAACCGGACCCTCCTTCCTAACACATCTTCCGCTGAGCATTGTCTCTAAAAATGTCCTAGAAACTTGAGCCACAGCCCATGATGCTCCTAGAGCCTTCTCCATTTGCTCCCCAGTACAATGATCTCATTTGAGGAGTTAATTCTCACCTTGAAGGACAGAAGGTGATCTTTGAGGAATAACACAGAAGACAAATGCAGGCAATCTAAGGTGGGGGGGGGGAAGAAGCCCATCGGAACCAACCGATCCATAAACATTTATGAGTCATGGCTACAACAACCCAGAAGGAAAACCAAGAGAGCAGTTGCCTGGGCCTCCGTGTCTGGAACAGCACAGTCAGCTAATGTTTGTACCATGTAACCCATTAGGATGTTAATGATGAGACAACCCACAGGTATTGAAGTCATGCCTTGTTTTTGCCTTAAAAGACACAAAAAGAACTGAAAAAAACTGCATGTGGTTCCCAAGCTTCTAGCTCCCAACAGACAAACTGGTCCCATATTTTACAGTTGAGAAAATGAAGGCTGAGATTTGTTTGAGATCACACAAAATATCCTCCTTAAAATGGGGAGATGAGAATGGAACATAATATTCTGGATATAATCTGATTAACACAGTGGACCCCATTAATGCTGCCTAAGATTGTATTAGCTTTTTTGATAATGGCTAAATCCTACTGCTGTGAAACAGGAAGTCCACAAGAAAAAAGAAAAAAAAATAAACTAGCACTAAAAAGCTGAATAAAATCACAAATGGCTAGTTAGTATATTCAAGTTTATTTTTTCCTTAAAACATAGCAAGAAACCTTATTCACCTTTATGAGTTTCTTATCTTTTTCTCTATGTATTCATCTGATTCTGTTACTATTATTTGGATATAAAAATCACTGGGGATCCCAGATCTCTGCAACAGAAAGTCTGAGTTCTCTGGGGCCTGAAGTGAACTAATCAGTGTCATCTAGCGATCCTGTCGGGCAGGACCAGAATCCAGGTCTTCCTGACTCCAGGCAGCCTCTCCTCCCCACAGCTACTGTTGTATTGTGCTGGAAAGACAGTGGTGCACTCGTCTTAATTCCCATTTCACAGCTCGGAGAAAGAGGTGACTTGCCAAGTTCTTGCCCAGCAGGCTTGCTGCCTTCCCTAATGGCACAGTTGGTATTATTCGTACTCTGCTGTGCTGCCTGCCCCCAAACAATGTGCCCCACCAGCAATCCAGCTCATCAGCCACAGCGCTCCCCTTCAGGAACTCCCCTATATGGCATCCTGCAGCCTCTGTGTGCCCAGAACAGGTATGTGCCCAGGACGAACGTGTGCCCTAGACTGATGCATGCCCAGGACAGACATGTGCCCAGGACAGACGTGTGCTTAGGACAGACGTGTGCCCAGAGTGGGCTTGGCCCCGGCCCTTGCTTTCTGACTGAAGGAGACCCCCAGCTCGGCGGCTGCACAGCAAGGGCTATCAAGGCGGGGGTGGGGGGGTGGGAGAGCAAACTCTCCAAACAGAGGGGAAAGAAAGATGAGGAACCTTAGCAGGGGAAGAGGAAGGTTCCCTCCACAGGAGAGGGGGACCTCCCTGCTACTCTTTTCCCCCTTACGGAGGACAGGCGATCCACCCAAATTGGGACATGCTGGGTTAAAGATGTCAATGGGACATCAAAGTAGGAAGCTCCAGTCAGGTGGATGAAGCTCTGAAAAGAGGCTGGGGGCAGGGGGGGGGGCCGGGTACAGTGTATGATAATCATGAAAACACAAGTCACAATTAAGGCCTGGGGAGAATTAGAGGAATAAATGGGATAAATGGGAAGAGCAGAAAAAGGAAACACCTGAATTCAGAATCTACAATCAGGGAGGAAAGGGCATGAGAACAGTGCAAGGCTCTGGAAGCCTATGGAGAGAAACATCCCCAGAAATGGTCAGGGGGCTTCTGAGGCAGGGCTGAGACCCCCCCTGACACAGCCCCCAGGACTCCTCCAGAGCTGTTTCAGTGGGCCAGCCTGGACAGAAGCCAGACTTCAAGTGACTTATATGAGAGGTGGGATGAGAGAAGGGTGAGATACACCAGCAGTTCCTGCTCCTGGGAGCTGAAGGCTGAGGCTTCCCTGGAATTCAGGGGTTCTAGGGATCTTCAATGAAGCTGGCACCTTGTGGAGAGGCCTGAGGTGCATGGCCACAAAACACTGGCCTTGGAGTCTGGAAGGTCACCAGGTGGGCGACCCTCGGTTAGTTACGGCATTGGTCTGCCTGACTTTCCTCAGTTATAAAATGGGCACCATAAAAGCACCACTCTTGCAGAACGAGTAGCACTTAACACAGTGCTTAGAAACTGGTAGATACCAGATAAATGCTTCCTCCCATCTTTCTTTTCCTCACCAGACTGGCCCCGGTCACAAATTGAAGCAGGCCACAGTTTACGGGAAGGCCAGGGATGGACTCGACTAGGAGGGCCACTGCACTGCCACTGGGGTTAAGAGAAAGACACCCAATCTCAAAAAAAGAAGAAAAAGTAAAGTGAACAAGTATGGTCTACTCCAGAGACTCTCACACTTTCTCCATTCCAAAGGTCCTTTGTGACTCAGTAATTTTTTCACAGCACCCTAAAGAAATATCTAACAGTTGCCCTTATTAAATAGTGAGGGTCAAACAACTTAATAATCATTTGAAAAACAATGTAAACCATTTTCATTTCATTTTTAAATCATAACCCCTTACAATGAGATGTGTTGGACTTTGGACTGTTGGACAATGCACAATTCCTCAAACCAGGGTATAAGATTGGACACTGTCATCCTCATTTTCTGTTCCACAATGATTCTCTTGCAGATCTTGCTTTAATCACAGCATCTGGTAAAAATCCAGATTTGCAAAAATATGATGTCACAATAAAGTTCATATTCAGCAAAGACAAAATCTCGAACATCCAAGAAGGTCCCTGATCTAATGTTGAACCCAAGAACTATCCTGACTTCTTATTCAAGTTGAGGTCTGGCACATTTTTAGTATCAGAGAGAGGTGCTTCCCCTCAAATTTTAAAATACCCTATAATGAATGCTTCCTTGGAAACTAAGGGCCCAATCTTTGAAAACATTTGAAAGAGCAAGAAAATGATTGAAGATTTTTTTTCTTCCAAAGGAAGCCCTCTGTGTGCTGTTAGGCAGAGGGGAAAGAAGCCAGGAGAGAGAACAAAACTGAAGATGGAAGATCCTAAGTGACTGCTAGATGAGGATAATATTCCAACAAAAGGAAGCCTATGTTTATCTTTTCTTCTTTGTTATTCCCTAAGTCACACTTTTCTTTTCTTGTGGAAAATTTTAGGAGTTGTTTAAATGATAAGTGAAGAAGATACCTTAGTGAAAAGAAAAGGATGGGCAAGGGGGGAAAAGGTGGAGGGCAATTTAAAAAAAGAAGAAAAAGAAAAGACAATTATGAAACATAGCCTAAAATGATCATAATAAGAATGAGATAAAAGAGCTAAGTTTACACATATGGGCAAAGTAGACAAACTGGCAAAGAAGAATGAGGCAGCCCAGGGTGACCTGTTAAAATGTCCTGATCCATTAAGAACTTGGAAAGCACTGCTGTATCCTAGTGAGGGAAATAATATGGGTAAAGCTTGGGTTTCAACTGTTAGGCAACAGTACTCAGGGATGAAAGTCCCATTAGATTCCCTCGTCCCACTTTTAGATGAACCTCGTCTTTAGTCCACCCTTAATGTTAGGGAACTACCATTATGGAAGTGGGTACGAGTACAAAGCACCCACCTTTGAGCACCATTACAGTGAGACTATCCTACTCAAACAGTATGTCCGGAGGTCCTCACCTCCTAATTCTAGGGTTACCAAATTTGAAGATGATAGCATTTGAGGATGAACATGACCTTAGGGACCATCTACTATGGGACCCAGAAAGCATGTTAAAAGTGCATGTTATAATGGAAAAGGATACGATCATGTCACAATCATCTAAGTAGAAGAATGGACTCTGCCTTTGAGAGAAATGGGGAAGTTTGATAAATGGTTAGATTTTGCAGGGGGCTGAGTTCTACTCTGGACATGCTGAATCTGAGACATCTAATCTTTGGGACATCTAATCTGAAGTGTCCAAGAGGCAGTTGGCGATGTGAGACTCAAACTCAGGAGAAAGAAGCTGGGTAAATGGATCTGAGACTCATTTGCATAAACACACAAACACACACACACACACACACACACACACACACACACACACAAACCCTTCAACACATGAAAGTTGAAAAGGCGACCAAGAAAGAGTACAGACACAGAAGAGCTCAAATTTGGGGGTGGAATATTGATAATGACCCACTACAGAAGACCAGGGCTGACAGAAAGCAGGATAAAGACCCAATAGTGTCATAAAACCTAGAGAGAGGACTAAGTGCAGCAGGGAAGTAAAAAAAGCATTAAGACTCAAAGAAAATCATCCGATTTGGTCATTAAGAGATCACACTAAATGCTTGTGTCAATTCAATTAATAAATGCTCCTTAGAGAAATAAAGACCAACATAAATAGTTGGAAGAACATGAAGGGTCTACAACTGGGCTACAGCAAAATAATGAAAATGCTAAATAAGGTCAAGATAAAATGAAAGTTTTTGTGTTAAGTTAAATGCTGAAATTGTGCATTGCTAACAAATTTCATCAAAAGAAACAGGATTTAGACCATCAAGAGAAATAACGAAACGAGGAAACTAGTGGCAGAAATTGGGCTTAGACCAACATCTTATACCACATTCCACAAAAAAATCTAAAATGGATGTGATCTGAATATTAAAGAACATATCATTAAAAAAGAGAGAAGAAGATGCTATACTTTTCAGTTACAAAAAGATGTATCTTTTGTTTATGGGAGCCCTTTTTGTAGTGGCAAGAAACTGGAAACTGAATGGATGCCCATCAGTTGGGGAATGGCTGAATAAGTTATGGTATATGAATGTTATGGAATATTATTGCTCTGTAAGAAACAACCAACAGGACGATTTCAGAGAGTCCTGGAGAGACTTGCACGAACTGATGCTCAGTGAAGTGAGCAGAACCAGGAGATCATCATACCCAGCAACAACAAGATTATACGATGATCAATTCTGATGGACGTGGCTCTTTTCAAAAGTGAGGTGATTCAAGACAACTCCAATGGATTTGGGATGGAAAATGCCAATCACATCCAGAGAAAATTATGGGGCCTGAATGTGGATCAAATATAGTTTTTCATATTTTTTGTTGTTGTTTGCTTGCTTTTCTCTCTCTCTCATTTCTTCCTTTTTGATCTGGTTTTTCTTATGTAGCATGATAAGTATGGAAATATGTTTAGAAGAATTGAACATATTTAACCTATATTGGATTTTTTTGCCATCTAGTGAAGAGGAGGGAGGGAGAAAAATTTGAAACCCAAGGTTCTGCAAGAGTGAATGTTGAAAATTACCTTTGCATGTATTTTGAAAATAAAATTATTATTCAAAATTGCAAAAAAAGATGTATTTTAACTAAGAAAGGGATAAAGACAATTATTAAAAAAACTTCTAAAGGAAAATTCTTAGTATATGAAGTTGAAATTTTGTTTTCTACATAAATAAAATTAATGTTTCCAGGATAAAAGAGGAAGCAGTTAAATGGAAATAAAATCTTTTTATCAAATTTCTCAGATAGGGCTCTGGTACCCAGGATATAAAGTCAACTAGTAATTAGTAAGAATGTGTGAATATGTGTATGTATGTATTTTTTTTTCTTAGGTAGATAGGGAGTCAGCCACACACACACATACACACACTCACAAAGGCACCCACACATATAAACATACTTTTTTTGTATATTAACTTTTGTTAATATTCTTTGACCATTTATCTATCAGTTAACAGCTCTGTGCAGTAAGTGAGTGAGGGGGTGTGTGTGTGTGTGTGTGTGTGTGTGTGTGTGTGTAAGAGCTAGCATTCACATAGTGCTTCCAAATTTACAAAGTACTTTATGGACATGATCTCATTTGAGCCTCATAACAACCCTGGAAGATAGGTGCTATAATTATTTCTATTTAAAGAGGAGGAAACTGAGTCAGGGGTTAAGTGACTAATCTAGGGTCACACCATCTGTCAGGACACACACACACATATATACTTTGAAAAGGATATAAATAAACAGTTCCCCAAAGAAGATTCATATTTATCATATGCGATTCATAATTAATATAAAATAACAAAATAATCATCATATGAAGGAACGTTTCAATACACTGGGACATGCAAATCAAAATAACTTTGAAGTTTCATCTCACACCCAGAAAACTGAAAAAGGGAATAATCGTTATGGCAACGTTGTGAAAAGACAGGCATGCTAGTACACTGTCGATAGAGCTATGAATCAGCTCAACGATTCTGGAAAGTAATTTGGAGGAATGAAAATAAGGTGACTAAAATGGCCAAAATTCTTTGGCCCAGATCCTCCACTGCTAGCATGAACATAAAGGAGGTTATTGATAAAAAGAGAGTTCCCATAAGCACCAAAATATTCAAAATATTCAAAGCATCACTTCTTGTGAGAGCCTACAGGTTGGCGAGAAGGCTAACCTGTGGCCAGAAAACACAAGGTGATACAGAAGCGATTTCAAGAAGGGGAGAGAGAGCCCTAAGCACAGAGAGGGGCAGGAAAGAAGGCAGTTGGGGGGGCTGTACTCCGCAGGGGGTGCCATGAGGAGTCTGGTCTGAACCTGGGGACCTCTGTGTGCCCTGACAGGAGACAGTTCGTCCCCCAGAGCAAACAGCAAGTAGGCCACACGACATTAGACAGGGCTCAGCTACAGACAGTTTGGTCAGATTAATAAGATTAACTAGATCTGCCTTCTCCAATTACACTGTACAGAGGTGCCATGAAAGATTTAAAGCAAAAGATTCCTTTTACAAAAGTAGAAATTATGCCAGGATTTTAGGTGGTTATTTGTCATCATTTCCAGGCAAAGTAAAACAATCAAATGCGTTTCCCAGCTAGTTTTGTTAAACCATTAGGTGCATTTGATCAACTCAATAACTCTCCCTCAAGGCCTCAGGGTGCTTGTTATGAGATCCCCTTGTAACAAACACTCCCTGAAAAACTGTTACCTAAAATTTCCCTTGCATGGGTGCAAGAAGGTTCTATCTTATACATTCCTATAAAAATATGGCTAGTGAGATCTTAGAGAAGTCCTTTATGATTAAGGGGGAAAATGAATGTACTATGAGAACAACACACACACACACACACACACAGAGTTGTGTGAATGTTCAGATGGAATATGCCCCATTTAATTAAACTTCCAAATAAGAAAATGCAAACGTACAAGATGAGGGAATCCCAACATATTAATAAAGCTCTGGGAAAAACTTGTCCAAAGGGGTGGGATATGGCAATATATCTGCTAAATGTAGTGGTTAAGGCAAGGTTTTCAGATTGAATGTTAATCTGAATGGATCCCTCAGGTACTTGTTTTCCCTATAAGGAAGAGCTAGCTTCTACTTCTACATCTGAGCTCTGATGCTACAGGTCCCCAGATTCATGCTTCAAATTCCCCAAAGAAAAAGAAAGCAGGCGAAAGTTCTTGAAGATTCACCAATGTTTAATTTACAAGTCTCAAGTGTTCCCTGTGTGAAAATCAAATTTATGTTCCTGGGACTCAAGCATCCTGAGTTCTCATGGTGCTTCTGCTTTCCTAAAAGATTGGTTCTAAGCTCTTTGGGTCTGGGTCCCTTTATCCATATAGTCTCAGGGTTAGATGAGATTATATGTTCTAAGAGTCTTCAAGTTCAAATTTAATCACTTTTGGTAGAAAACACTGGCTAAAAATTTTGGGAAATAAAATTCCAGTGTTTGAGCATGTCATCAAATATATTAAACTGTTATAATGTAAGAAGTTTTAAAAAAAATTGACATATTGCTCCTGACTTGAAGATAAACAGATCTGTCAATAAACAAATTTAAGCCATAAAATTCCATGTTTCTAAGTATCTGCAGTTACAGAAGTTCACATTCTCCTTTGTCTTGCTCCATAAAACCCTTTGATCACAGAAGGTATTTTGTAGATAAGGAATGACTGGATCCTCCTTTTCAGCCAAGAGCCCCCACCTCTGGGCTACATCTTTTCCCATCTTAAAGATGGGCTAAAGAAAAACTGATGCTGTTAAAATTGCTACACTATGGCTTTCTTCAACAATGAGATGATTCAAACCAGTTCCAACTGTTCAGTGATGAAGAAAGCCATCTACACCCAGAGAGAGGCTCCCTGGCTGTGGGAGCTGAGTGTGGACCACAACATAGCATTTTCACGCTTTCTGTTGTTGTTTGATTGCATTTTGTTTTCTTTCTGAGTATTTTTCCTTCTTGATCCAATATTTCTTGTCAGTAAGATAATTGTATAAATACGTATACATATATTGAATTTAACATGTATTAGATTAACTGCCATGTAGGGGAAGGGGTAGGGGGAAGGAAGGGAAAATTTGGAACAGAAGGTTTTGCAAGGGTCAATGTTGAAAGTTTTGTAAATAAAAAGCTTTAATAAAATTAAAAAAAAATTCTACACTACTTACTCCATAGGAACTTCAGGCTTTATTAAAAAAACAAACAAACAAAACAAACCATAAACCAAAAAAAAGTTTTAATTTTTAGAATTATCTTGTATACAGTAGGTACATGACAAATGTGCACTAGTTTTTTTTCTTGTTATACACCTCAGAATCCCAATGATGAAGTAAATAGGAAAATAGAAAGATGTACTCAACTACCAAATATGATGACAAAGAAGACAATAATAGCTAGGATTAATATAGTGCTTATTGTGTGCTACCTTGTGCTAAGAGCTTTTCTTATTTATCTATTATTTTATGCAGTCCTCTGAACATCACTGTGAGGCAGGTTCTCTTTGTATCCCCAGTTACAGAGGTGGAGCGGCTTGCCCGGGGTCCCGGAGCCAGGCAGGGAACTTGGGCTGTCCCGACTCCAGGCCCAGCGCTCCCTCTTGAGGCCACCCCAAGAGTCATATTCAGTCGTATCAGTGTTGGGCTGGGGAGGGAAGTCACCTTTAGTTTTCGGAACTGAGCAGAAGCTGGGCTCACGGGTCATGAGGCTTGAGAGGACCGAGAGCATCATAGAGTCATGGCCTGTCCTGGGCATGAACCAGGTTTAAATTGAGGCAGGGCTGCCCAAAGTCTCTCTTCTGGAGCCATCCAGGTCTAGGGACAGAACTGGTGGGGCCCAGGACGTGGCATGTGACACTGACACCCTGACCAGTCTCTCCATGTCCCATGGCACCCGCCTGAGCCACTGAAAGGGGTTCTCCTCTTCCCCTCCTCACTTGCTTGGATGGACACAAAGGCCTTTAAGTTCCCCTCACCCTGGTCTAGCCTGCTAGCAACCAGCTCACCAGCCACGGGAGTGGGGTGGCAGACCCCACAGGGGGATGAGGCTCCTGCTGACTAAGACTGACTCCCCAGCCCTGGGCCACCATCTCTGATGGTTACTTCCCTGCCTTCTCTCTGGCCACTCTCTCCCTTCTGCCAGCACCAGGAGGGGCTAGGTCCAGGCTGCATTTCCTTGTTTCCTGGACAGCAACAGCCAGGATGAGTCTTCTCCAAGGGGCTGAGTCTCTCGCCTCGAGGGCTCCCAGAAGGCCATCATCTGCGGCCACAGCCGCTCTCCTTGCCCTGCCAGCTTGGGATCCTCCCAGCCTGTCCTGGTTTGGGTGGTTCACAATTTTACCCAAAGTGTGGTCTTATCAAAGGTCAATAAAGGCAAGGGGTTAAGGGCCATGTTCGTGTCTCCAGTTCTTCTTCATTCTACTTTTAAGCCTCACAGGCACCGTGGAGTTTTCAGATTAGACACCTCTGTAGCAGAAAGGCCAAAAATGGTTCAGAGAATCCTGAGGGTCTTGGGGTCTTCAAGGTCACCAAGTCTGAGGGCACAGGCAACCGGAGATGCAGTCTGGCCGAAGGGCCCGATGTGCAAGCATGGCCGCCCTCACTGCAAGGATAGGGATGGGAAGTGGAGCTTCTTCCTGGAGAGGGGGGGACCTCATCACGGGGCAGGCACCCCCCCCAGGCTCCCTTATCCGGCAAGCACACCTCCAGGCCCCAGACCCTGCAGGCTCCCAGTCTCTTCCTTCTCCTCCTACCACCCATTCAGTGGCCGAGGGTCACTCTTTCTACCAAGTCACTCACGTCGGGCCCTTTCTTTGCCCTCCCACCACAACCACCCTCATTTGAGCCCAGATCCCCCCATTTTTGCGATGCCCCCTAACTGGCTTCTCTGGCCATCCAGGCTCTTCCCTCCATCCATCCTCAAAGCTCTTTGAGCTTTCCCACAGGAAAGAACTCACCCAAGGTCGGAGCCCTGGAGCGAAGGCAGGTTCCCCTTCTTGGAGCACAAAGCCCTCCAGCACGAAGCTCCAGTCCGCCTTTGCAGGCTTGGGGCCATACAACCTCTCTGTTTTACTCTACATCCTCTATGTTCAAGCAACCTTGGCCGCTTTCTTGTGACTCAAACATCTTCCACAACCCCTCTGCCATCCCCCTGACTTGGTACAAAACCTGGGATTCCCCTCCCCCTTCCAACTCCTGACCTCCACTTGGTAAAATCCCTAGCTTCCTATAAAGCTGCCCCCTCCTCCTAATACTTATGTATGTCTTTCCCCCTTTAATGGAACACGAGCTCCTATTTTGGATTTATGCTAAGAAAGGAACTACTGTCTCCATGTTTTTTGACCCAGAGCTCTTACTGCTAGACAGAGACTTTAAGGAGCTGACAAAGCTAAAATGCTCCACGTGTGACAACATTTTTATGGTAATACTTTTTGCAGTAACAAAGAACTAAGAAAGTAGAACTAAGAAAATTCCCCATCAATTGGGGAATGGCTAAACAAAGTGTGACACATGAAGGTAATGAAACATTACCATACCCCAAGAAACAATGAATATTTGGAATACAGAGAAGTATAGGAAAACTTAATGTGAACTGATACAAAATCAATCAATCAATAAAAATCAAGTACTTCCTATGTTCTAGACATCACTGTAACAATGTAAGTGAAAAGAATATCCAACTTCCCGCTACTGAATGGGGAACAATCTCACTGATCAAGCTTGGCCCTGTGGAGATGAGAACGATTATGGGTGGGGAACATTACACATGTGGTCAGATTCTGAGGATGTGTTGGTTAACTGGGTGACTTCCTTTTTCTCTTCTTTTTTATAAAGAAGCAATACCTGGGGTAGGGAGGTACACAACAGGATATATGTTGAAATGAAACTGAAACAAAACTAAATATTGAGAAGTTTTGGTAGCTCAAAAATATTGGTGTGCCTTGGCAAAAGAATGTAAGCGCTGCTTCATTTTTGACCCCGTATATCCCGTATAGTCTGTGCTATACAACAGGCATTGTATACATATGTTTGGTTAATTGGGCAAATCATTTTTACATTTGATATAGCTTGATATCTATTTGTATCCTCAGCATTTAATGCAGCTCTGGGCAAGGATAAAAAGCTTAATAAACACTACTTTATTTAACACTACTTTATTTATCTTTAAAAAGTTATCATTGACAATTTTGTTCAACAATTGATTATAAATATCAAGACATTTAGGAAAAAAATAAAGCTTATGGTAGACAAAAAAAGTCTTGCTGAATTTTGGCCTTTTTCTTTTACACTGAAATCTCCTATTATCAAATGAAAAACCACAGAACTACTTTTTAGCTGCAAAGTTCAATATAGAAGTCATTTTTCATTTCTACTATCTGCATGAAGGCCAGTAGCTCTGGGATCTCACTTCCTATTCTTGCACCCTACAGCCCTTTCCCTCTAACTTCATGGTGAAGTGAAGGCCATCAACATCACTTCAGAACAACATGAAGGACAACAACCTACCTCATGTTGCCAACACTAAATCGAATTCAAAAAGGAAGTCAAAGATTACAAGGTTGTATTACAAGGCATCCTGCACCCCCTTCAAATGGGCTCTTACTCCCTCCCAAGGAAACAGACCTGTTCCCACAGTAACTGAACATACCTGGAGGACCAATTAAGTACCAGGTGCGTAGTGGGGATCTAATGGGAAGCAACCACTGGGCTGGACGTGGGGGACACCAACACAAAACCTGGAACAACGTCTGTTCACAAGCAGCTTACAGTTTAATGAGGGAAATCAGTATATATGAAACTATGTAGGTAGATGACTGGACACACCCACACAGAGCACTTCGAGATGGTTTAGAAGGAAGGATCACCAAAGATGCCTCACAGAAGACCACATCTACCTTAAAGCGGGAGAGGGAGTTGTGGGGCATTTCCGGTCTAGCTTTAGAAGTCACAAAGAGCAGCTCTAGAAGGTGTGCGGGGTGTGTGTGTGTGTGGGGGGGTTACAGGCCGGCAGCAGCTGGGAGCTCCTGGGACAGGAAGCTGGGCAGGGAGTCGCAGCGATATTTCTAGAGGTGGTGAGAAGGGCATGAACAAGAGTGGGCAGAGAGGAAAAACGGTGCCCGGGTGGGTCAGTAAGGTCCACTGCTGCAGGGCTAGGAGGGGTCAGGACCAGGAAGCTGAGGATCCTGATGGAAGATTCTGGTCCGGAAACATCTCACCACTGACCAAAATGGTTGGAAGAACAAGAGTGAGATGGTGAACATTGAGAATGCTTCCACATAATACAAAAAGGGCTAAAGAGCATCCTAGCGAACTGGCTGCCAAGATTGCATTTAAAACTCTCAAAAAGAAGCCCTACCCCCAAAACCTCGAGTGGGAGCTCACAAATAAATCCTCAGACCCTTCAACAGAACTGTATAAAGGAGTATATACACTGGCACTTCAAAGTCAGCCAGCAACCACCCATGTCCAAGAGAAATAGAAGGGAGGAAAGCAGTTCATCTTAAGTGCTTTGATGCTAATTTTAAGTTGTTAGGCTCCAACTCCTGACAATAATTCAGAGACACGACCATGTGGCGCCAGCCTGGTCCAGGCCTGATCTCATTGCTGGCGACCTGGGACAGAACTGAGCAGGACTCAGGGATCCCCAAGTGGTTTTCTTCTCTAAGCCTCTTGAGAATGTCTCTCACTCTGGGTTTGCCCAGAGGGCCTGCCTCTGGAGCAGACAGAGAAGAACCACCTGATATCAGAGCAAGCCCTACATGCCCCCCTGCCTCCCCCCCCTCAACACTTGGAACAACTCATCAACTACAAGATGAATATGGGCAATCAGAAGTGGATTCTCAAAGATTAACTTTTGGGGTGGAAGAGAAAACTCCTTCGAAGTCTTAAATAGGACTTGTGCCAGAGGGAACCCATTCAATAATCACAACTCCAATTTCTATGTTGCTGAAAGGTTTGTAGTGCTTTGTGTAAATTATTATATTTGACTGAAGAAAAAAAAAGAAAAGCAGATAATTAAGTAAAAATTTCAAATCCAGCCAGACACCAAGTTGCAAAAGTTGATTTAAAATTCTCAAAGTCATTCAATATATTGTCTCTTTTGGACTGTGTGTCTAGGAAGTTCAAATACCCTCAATTGTCTCAAAGTCTCTTTGGAATTGTCAACCTGAAGAGAATTGCACCCAGATCACTTTAGTCCACTTTTGTTCAAGAAAGATTACTAAACTAAGCAAGACAATGCTAATTTCAAGGATTCATCAAAGTGGGACTCCTTACCTAAAACAGTGAAATAAATAACAAGATCAAGAACAATATCAAATCCAAAATTCACTAGTTGGGATCAAGTTTACGTTCCCTAAGAAAATGAGTTCTTAGGTTATAATATTAATCTGTACTAATGAGGCAATTGTGGGTCAAATTTAAAATACTGAATGGAACTTTCCAAGCACACTTACATCAAAAGTAACTTATGATAAACAAAACAAAACTTATGATAAAACCAACCTATTAAGGAAAACAAATTTGCCCAGAGGGCCTCGACTAGTACCAGCAGCAAGAGTTTGAATGGCTTTAAAGCTCTGAAAAGCTACACAACTTCATTTTTAAACAAAACGCCTCCAAATTCATAGTAACTTCTCTTTCTATTCCACACCAGAGAAGTCTTCTGCACTTTGTGATTCATAGCTGCCCTTCTGCCACACTGAAACATTGACAAGCAAACCGAGAGCCTGCCCTGAAGGCATCAACTCACTGAAGCGCCCAAGCAAAGGCCTCTGCCAGGACAGCATCTCTGAATCTTTGGGCCAGCCCTATCCTACCCCTAGAAAAGGGGCACTTCAAAGTTCCTTCCAAACCTCCATTTTGGCAGAACAATCACCATATAAGTTGATCAGAAAATCTGCAGCTAAATTTGGTCGTCTCTCCCACCTGCTGCCATTTGTTGTTGGTTTCAAAGGCCAACCCAGGGCAAGGAAACATCGAAGCACAGGCAACAAAACAATGAAACATGAGCCATCACATCCAATTTAAAAATGTTCTGTGACCTGAGAGCAGAGTAGCCTCAAAAACCCCAAACACACAATGGACCCCAGTGTTTCTTGACTCATTCACTCTCCATCTGCACTCTCGAGGGCAAGAGTCCTCTGTGAGTGGAGGCTCAGCTCAGTCCTGAGACTGCTCAACAATGAAAATCAGCTTGGGGGATCGAGGGAACTAGTGCAATTTCACAAATGGCTCCAGAACTCAACCTTTGGCCCCAAGGTGCCAATACCCATCACTTCCCTGTGCTGTAAACCGAATATGAGAGTCAAATCCTGAACCTGGAGACTCCCATCAAGGCAAGGTGGGCACAATGGCCACTACAGACAAAGTTGAAGGAGTGAGCTGAGTTTTCAAGTTTCTTTGCACTTAAGATCTTCCTTCTCCTCTACTCCCCTCACAGTAGCAGAAGTCAAACTGAAAAGTTAGCACAATTATCTTTGCAATTATGACAACGGCCTAAAGTGCCTGAAGAGGACGTGGTCTGTGACTTACCGGCCACACTAGTGATTGTCACTGGAACTCCCTGCACCTGGACACCTGCAGCCCCCAGGTTGGCCACGCTCACCGTCTGAAGGTTAGGCACGGATGCAAGCTGGGCAGTGTTCAACGTGATTGGGGCCCCGGCCACAGCCACTGGGGCAATCTGGGCAAGAGCTGTGCCCCCACTTGAAGACACTGGGGTGATGGTGAGTTGTTGGGGTAACCCAGCATTCTGCACTTGCAAATTGGGGAGGCTCTGAATATTCTGAACCTGCACAGTTTGCCAACTGATCTGCCCTGACGGGGTTAAGGTGGGTGCTCTGATAAGCACCTGAGTTGGACTTACAGCCTGAAGCTGGACATTCTGCAGAGGCTGCTGCTGGATGGTCTGCAGAGTCTGTCCTGACTGGAGCTGAAATGACTGGGGTGGGATGGCCTGAATAATCTGCTGCTGGGGCTGCTGGATCTGGATCTGCTGCAAGATGGGCTGGCCCACAATCTGCACCTGCTGGAGGGAGCCGGCCTGCTCCTGCTGCGGCGCGTTCTGAAGGCCGTTGGCCTGGAGCTGACCAGAGTTCTGGGCTTCGGCTTCTGGGGCGGGGGTCTGAGATTCTTCAAGGGCCCGTTCTGAACCGCCAGCAGCGGCTCCGGCGCTCACATACTGGCCCGAGTCCACCGAGCTCACCAACGGGTCACTGCTAGTCAGAGTCGTGGAAGCGGTAGACGTGCAGGTGGTGGAGGAGGAGGAGGGTGACTCGGGCATAGTGCTGCCAGCAGAGGCGGTGGTGGTAGGGGGAGTCGGGGTGGGGGTGGACACTAATTGATTTCCATTGGCTGCCCCACCATCAGCAGCAGACTGGCCAATCTGTCCAGAGCCTCCTCCAGCTGCCACATTGTTGATCACAGGCAAAGCTAAAGTCACTCCTCCAATGTTGATAGGTAAAGTTGTCACAACTTGAGCCTGAGCACCTGGAATTGTCTGTAACTGCAAGGGGATAGAGACCCCGGGCCGAATCTGGACTGGTACTGTCTGATTTGCCAGGTTTTGAGCAAGAATATTCCCAGAAGCTGTCCTGTTAGCTGCTGTGAGGATAGCTTGATTATTACCTGCAGGAATAAGCTGGATTTGACCCTGCAAATCCTGCAGAGATGCAGCATTGCTGGGGTTGATCTGAATCTGCTGACCCTCCACAGCCTGCAGTTGCGGTATCACTTGGTACTGAACGTTCCCACCTGGATTCTGTACCTGGATGACTTGAAACTGCCCCGAGGCGGAGGGCTGGCTGGGCTTGGCCTTGGTGGGGGAGCTGCTCTCGTTGGCGCTGCTCGAGGAGCTGGCCGAGCCCGAGGCTGCCTGGGAAACGTTATTTTCCTTCGTGGAGGGAGGTGTAGCGGTAACAAGTTGCCAAGCATTTCCTGCGAGTTGCGTGGTCACCAGCTCCAGCTGCTGGGGCTGGTTCTGAAGTTGCACCAGCCCCTGGCTCGGGTCAATGATGATCTGCTGTTGCCCAGAGGCTTGATTTTCACCCGGAGTCCCAATTTTGCTGCAAGTGGCTGCCAGGAGAGCCAGAGGAGAAGGCTGAGAGTCCTGCCCACAGAGGGGATGGGGGAAAAAAGGGGCACCTTTAGTGGAAGCCAGGAGGGGGGAGTTACTTTTTTTTTGACAGTTCTAAATATCAAAACTTACCCAGGATGTGGCAGAAATCAAAGAGTGCTTTGAATTAAAAACAAAACAAAACAAAACCAAACAGTTAGAGCCCCCATGCCTGAATGAGGAAGTGGGTCCTTCTGGGACCCAAGTTTTAAATATAAGGGTCAATGGCTTTAAAGTTTTTCCAGGCCAGAGTAGACTTTAAAAAAAAAAAAAAGAAAGAAAGAAAAAAGAAAGAAAAGAAAAAGAAAAAACTGGAGAGAGGGGGGAGATTGTTAATGTCCCTCCAGGGCTCCCAGACACCATTTCTATGCCGCCCCCCCAGGGCCAGAAGCTTCCCCTTCAGCAGGCAGACCCTCGGCGGCCCCATGGCCCTGAGAAGCAGCTGCCTACGGCCTCACCAGCCCCCCCTCCCCAAGGACTTGGGGTGGGGGGCTTTACCTGGGAACCAGCAGTTTTGGCTTTTTTATTGTTGTTCTCCGTCTCCGAAGTCTTTCCTCCTTCGGGGGCCATGGCAGCCCCGGCGGCAGCCCCAGCCACTGCTGCTGCAGGGGGGACCTCGTCCTCCTCCTCCTTCTTCTGATCTGCAAGAGCCCCCACCCCGTCTGATTAATGGGGGGCTCGCCCAGGATGCCCCGCCCCCGCCCCATCCCTTGCAGTTACTGGGGTTCATCCTGGGGTGGGGTCCCTTCCTCTGTTCCCCTTGCAGTCCGTGGGGTCCCTCCCAAGGGGTCCCTCCCTGGGCCTCCCGCCGTTCTTGGGGTTCACCACGGGGTGGGGTATCTGCCTTGATACCCCGCCGGCCTAGCGGGGCTGCTCCGGGGGCCGGGTCCCCGCCATGGCCCCCCCGCCGACCCGCGGGGGCTCATCCCAAGGCTGGGGGTCCCTCGCCCCCTCCCTCCTGGGGCGGGCGGC
>JAJPUD010000336.1:372081-490655 GCA_023553655.1 Myrmecobius fasciatus | reverse complement strand
CATTCTGTGTTCTCTATCTCTGTCATTTATATCTACAGTTATATCTCCATTGTTGATCTATGTCTATATTCTATTATATAGTATTCCATTCTATGTTCTATAGCTA
The DNA here is from genome assembly GCA_023553655.1 of Myrmecobius fasciatus. Classification (NCBI taxonomy): domain Eukaryota; kingdom Metazoa; phylum Chordata; class Mammalia; order Dasyuromorphia; family Myrmecobiidae; genus Myrmecobius; species Myrmecobius fasciatus. Next base: position 490,549 of record JAJPUD010000336.1, on the reverse strand, counting down.
TCTCTGTCATTTATATCTATATCTTCATTGTAGATATATGTACGTATGCACACAAATATATGCATGTATTATGTATAGATAAATAGGTAGGTATATAGTATATGTCTGTGTAAGATCTGGTCTCAGATCAAATTAGATCCAATGAGGTAATATATGTAAAAAGCACTTAGCCTGGTGCCTGGCTCATAGTAGGTATTATAAAGATATTATTCCTTCTACCTTCTCTCTGTCTCTCCCTGCAGCCAATTGGAACCGATATATAGCTATTGCCTCGATTGAATTGATGGGGATATGGTGGGAGGTTCGATTATGAGAAGACACCTAAAGAGCTCACTTAAATCATTTAAAGGATCCTGATTGGACTAAATTAGAGAGGTGACTTTTTCTCCTGGCTGTATAAACATCCCCTACTCACCTGCTACTATAGAAATAGCTACGTGCTTAGTATTAGTGAAAAGCAACAACCACCACAACAAAATAAAAATGTGTCCCTTTAAACAAAGGAGAAAAAGGCATCTTCCTAATTTGCTTTTGGAATTTGATGCTGGCACTGTATTAAACCAACGCTGAGAAGTGAATTCCTTTTCAGGCACACAAACATGAAAGGCCATTTCTCATTTGTAGGAACAAAGAGAGATCACATCTGGGTGACCAGCCCTACAGGAACCTGAAATTTCCTTGGCTTGCCTAAAATTGTGGAATATTTTGATTTTTAAGTTAATCTAGAATATAATTTTTCTGTATTTAAAAAATCAGACTTGACCGGGCCTTGCCACCTTCAAAGATAACAGCTGGATTAAAACAATTATTGTGCAGAGGCAATTCTCTTTGATCACTGAAGTTCAGACCGGCTAGTTGAGTCTCCATCCACCTGCCCGCCCACCATCTTTACACTCCCCTTGCTGAGGCTTTTGGCCTCCTCCAAGAAAGGGACCACGTTCTATGGGCAGATGCCCGTTTTGTAGGTGGTTGTGCAGATCAGCAGCAAGCTGCCAGAAGGCCACAAACGAGGTGGGGATCACCCTGGAGCTGGTGCAGAGCAGCTTCCTGTGTGGTCGGCTTCTTGATGTGCTCCCCAGAGCCCAGCCTCTGCATTTGGAAGTTAAAAATGGGCCCCAAAGCTGTAGCTCCCTTTTGGATGGCTCTGATGATCTCGCCCTACAGGCTGGTTTGGGGTGAATTGTCTCCTGTCTGACATCCATATATGTATGTATTATATATATTATATACCACATATATATGTTATATATAAAATCACGTCCGAAATGATCATCACTAATGAGAAAAAATGTCTTTATACCTGGCAGAACCCTTTGTATCCAAGTATTAAACCACTTATTTGTAGCTCCCCATGTCATCTCACTCTCCTAATTTCCATTCTCCCAGAAAGATTGAGTGCCCCAAAGCAATGAACATCGCTGCTCCCCTTGGCTCTAGGACTAATTCTGGAGGGACATAGATGACTTCTATTATTATTGCCTGTAAGCCCCCAATACCAATCAACTATTTGACATCAATTGGATTTTTCAAAAGGGCTTTTTAAAAAAAATGAGGTTACAACAGAGGTTATAATCTACCCACCGCCCCCTGGCCCTCATTCAGGCCAGACTTAAAGAGGCATATACAAAAAATTCTTCACAAACTGGAACCCGACTCCTCCCTCCTACATAGATAAGGTCCTTGAAGGAATGGACTTAGACTGAAAGACAAATTACTGGGCCCGCATAGAGGGAACTGGTAGGCCTGGGGAGGGAACATGGCCCTTCTGGCTCTGGGAAGCCTTTTCTCCCTTCTCAGTGTTCCTACCAAACTTTCTTCCAGGCCCGGTGTGGGTATTGGACAATGGCTCCCTTCCTGAGATGGGCTAACTCCTTGGCAGGCATGCTGTCTTGGTTGGCAGGACAACCTCCTGTTGGGCTGGGTCAGGCAGATTATTCAGTGATGGCCCTGGGTCCTCATTGGACCCAGCTGGTGCTCCCAGCCCTGCTAGATTCTGAGGAGGACTCTGGTTCACCACGAGAGAGCTGATGGCTCGGTTGGATCCACTGAACGAAGATGCCCCTTTATCCACAATTAGGGAAGAATGAGCCCAAAGGAAACAGTGCCAGCTGGCCACTCCTCCATTGGGCATCCCATTGCAGCCCTGCCTCCCTCATCACCAGGAAAGAAAAGAGCAAAAGGGACGAGGGAGGGACTGGTCCTCAGTCATTCTGAGAAGCGGCCCTTCCGTTCATTCGGAACCTTCTGCCATCAGTGCCAGTCCCCTGGGGCCAGGAGTAAGCTCATCAAACCTCTCTCCTTGCTCGATTAGGACCACACAGAGAATGACTGCCCAGCCTCTGTATAAGAAGAAGGGAAAAGGAAAGGGAGATCCCACCCTGCTCCAGGGACTGGGCACTTGCTGGCCAGGCTTCTCATACATAAAAAATATGAGAGCTTTTTTCGAAAATAAGCCGCCTTATACAGGTGGTTCATCTTTACTTAGATGCATCTGTGATCTTGTTAGTGGGAGTCCTCCTCCCCCTGCTATAGACTGCAACTTCTCCATGCTTCCTATTCCAAAACCAATTTTATATATGTCTTCCTGCAAGTTTCCCCATAAAGATTCTACTTAAATAGTATGATCTTTCCTTTAATATTTCAGAAGTACCGGATTAACACCAAGGATTACCCATCTCTAACTTTCTAATTAATTAATTAGTTTTCTTAATTGTATATAAATATTTTAACAGTTAAAAAAATTTAAGCTCAAAATTGTTTTCCTTCCTCCCCCTCTTCCTTCCTTGAGAAGGCAAGTAATTTGATCTAGATTATACATGTGCAGTCATACAAAACATCTCATATTAGCCTTGTTGCAAAAAAAAAACCACATACAAAAAACAAACAAACCAAGAAAAGGAAAGAAAATAAAAGAGTATAGTTTAATCTGCAATCAGACTCCATATGTTCTTTCTCAGAAGGTGGATAGTATGTTCCACCATAAGTCTTCTATAATTCTCTTGGATCACTGTATTGCTGAGAAGAGCTAAGTCATTCATAGTATATCCTACAATATTGCTGTTACTGTGTACAATGTTGCCCTGGGTCTGCTTATTTGACATCACAAAAAGAACTCCTATAAATATTTTTTACATATAGGACCTTTTCCTTCTTTGATCTCTTTGGGATACAGACCCAATGGATAATTATTGCTGGATTTAAGGACCTACATAGTTTGTAGTTTTATAGCCCTTCCAAATTGTCTTCCAGAATGGCTAGATCAGTTTGCAACTCTACCAATAGTGCATCAGCATCCTGATTTTCTCACCTTCCTTCTGATATTTGTTATTTCCCTGTTCTGTTATATTAGCCAAATCTGAAATGTGTGTGTTGCTGCTTCAGAGCTGTTTTAATTTTCATTTCTCCAATCAGTAGGATTTAGAGCATTTTTTACATGACTAGAGATATCTTTGATTTCTTCTGAAAACTGTCTATTCATATCCTTTAATCATTTATCAATTGGATAATGATTCATATTCTTATGTTTGATTTATTTTTCTAAAAAAAGGCTTTTTTCAAAGAAATTTGGTATACATTTTCCCTTTCCAATTTCCTGCTTTCCTTCTAATCTTGGTTTTGTTTGAGCAAAGACTTTTCAATTTAATCTAATTAAAATTATTAATTTTATATCCCATAATGCTCTTTATCTCTTGTTTTGTCATAAATTCTTCCCTTCTCCGTAGATTTGACAGGTAAACTATGCTATGCCTTCTTAACTTTATCACCCTTTATATCTAAATCATGTGCCCATTTATCTCCATCTTTTACTGGATAATCAACCTACTTTCTTCTCCTGTCTTAAACTTTCTTCATAATGCTTTTATACTATGACCTAGCCCCGTCACCAGTAATATGCAGAAGCCTACTTACATCTACCATATATCATTCCATTGCATTTGGATTATCTGTGATATCAGTTCTACTGAGTTCATGGTATTTTATGGTTTACAATCATATTGATCAGTGGGAGAATATTGGTTTAGCGGAAAGAGAATTGTATTTTGAATCAAATGACCTAAATTTGAATTCTGGCTCTTCTACTTCCTGCCTGTGTGGTTAAGGGATTAAAAATTTCGTGTTTTGGGTTCTCCATTTCCTCATAACAGGGTGAGATGAGATGAGCCCCCCATTTTCTCCTAGCTTTGAATATGAGTCTCCATGATCCCTACAAACTCTGAAATCTTATTATTTCCTATAAGATCACGTTCTGTGACTGTGAATAGTCTAGGATCATTGAAAGGGCTCTGCCACCCCCCCAAACTAATCTAGCTCCATCTTCTTTTTCCGTTAAATTTTGAGTCCATTGCTGTTGGACTCCAGTGTCTATCTAATACAGAATCATTCAATGGACTCCCTACCTAAATGTACTGTGCATAACATGCCTTTTTCATTTATTTTTTTTCCCTCCATGGTGGAAGTTTTGGATGAGCTGTTCTAAGTGAATTTCACCGAGCAGCTCTTGTATGGCTGTTAGCAAACTCTTACCTGTCAATAGGAGGAAATGGAGAATGTTACGACAGAATCTGATGATTACAAAATCTCATCCCACTGGGATCTGAATAATCCATCCCATCACTTACCTGGTGAGTGACCATTTAGGCTTTGTCTGAAGGGGGAAATCCACTTCTTTCCAAGGCAATCCATGTCACTTTTTGATAACTTCTTTTTTCCCTTTTTAGCAAGCTTAAATGAACCTCTTTGCAAAATCTACTCATTGCTCTTCATTCTAACCTTTGGGGCTAAGCAGAACAAAGCTGGCTCCTTTTCAAATAAATGATGGCAGATCCCATGTTCCTCTAATTCTTTCCTTCTCCAAATTAAACATCCCTACTTCCTTCCATTACTCATTATATGATGTTCATCATCTTTGTTGCTCTCTGATTTATCAGGATCCTTCCTAAGTTCACCTGGAATCTCAGATAAATGCTGACCAGGACAGATGATCACCTCTCTAGTCTTGGATATTGTGGTTCCCTTCAGATAGCCTGTGGTCCTGTCACTTCCCTTCATTCTGGAACATAGTCTACTAAAGGGCCAAGTCCTTTTTAACACAATCTACTATTATCCATAGCTCTCCCATATGAAGTAGGTTTGGGAACCCAATTATAACTCTGTAGCCCTCGCCATTAACTTGTATCTCATTAGTTTCTCCATCATGTCTTTGGATTTTCTCACATGACTCTCACCTCTCCTGTTCCTTATCAATGAGGAACATCCTCTGGAGTCATATGCCAGTAATATCTGAGTGATGAGGCTGAATTTTATTTTTGCTTTAGTTTTTCTAGCTCTTCATCTTTAGCCATACTTTGTGTACTTCTGTATAGAGGCTGGAGTTTTATTGTTAGTTCCTTTCTTAGATTTTGTCTCCATTTAACTTCTGGATATCTCTGTGGCTATTCTTCTTCCTATATTGTAGATCCTCTCTGTGGTGAGTGTACATGGATGGCTTTCTCCCTCTTTGTACCTTTTCATTTCAAAGTGCTCTTTTATTAGATTTGTTAGACTCCCGGAAAATTTATTCTTTTCAATACTTGTTCATTATATACCATTCCTGGCTATGATACAGAAATCCGAATCTTATCTTATTTACCATCTTCTTAACCATTTATTCACATCCCAAATTCCCCCTTCTCTTCTGAAGTCCTTAACCTTAAGATTGCAGAGTGATAAAAAGTCCCTAAAAGTTTCAGCTTCATACATGTATCTATGTACATAAACACATGTACACAATATATATACGCAGACAAATGCACATATATATGTATATATGTATATATATTTAGTGTATATGTATGTATATATATGCATATGTATTATGTATATGTATGTATATTTGTATATATTTATATGTGTGTATATATATTGCATATATATTTATATACATGTATATATGTATATATATTTAGTGTATATGTATGTATATATATGCATATGTATTATGTATATGTATGTATATATGTACATATTTATATGTATGTATATATACTATATATATGTGTATATATATATTTATATACATGTATATATATATGTATATATATTTAATGGATTTGTGTTTTCATATTGTAGGGAGGCTCCAGTAAGGAATTTCTACCAATGTAATCACCTCCTCTGCAATTTAGTCTTAGAGTTGCTTGGATGAGGAGGAGAATATTTATATAATGCATGTTATGTCTGAATGCTTTATGATTATTATCTTATTTGGCGTCTAAAGGCTAATTTACTTGTCCAGGATCACATAATCTGTGTCAGAAGTGGGATTGCTGATGTCAAGTCCAGCTCACTGTCTAGCTATACCATTCTTCTAAGTTGATCTTTAGTTACTTTTTTTCAATTAAAAATATCTTTACTCAGACACTGTATGACCCCGGGCAGGTCACTTAACCCCAATTGTCTCAGAAAAAAATAAATATATCTTTAGATTCTTTCTGGCGATTTGTACCTGTTTGACCTGGTATTACCTGGCTTGATGGTTCTTGTGAGGTTCTCCACCATATTTCAGGCACACGCTCGGGGAAGAGAACAGAACTCTTTGCTGTTGTAACGGACTCACCCAGGGTCCGGCCAGCCACCACAACTCCTGTCTCTTTCCTTCTGCCTCTACTCTGTTCCTCCATGGCCCCTGGGGATCCAGATTTTCCTTTCTTGAAGGATGAGCACCCCCTTTCTCTTCTGAGAGCTCAGCTTCTACCTTTTAGGGAAAGCTCCCTCTCTTTCTCTTGACTCCTTTTGACGTCTTGTTCTTCCACCTTTTCACCTTTTGACAATAGTCAAGATTTCCTTCTGACTTTTTGGATCCTTTTTCTTTCTTGACACTGATATCCTTTTCCCAGAATGCTTCACTTTCCTTGAAAATGGAAAGCTTTGTTCTTTGAGGATGTCTCCCATCCTTCTAGCCAGGAGCTCCATCTGGATTTTGAGCCATAGCAGAAGTGCAAAGACCATCCTTTCCTTGTGGATCACTGCTCACCTTTGGTACCTATTATCTATCAATAGCCAAGCCCTCTTCTCTTGGGAGTCTGTACAGAGTGTCCTTTGCACCCCTAACTAGCTCCTCTGGTGTGAAGGTAATTCCCAGGTCTGGGCCTCCTGTTGATTCTCATAAATGATACAAAAATTAAACCAGATCCACTGGCCTACAAAATAACCAGTGGAAAAACAGAGAATGCCGTCTCTCTGACATCACATGGATGCTCTGTTGAATGTAACCATTAAAAAAAACACTCTGGATTCAATCAAATTGGCTTGTTTGTATAGACACAACCCGTATTTAATACATGGGTAGGTAAAGAATCAAAGAAAAAAAGCTGTTGACGTGTTGGAGGCTTTCCCCTTCCATTTCTTCTCATAATTTGTTTTTTAAAAGAAAACCTTCACAAGTGAATAAATAGAGGGATTGATGAAATGCTTTCTATTTTTCTAAAAACCTAGCAGTTTTTTAGGCAGGGCCTTTGTTAACACATTCAAACACACTTCTGCTTGTTAGGCTACAAAAACACTAAACCAAGAGTAGGAACCCCCACACATCTTTGTTGGGATCCACTGTTTATTCTCAAGTCTTTTCAGTCGTTGCAAGTGCGTCTGGAGAGTTTGGGTGCCAAGCGGGGGACCAAGGCAATGCCATCGTGCCCGGGGGCTTCTTGTCCAGGCCCTGTCTGCAGGCCAGCTGCTGGGGTTTCTGGCAGATGAGATGGCAGGGTCACGGCAGACTGAGCCATTTGCCAGTTCATAGCAAAATTGCAAAAATGGCATCTCTGGGCAGAGTGCCTTCTGCCCCCTCCGCTGAGCCAGGAGGCTTTCCCAGGTGGGCCCTGACTAGACCATGAAGGCGTCTCAAGGTCCGTCTTCATGTCATTGATTAGGTAAAGTGTTAGCTGTGAGAGGGACCGACTTGGAGGAGGTTCGTTAAGGTCGGATGTGTAATCCAGGAGGGGTCTTTACCCAGAGATAAAGGACTAGGAGTATGGACCGGCAGGCACCCATGAGACGGATCAAGTCACATAACTGGGGGAAGGATGGGAAATCTTGCACAGGCCACATCAGCCAGACAGTCCGCCATAGTTTGGCTCAGTGTCTCTTCCTCTGAAATGTATTTCAGCCAGTTTCAGAGTAATCAATAGATCAACAAGCACTTATTAAACTTCCTCCATATTCTAGACTCTGGATACAAAACCAAGAATAAATCTCTCTCTCCCCAAGGAGTTAGTTTATTCCTAATGAACTGTGCGACAGGGATAGAATTTGCTCATTTGTAACCTAGAAAGGAGCGAGAAATCGGGTCTCATTAGGCCAGTTGAGGGTGGACCTTGGCAACTCATTTACCCTAATTTTCTTCTTAAGCATACAGCCTGCAGATGAAGGATACCAGATGATGGAACCCACAGTTTGGGAGATGATACCATCTGCTTGTGAAAAATATTTTCCTATTTCTCATTTTGGAGGATGATAGGGAGCGAGGGCCAGGGGTGTTAGAGGTGGGATGGGACTCCTCCCTCAGAGCTGGGATGGGACTCCCTCAGAGATGGGATGGGACTCCTCCCTCAGAGCCGGGATGGACTCTCTGGGTCCTCCCCCAAAGCCTGACCTCCTCAGATCATAGCTTTACATGCATAGAGCAAACCGCGTGCTGTCAGGAAAACAAGGATTGTGAAAATCCAAGTGTATCTTCTTCTCTCTCTAAATTCATGGGCCCTTGAATTCTATTTCCAGACCAAGCCTCCCAGCTCTGAACTTCTCTCAGACAATTCCATCAGCTCAGGGGCCCCAGAAGGGAGTGGAATCACTCAGGTCGTCCACCAAGGGGCTCCCCGCGTGGAAGCATTAACAGGGGCCGTGTCTGCCGTGTAATTGAGAGGTCAGGACTTAGGGAGGTCGCTGGTGGGGGTGGAAATGGGCTCATTCTTGCAGGTGAGGGAGCTTCTGGGGAGGAGGGAAGGGAGTGTGTCCAGGAGGCGGGCTCTGGCCAGGGTCTTGGGCTTTCCTGGCTGGCTCTTTGGGTCCCAGAGGGCTGCGGCTCACGTGGCTTCAGAACTCCAGCAGGAGGCAGCGGGGAGAATGATGGCTTGGGGTCCGAGGACCTGAGTTTGGATCCAGCTCAACTCCTTCTTACCTTCCTGACTTTAGCAGGTAGACTGGCCTCTGGGCCTGTTTCTGTGAAATGAGAGTTGTGGATGATTCCGATAGAGCCTTTCACGCCTATGGCCCATGATGCTGGGATTCTAGCTTCCGGTTATGATTCATTTGCAAGCGGCGGGCACCAGAATGGCGACAGGTAGAGCCTGAGATTCTGACTCCCAGGTTCTACCCCAAGAGGTACAGAGTGATTACAGCGGGTTCTGCTGGAATTAGGGAGAGCTGAGTTCACATAATGCCTATCTGTCAGGGTTCTAAGAGGAAGTAAGATCAGGTGTTCTGTGAACCTGAAAGACCTCGGTGAGCAGTGGCTAGGAGTAATGGTACCAGAAGCACTGGGGATCCGTACTAAAGGCAAGTCTTCTGGCCCAGATGCCCAGGGGTGTGCATGGTGTAAAAAGCTGACCCGGGGGGCAGGTCCACCTGACTCCAGGGGCTCGCTCCAGGGTACCACCAGGCTGCCCTGACAGGCTGGTTTTCAATTCAAGATATGGCAAACAGAACTTTTACACCCCAACCATCAAATGTCGATGGCACCTCGTTTCTGTCCTTCAGTACTTTGTGATCTTTTACATGGGCCAGCCCATCTTCCTTTTCCTCTCTGATAATATCTCTCTGTAACATACCACTTCCCGCTGGCAGACCTAGGTAATAGGACACCTGGGGCTGCATCTAACCATCATGGGCCTCCACGTTGTGCCTTAGTGATGCACATTTTTGATTTCTCAGAAATTGTGAAGTTCTCCGCTTGGCAGCCATACTGAGGATATTGATGCATAGAGAGGGAAGGTTGGAGCCATCCGCATCCATCCCCAGCCATGCAGCCCTCTTGCTTCCTCCTGATCAGTTTTATGTCTGGCTCCCTTTCCATCCGCCGGGCCTTCAATCTTACCCGATACCAGGATATGCCCATCCCCGGCCCATCAGCTGCCACTTTTCGGAGCCATGTTTTGCCACATCCCACCCTTCATGATTCCCTCCGGGGCTTTCTTGGTCAAGATCCTCCAACAGTTTTGCCATTCCCTTCGCCGGACCATTTTACAAATGAAGAACTGAAGCAGACAGGTTTCAGTGAATTTCCCACAAACTGGGGATAACAACGTGCTTAGTCTGTGGTCTGTGTGGAGCTCGAGGAGATGATGGGAAGATCTGGGGGCTTTATCTGGACTATTATCTAATTTGAGCATCATCTGCATATACATCCGGCTCCCTTCTTTAGAGAGGAAGTTGTAGAAGGGAAGAGACGGTAATTTTTTTTTAACCTCTGTCATCAGCACTTTGAACAGTACCTTATACAACTAAGTCCCGAGTAGTGTGAATGATTAATAATTACAGTTAACATTTATAGACCTCTGAGGTTTGCCAACTGCTTGTCAACAACAATCATGGTAATTAAAATGAATAACTTCTATATTGCTCACTTTGTGGTAAGCACTTTGTGGGAGGAGTGCTTTTGCGAATATCTTCTCATTTCATCTTTGTAACATCCATGGGAGATAAATGCTCTTATTACTATTTTAGATGAGGAAACTGAGGCACCTTGTTCAGTTACCTCACCTGCAAGTATCTGAGGCCGTCTTTGAATGGAGGTCTTCCAAAGCTGTAACCCCCATCCTTCAGAGCAGCCTCAGTGTGAGGGCTAGAAGGGATGTGTCACATGGATTCGAATTTGCACTCTTGGAAGTTCTAATTATGTAAAATATGGCAATTGGTTTCAGCCCAATGGAAATATACAATGTGAATCTGAATAATGTGACCACTTCCTGAGATACATTGTTCAAGCTAATCCAGCTGTAATGCTTAATAAATATTCAATTTAATTGAATGAATGAATTCTCAAAAAATATAATTTGACTATAGTTTTCATAGGTAGATAAGCTTACATCTGAAATTTATGTAAAATCCCTTTTATGTGAAAATTTATATACCTTAAAATATTTTTATTGGTAGATTTCTAATTTGACCCATGCTTTCATTAAAATTCTAAAGGAATGGCTGTTGTGTGACCTACCATTATGAGTATTTTCATTATCTTCGAAATTAAAGAAGGAAGAGGTTAAAACAAAAAACATTTTTGTATATTCAAGTTTGGGAAATTCTAACCATTTAAAAATATTGATTAAAAAATGGAGAATTTAAATGTGTGTACCATAGGGTCTATCCAAAATCACATCTTGATTCTTTGAAATGCTTTTTGCACACAAAGAGGAAGTAAGTGAATGCTGATGACCCTAGATTTTCCAGGACTGGCCCCGACACAGTCTATATGCAATATTTAGGTGTGCTTACGAAGTCTTTTATCCTTCTAAGACCTCAAGATTGTTTTTTTTTAATCCTTTATTTTTGGAGGTGAGGTTTAAAAATGAATATGAAAATGGCAGACCTTGTAAGTAATAGCTCATTAATGTGTTTGAAATATATTTGGTTCAAATACTATGAGACTTTTTATTCACCTAGTTACAACTGCCAGTTGGAGATGGTCCTGTGGTCTTTCTCCCTCTCTTCCTAAATAAAGGGTATGAGTAGAATTTGCAGAAGAAACGTTACTGTTTATATGGCCAATGCTGAAAATTATAAACCAGAGGAACAAAGTCAGAAAGTACAGCCCACATTTCCTGTGTTTTGATCTCAAATGTAACAATAAAGAAATGAATTTTTTTCCTGAAAGGTATATTACTTTCTATTTCCATTCATTTCTCTTCAGGATTATCTTAAGAAAGTGAATAAATTATTTTGACTATTCTAAATACCCAAATTAATTATAAAAGACATAAAGAAAGATACTATATTGAGAGAAAGAACTGTTGAATAGAAGTATGTCATTATACTATGTTATGGGAAAAAATACACTATGAAGGACATATGAAGAAAGATATTATCTATATCCAGAGAAAGAACTGATAAATAGAAGTATGTTTAGAATAATTTTACAAATAAATAAATGTACATATGTGTTTGTGTCAAACTATCTCTGGGATGGGGGAGAGAAGAAAAAAGAAATTTACATAAGAATTTTATTGTATATTTGAAAGGAATAGCGAGTTGTATGTAAAGGATCTGCAATTTCAGATGTGATCCTCTTTTATTTAACATTCTATTTTGCTATGGAAATGTTTGTTTTAAGTTCAAAATAAAATAAATTAATAAAAAGTATATATTTAAATGAAGTAGCAAGTTGTGTATAATAGATTTACAATTCTCTGTATGATGATATTTTATTGTACTATGTTATAGGAATGTTTTTGTTCCATAAATTAAAAATAAAATTTTAAAAAGACATGAAATTTTTAAAGTATTTTTAGGGGAAGTGAGGAAATTGACTTATAAGGGATTCCCTCTATTAGTCAAGAATGGCAGTTATCCCATAAATTCTTATCTGAAAGTGTTTCTTGGTGACCTGATATCTTGCTCAATCTCATACAGACATACATGTGGCCTGGGTTGTCCTGGCTCTGAGGCCCCTTGTCTGCCACCCCAAGCTGCCTCTCTATAACAATCTCAGCAAGAATTTAACACATCCTAATGAGAATTATTCTATTGCCGAGAGGCTTCCACTTATTCCAGCATCACTGATCAGTTCTCAAAACATTTTTTGGAACTCTTAAGAACGGCCTTCAGAGTCAGTTATGAATTGTACTGAAAAAAATCCCTTTCTTCTTCTGGAGTCTTCTAGTTTGTGAATTTTGGAAGAGCCACTGAAGCAAACCAAGTCCATGCAGTAAAGACCATGCCGGGGACCGAACAATTCTGAAAACACTAATGTAAGGGAGGGCAGCAGAATAATTTTTAATATTCATAGATGGTGTCGTTCCCTTAAAAAGCATTGCAATTGAGAAGATGTCAACCTAGAGCAATATATAAAGATATGGGAGAGGAGATATAGAGAACAACAGTTATAGAGGTTCAAATCGTATTTTAATGTAGCAACTGAAAAGAAGGAATAATAGTTTTATTTTATATTTATTATAATTTATATAATAATAATATTTTAAAATTTGGGGATCTAGTCTGAATTTGACGAACAGTAACAAATGAAAGTACTCTGTGTACATAATTGTGTGTATAATTATAATTTGTGTATATAGTTTAATCCGTAGTCAGTCAACAACTATTATTTTTAGGTACCTACTATGGTCCAGGAATCATGAAAGATGGTGAGGAAAAATCCCAACTAATTCCCATTCCAATTTGAAAACAATATTACAAACAAGATGTATACAGGTTAAATTGGAGAGGAAGGTCTTCTGTTTAAGGGGTATTGGGAAAGGCTTCCTAAAAAAGTGGTATTTTTGCTGGGACTTGAAGGACGCTAGGAGTCAGAGATGAAGAGGGAGAGAAATACAGGCTTGTAGGACAGAGTCAGGTAAAATGGCTGGATATGGAGCATCTGGATGTGCTGGAGAGCCACCGAGTTTACTGAATGCAAGTGGGGAGAGGCTGTAAGATACTTTGAGGCTGAAGAGATCAACCAGTAACCTAAGGCATTATCAGCAGCTTATCTAGAATTAGTCATTGGTGAGTAATAAACAAGTACTATTAGTTATTTAAGCAAATAGATGAATGAATGATGAATCAATTAATCAATAAGCTGATTTAGACTGATGTAAGGATAGAGTTCTAGAAAAGCCCAGTATTGCTAAGAGTGAATCATGAAGACTGCCATCTCTCCCAGGGCTTTGCAAATGGACAGATAATACTTTGACATAGTCAAAATGGTTATCTTTCTGTCAACAATTTTACTGTGGCCATGATAAAAAAGGATTAAAATAATTTTGAGAAATGTTCAAACTTTTAATAAAATTCTGTTTTGGTATTTGTCCTTTTTTTCCAGCAAATTATTAGAGGCAGGATAGGAGGCTGGCAAATTAGGGGGTAGTGCCCTTGTTGTAGAAAATTGATCTTGATTTTTTTATGTCCTTTTCATCCTTGAGAGGAAGATTGGTGGTATGGCAGTAGAGGAAAAGAAAGGGACCATGCTGGGAAAGGTGGCTTGGTTTATTTTGGAAGTTCTCAGCCTTTTTCAATTCAGAACCACTTTACATTCTTAAAAATTATTGAGGTTATATCTATTAAGATTTATCATATTAGGGGCAGCTAGGTGGCGCAGTGGATAGAGCACCAGCCCTGAAGTCAGGAAGACCTGAGTTCAAATTTGATCTCAGACACTTAACATTCCCTAGCTGTGTGATCCTGAGCAAGTCACTTAACCCCAATTGCCTCAGCAAAAAGCAAAAAAAAAAAAAAAGATTTATATTAGAAGTTAAAATTTATGTAAATATTCATTTAAAATAAAATAATTTCATTATGTCAACATAAATAATTTCAATGAAAAATATCTATATTCAAAACAATCTGTTAAGCAAAATGCTTATTCTATATATTCTTGCAAACTGTTTATGGTTCTGCTTATTAAAAGAGCTTTCTGTTTCTGCATTCAGTTTCTTGTGATAAATTGTTCTGTTTGAAATATGTGAAGAAAATCCAGGTTCATCCAGATATATAGATGGAAAATTGAGGAATATTTTAATAGGAAGGAGTTTTGATATCTCAAAGTCCCTCAAAAAAGTATTTGGGGCCCCAGGGCAATCTTGCTTTGATAATCACTGTTCCTTGTACTGACCAATCTCCCATCAGGTCTACTTTTCAGGGAATTTCTAAAAGAGAACTTGGAATTTGGGCTCCACTCAGACTTAATCCTGAAAATTCTCTCTCGTGCTTGGATGTCACCCACAACATCCATATTTATAGAATGCTATACAATGGAATATTTCAAGTAGATGGGACCTTTCCTCTCCCTACCCCTAATTCAGCATCCTTAAGGATACACAGATTTCTTAGAAGATAGAGGGATGATGATTTTGATAACACATGCAATAATAAAATGTGGTACAAAGATCCGGACCTCTTCAATAGCTTTTAGATGTAAAATAGAGCAAAGGGGCCACTGACCCAACCCCCATGTTTAATAAATGGGGAATTTGAAGCCCAGTTGAAATAACTTGTCTGATAGTAAGTGGTTGAGGTGAGACTTGAATCCAGCTCCTTGGACTCCAAAATTAGCACTCTTTCTTTTGTATCAAGGTAAAGTGTTCATTCCAGTCAAGTATGTGTAAAGAACAAGGCTTCCAGTAGTTTCTCCTGTGTCTTAATCCAAATATTTAGATTCCAGAGCAGGAGCTTAGGAGCCTTATAAGAAGATAAATCATCATGTGGCGTCAAGAGAAGTAGAGTCATGGATGACTTATATCCACCAAGAGCACAGCAGAGGGCGGGAAATAAAGGACACCTGAACTGAGCCAGGAGGGGGAGAAAGAAAAAAGAGAGAGGGAGAGAGACAGAGACAGACAGACAGACAGACACCATGATTGCAATTTCTTCTGATCCAATCTGTCCAATCGAAAAGCATTTTCAAGCACCTATTATGTGGCAGACACTGTTCTACTTGCCAGAAAATTCAACCTGAGGGTCACATACCTGGACTTTTAGGTCTGAGCTCAATCTGTCCCCCCGGCAGGTCAAGTGTCCCTTCTTATGAGACCTTCGTCAACCCTCAGCTGCTAGTCTTTATAATAAAAGTAATATAATAAAAATTAACTTGTAATTTGAGCATATTTGCATAGAGACATGTTCTTTCTACCTGTCTTCTTTAGAATGTAAACTCATGAGTTTACTGATTACTTTTTGTCGATGTATCCCCAATACTTAGCACAGAATATTGATTAATTGATGAGAATCACACCTTTAGACACAGAGCAGTGGCAGAACCTCTAGCTATAATCCTAGTCTGTTCCTTCACTTCCTCTCAAGATTAAGGTGAGGAGCCCCTGCTCTCCATTCCCCTAGCTCATGATCTTGGGGGTGTAATTCTAAAAGTTCAATCAGAGGCACAGGAAGCCGTCCTTCCAATCAGACTCCCCTGCCTGGACAATGCCCCGTCTCCCTAAACTGTTTATGTGAGCCGGAGATTGAGGATGGGGTGGAGGGCAATTTGGGGTGACTGCGCACTCCACCACTGGAATATTGGGATGGACAAGTAGGGAGGCTTCTAACGTTACGCATGGGCACATGTCCACAAATAGCCTGGAAGGGAGACGTTGATGGGAGCCAGGAGGGAGGGCACAGAAACCTGAATCCAGGGACAGTCATGTTCCAATTTAATCTGGGGTGTGCCATTTTTAAGACAGGAGGAGAGGAGAGTAAGAAGTTAGGAGTCTTGAGTGGGTTTTGGCAGCACAAAGTCCCAGAACTTTGAGACCCCCAACGTAGCACTTCTGGCACAGTCTGAGCTTCCCTCTTCATTAATATTGGGGTTACTGCCCTCGAGTTCTGACTGCTCTGAGCAAGTAGTCTTCCATATTTCACCACCACAAAGCATCACTAGAATAATACTAGTAAGAAAAAAGTGGCTTCTTGGGTCAAGAAGTAGCCTTGAAACTCCTATATAATTTCCCAGCCCAGTCTGCTTCTGTACTGCTCTTCAATTCTAGTCCCAATTCATTTGTAGCATTTGTCCCCGTTTACGTACTGTTGAACGAATTCAATGGGCTTCCTTGTTTCTTGTTGCATGATCCATTTGGGTTTTTCTGGGTAAATTGATAAGTAGGTCACTCTCTTTGGTAAAATGATAGATCTTGTGAAAAAATCCTCTTGTGTTTTATGTCATTGGTGTATTGAGCAAGGACCTTCCTTTGACTGTTCCAGATGTTTGGCGTTGAGATGGCATTTAGCATCCTTCTACTGTACAGAAGTGATCACAGAGAAGGTCATTGTTACACGGTCAGAAAGGTCCTAACTGCTGAAATTGCCACAACATCTGGCAACTGAAGGTCTAGGCCCCTGTCCGGGATGTACAGGAGGGCACGTTTTTGCAGTTACAAGGGTCAACCTGCCTCCCAGGAACGTTGAAGAGTAGATTTTGGTTGATAGAAAACATACACATGCAAGAGTGGCCAGCTACATTGGTGGACTGAGTGCCTTTTCTCCTCAAGATGAAAATCCTTATGATAGTTGCCACCTTGCTTTCCCCATCTGGGTCAATATTTAAGGGTAGAATCCAAGAGGAAAAGATGCCACTCCTTAAGGCAAAGGTACAAGGGTTCTCTGGAGAGGAGTGACCTTAGGATGGATAGACCAGTAAGAAACAAGGATGATTCTTTGTTCTCCTCCCTCCCACTATTCACTATTTGGCTTTACGTTGGGAGGTGAATGAATGAATAATTAAGTCTTTATTAAATTTCTACTCAGTGCTAAACATCAACACCCAAATGGGAAATGTAGGGAGTAAATTGAGAGGATCCATCTTGGAAGAATGACAGTGAGTTCCACATCTGGAGCTGAGGAGGCAGGGAGGGAAAGGAAGGCTACATCTTGAGGAGAGGTTAAAAATTGAGCTTCTGATCCCACCTTTACCACTCCATTCAGCAGATTACTGCCTCAGAATACCTGGAAACTGAAAACATCGAAATATCTCTCACATGTGTCAACAACATTTGATTTATAAACTTTTATAATTAAATTTTATGTCATTTAAAATAAAAAGGGAACAGATGAATTTTTCCTTTGTCCTTCCTGCTCACTACCTGACCTGAGAGAATTTCTAACTCTTGGAAGCCCTTCTCTGGTATAGCCATAGTCTACTCTCTTCTTTCTCTCCACCTCTTTTTCTCCAAGACTAGCCACCTGGGACCTTGAAGACAACTCAACCATGATCTCCTCTTGTTTCAGTGTCCTAACACTTCCACTCAAAGAACCTGCTTCATTAAACTTCATAGATTACTACACAGGACACTATTTGGCTTATTTCTAAACCATTTATCATTTGGGAATGCTTTTTATTTTCATAAATTTGAATCACTTTCTTATGTACCTTGGAAATGAGACTTTTATTAGCAAAACTTATTCCAAAGATTTTTTTTTCATTTAACTATCCTAGCTATACTGGATTTATCAAACGCTTTATAATTTTATATAATGAAAAATTTTATTCATATGCATTTTTCAAAAGGTACTGAATAGCATATATAACAAACCTCTTTTTTCCTATTCTTCTTTGAATATAAAAGCATTCATATATCTTGATATATGTCAAGTTTATAATTTTAAAAAAGTGCTTCTCTTCTTCCTTCCCCTAATAAAAGGACTCAATAAATTAGGATTCCCAGAGGTCTTGGGGGAAAGGGTGGGTACAATGAGATAGAGCTAAAATAGAGAGGAATGAGTGTATGGGGAGAGATCAGAGGAGACAATTTTCATTTCCTTTTCTTAGTAGACCGTGACTTAGGATCCCAAGGAAAAGGAGAATTCTCAGCATAGAGAACAATCAGTGGCTCTAGCTCTTTAGGATCCTAACTATGTATAAACAGTATCAGCCAGACTTTTCTCATAATTGTTATAATTGTTATTGAGCTGCTAGGGAACCCATACTGCAGATGTACCCAGATGATGACTTAGAACCTGCAGCCCACTACCCTATGAAGCAGAGGCCTGAAATGTTACTGTTGACCTGGTCCCCGAAACCCCCCACCCCGAAGGTCTCTAGTACAGGGGATGTTCCCCTGGACCTTGGGCTCTGCTGGTTCTGGCTCTCACTAGCGTTGGCCCTCACACGCTTATTTTTTCAGAGGCTTCAGTCCATTTGCCCAAGGCTGTTTTAAAATCCTAGTGCCTCTCTCTGTCAAGCCCTTCTGATAAGCTCTGTATTTTTACTCATCACACTTATATGTCAGGACACTGTGGGCTGGGCTGTAAACACTGTGTGATAACACCTGGTTCCCAAGATCGAAGTTATCTCTCCTATTTCATCCCCACACTTTCCTGAGATGGGACCAAAAAAAACCAACCTCAAGATATAAGACATCAGTGGGAAATTGGTATTGTGTGTGTCGAAGAACCTGGGGCACTATATTAAACTTCAAAATGAAAAAATGATACCAATGGCAAAATTCACTTACTTCCCCACACAGAGGTCAACAGGTAACAGTAAGGAAATCGAGAAGCTATTTTTCAGGTGATCTGTAAATATTTCATGTGTTTAGAAATGGATGTGGTAACCTAATCATTTTGGTGACTATAAATTCTCAGACACCATTGATCTCTGTCCTTTTTATTATACCTGGGAAACCATGTGCAAGGAGGAGAATCAGAACCTAGAGGTTACAAAAGGGATACATTTCCCTTGGGCATGTTTGAGAAATAAAAAAACTGATTTTTTTATTACATGTAAATTTACTATAACCTTTATTTTATATTATATATCTTATATATTTATAAAATATAAATTTTTTATGAATATTTTTAATAAACATGTTATAAATTTTTTAAATAAAAATTTTACAAGTAATTTTTTAAATGTAAGTTATTTAATATTTTTTTAGTCATTGGAACAATCTGAGATCTAGAGGTGAAATGGACTTCAGAGACCTCCCAGAATGGTTTCAGTTTCCTCATCTGTAAAATGGGGCTTCCATGGAGTTGTTTTCAGGATCAAATGAGATCACATATACAAAGTGCTTTCTGAAACTTAAAGCATTATATAAATGCCAGCAATGATGATAATAATAATTATGGTGATGATGATGAAGGTATGATGAAGATGATGTCACTTTGCCCAGGCCATCTCCAAGACTCTAAGCTGCAGAACTGTCACCTGTCTTCACTGGGAGAGGAAACTTGGTATCCCTGATGGAATAATGAATCTGGATGAAATTATCATTATCAAAGCAAGGGCCGTACTTTTTGTAGCTTCAGTATTATATTCACTAGCATAAGTGGTGAATAATTGTGAATGATTAATAATATAATAATATCACTTTTAATTTGATAATGAATAGGGTAAAAATCTACTGAAATTAAAATTGAAGCCATCCCCAAGGAGAGAGAAAATCCTTGTTACTTCATTAGTTAACAAAATGGACTCACCTTTTATTATCCTTATTATCATTATATCTAAGACCCAAATTAAGCCAATGTCCATTTTATTTGCGAAACAGAATTTCTTAACTCTTGGGATGAGGTCCCATCTTTGAGATTCTCTGAGTCTAAGTTTAACCAAGTTAAAACTTTCCCTTGGTCAACTTTGGGTGTAATGATTTTCCCTAAAATACAAATTCTGGACTTAATGAGGATTCCAAGTACGGGGAGGAAGAGCTCAGCAGGCCATTCCCTTCAGAATGTCAAGCTATAAAACAGTGTACTCCTCCTGTGGCCCTGGTGTCATGCTCAGCATCCTGGTGGGCTTTGAGACTTTCTGCTTTGGGGAAGTGGGCTACAACTCACTGAGTGCTTATTTTCCAGAGCTGATTGAACATTTGGAGCCAGTGAATCCAATGAGTTCTCCGGGATACAGTCCAGGAGGAGCATTTGAGGTTGAATGGTGACTGAGAAGAGAGAAGGAGATAGAGGGAGGAGGCAGCTGATTGGACATGTGGGCTCACAGCTCCCCAGATGGAAGGTACCTGTGGGGTTATTAGTCCAACCTTCTCATTTTACAGATGAGATGTGGCCCAGGGAGGTGATTGGTCCAGGGTCCTATGGATAGAATACAGGAAAGTCAGCCTCCAAACTCAGTTCATCAGACTCCAAAATCATCCCTTCCTCCAAGCCCTAGGAGACGAGAAAGTTGATGATACCATTTCCAGCAACAGGGATGTGTGCAGGAGGGATGGATTATGAGAAAATAAAGTGAGCTCCATTCTGAATCCCCTTGGGGAGTTCCCAAGAAATCGAGGTGAAATATTTAGTGGGTAAGTCATAAAATTGAGAGAGATTAGGAATGGATAGATGGACTTGGGAGTCATCTGAACTGGAATAATGACTGATCGGATAGGATCATCAAGGAAGAAATTGTAGAGAGAGAATAGAAAAAAGGCCCAATGTAGGTATAACTTTAGGGGAAGGGAGTGTCTATCTGTCCTAGTTTATAAAAGAAGGTAAATGCTTCGGCAGGAGACTGAGCTAAGGTTAGAGATGTAGGAGGAAAGCTAAGAGAGTGATTCCACTGGAACAAAGGGAGAGGAAGGGGAAGATGTGAACTAGAGCAGAGTCCAGGGAAAGCCCACTGGTTTGATTAATTAAACAATAGGGGGAAAGATAAGAGTCTCTCTGATCTCGTCCTTGAATCAGTGATAACAACCTGGAGGATGGACCACATGGCAGCTCTTGGGTTATATTGTGCTCCCCATGTTGTACCTTAGAACCAGCCTGTGCCCGTCATATTCCTATGTTAATGGGTGCTGGGAAACTTGCTCACCGCCTTATAATGCATGATTCTGGAGTTTCCCATGTAGAATGATGGAACCTTATTCCAAAGAGAAACACTGCACGCCAAATTACCCCAATGAGTCCATTTAGATGCAACAGTCATATATGCCCAATGCATTTGCGGGCACGTCTGTAGGCATATCTGCCTGCTCCAAGTGCCCCAGAATTCTAACAAAGACCTACTGTTTGCAGATGTTGATACCAGCTCCAGGAGGCAGGTAGCTATTGCCAGAGCAGCAGTGAGTGAGTGAGTGAGTGAGTGAGTGTGTGTGTGTGTGTGTGTGTGTGTGTGTGTGTGTGAAAAACAATAGAAAGACTAGGATATACATTTTAGAGCAGATTAACAAGGCTGATGCAAGTCCATGATCCTTCCTTGGAGGAGGGATTCCCCAAATTAAGAAAGGCTGAGAGAGTTTGAAGAGCATTCATCAGTCAGCCAGGGAAGATGTAGTGATATCTGCCATCCCAAGATGACTTTCTTTGGCTGACTTAAGGAGGAAGGAAGATGAGAACAGGGGGATGTTCTTTGGAGCTTCCATGGTAATACTATCTAGAGAATTGTCTGTGATGTGATGAACAAGGTGTGTCTCTTACTTGGAACAAAATGGGGAAATTAGGCTTTTGTTTGATACTTGGGGATGAAACTTGTTCAGGCTGCCAGCCCACAAGCCAGGCCCTGGTCAGTCCCAGCCCTCAAGGCATTTACATTGTGGGGCAGAGAGAACATGTACCAATTCAGGAATATGTGTCTAAGGAAGAGCACCAGCTCTGGGACTTCAGAAAAAGGGGGCCGCTCAGTGGTACAGGGTAAGGGAGAGTGCAAGTCAAGCCTTAGCCTGTATGATCCCAGGAAAGTCCTTTCACCTCTCTGAGACTCAGTTTCCTCATATATAAAATGGGGAAAATAATAAAATCCACTTCAGAGCGTTGTTGGGAAGATTAACTCTATAGCTATCTACCTTTATTCACAAACATTCAGGGCCACAGAAATTCTACATATTACTATTTCTTTTCTTCCTTAGCTACTATTGTTAAGGAGATGCTGAAGCATGAGGGTACCCAGATGTGTTCCTGACTTTATAGAATGGACTCAAATTTATAAGAATTCAAGCCACTCTCTAATTGATAAAAGGTTAAAGCATATGAGCAGATAATTTTCAGACGAAGAAATTAAAACGTATTTCTTGTCACATGAAAAACTGCTCCAAATCTCTATTGATCAGAGAAATGCAAATTAAGACAACTCTGAGGTACCACTACACACCTGTCAGATTGGCTAAAATGACAAGAAAAGATAATGACGAATGTTGGAGGGGATGTGGGAAAACTGGGACACTGATACATTGTTGGTGGAACTGTGAATGGATCCAACCATTCTGGAGAGCAATCTGGAGCTATGCTCAAAAAGTTATCAAACTGTGCATAACTTTTGACCCAGCAGCATTTCTATTGGGCTTATATCCCAAAGAGATCTTAGAGGAGGGAAAGGGACCCACATGTGCAAGAATGTTTGTGGCAGCCCTTTTTGTAGTGGCTAGAAACTGGAAACTGAATGGATGCCCATCAATTGGAGAGTGGCTGAATAAATTATGGTATATGAATGTTATGGAATATTATTGCTCTGTAAGAAACGACCAGCAGGATGATTTCAGAGAGGCCTGGAGAGACTTGCATGAACTGATGCTGAGTGAAACGAGCAGAACTAGGAGAACATTATACACGGCAACAACAAGACTATATGATGATCAGTTCTGATGGACGTGGCTCTCTTCAACAATGAGGTGATTCAGGCTAGTTTCAATAATCTTGTGATGGAGAGTCATCTGAATCCAGAAAGAGGGCTTTGGGAGTTGAGTGAGGATCACAACATGGCATTTTCACCCTTTTTGTTTTTATTTTTTGTTTTCTTTCTCGTTTTCCCCCCTTTTTGATCTGATTTTTCTTGTGCAGTAGGATAATTGTGTACATATGTATAAAAGAATTGCACATGTTTAACCTATATTGGATTACATGCTGTCTAGGGGAGGAGGGAAGGGAAGAGAGGGAAAAAAATTTGCAACACAAGGTTTTGCAAGGGTGTGTTATAAACTACTTTTCCATATATTTTAAAAATAAAAGGCTATTATTTAAGAAAACTACCTGAAAGGGACAAGCTCTGTCTCTTCCAGTATTGTATAGGAGTGAAAGACTCCATTAGTCACATAATCATTTAGTAAGTGAGGAAGAGAAGCTCTTTGAAATCAGGGTTCTGGGATATTGGTCTAAAAGGGATCTTGGACTTGGAAAATAGCACATATCACACATACTAGCTCACCTTATTCTTAAGATGCCAGTAGTCATTCTTTATTTTCAGAAATCAATATTTTCAATATCGTTCAATAGCAAATACAAAGAAATTATTATTACTTGTCTTTCCTTCTCTAAAAAGTTCTATGACATCAGGGAGGGGATGCCATGACATGCAAGTGAATTGCATTGAAGTGAGGGAGGACTCTGAAAGGTCACCTGCCTCACTTTTCCCTTCAGAGTCATCTGCATCCAGTGGCAAGATAAAGATCAAGAAGACAGTCCATTAGTATTCCTCAGTAGCATATATTCCAAGAAAAAATGAAATGCGTCTGTTTTTGCAACAGTATGCATTAAAGAATAAAGTGAATAAAATTTGTATCATTGATTGGAACTCTGATTCAGTGTGTTTTGTGTGAAAAAAGACCCTTTATGGAGGACCAGATAATGATATTTTTTCTTGAAAGAGATAATTCCAAAGATAATTTGGGTTGTTTTGTACATTGAATTTTACGTTGTTATTTTAAAATATTTTTATTGCACAAATAGACCAGAAAATGGAATATTGAATCTCTTTACATTTTATAAAGCTTTGTATTTTTTGAAACCTCAGATACAGTAGTTCTATTTTTCTTGAAATTAAAATAATCATTTGTATATAAGTACTTTAAAACTATGTTAAATATATAAATTCTTTAAAGTGATAATTTAAGCAAATCAAGTGAATCTTACATTTCAATTGTCGTGACAAACTTATAAGTGTTCATATTTTTAAAACGTACCTTTTCATGTACCATTATTTATAATAATTTAAATAAAGAAACAGGAAAAGTACCAAATTTAAATATTCTAATCTATACAAAAACTCTCTAATATCTGTACAGTAGGATGATAGTGATGATAACCATCAATAAACCTTTGCCTTAGATAGGAAAAAATTTTAAATTTAAGGTTATTTCTTAAAGATATTCATAATGATAATAATTACAATATATTTTAAAGACATTTCAATTAGTGGTATCTTATTTTGTGAATTATCACTCAGAATTTTTAAGAATCCAGTCGAGGACAAATTAGAAATTCTAAGAAGCCACTTTTGTTGCTGTTCACTTGTGTCCAACTCTCCACGATCCCATTTGGGGCTTCCTTGACAAAGATTCTAAGTGGTCTGCCCTTTTTTTGCCACAGCTCATTTTGCAGATGAGGAAACTGAGGCAAAGCGGGCAGAGTGCAACTTGCCCAGACCCTACGTGCGGGAGGCCAGATTTGATCAGGTTTCCTGAATCCAGGCCCAGGGCTCTGTCTACTGCCCCACCATCCAAAGCGGTTGTTTGCTGCCAATGCAGAACGAACGCTTTGATGTTAATGTGTAAAGGTTAATATTCAAAGTGCCGTGTAATTTATTTTCATGTAATGCACCTGAAGCAGGCCCCAGATGTCAAAGGAGAACGCTTAGTCTTCTGCAGCCGAATTTGGGTCAGAAAACCCGAGTCCTTCCATCACTGCCATCCGCATCTGTGACGGCGGCTGAGCACCCGAGACCCCCCGGCCTTTCTCCTACAAAGTCGGCCGTGTCTTCACGCCATCGCTGCCTTTGTCAGTGTGTATTTATGTTATCATTAAGCTCATTGTCTTCAACGATAAATTCAGTCAAGAGGACACCCAAACTTCCAGGCAACTTGTTAACAAGGAGATGGAAATCTAATGCAATTTGGGGGAGATGCTCCGGGTGAAGAAGGGGTGACCTGGGGAGCTAATGGGTCTCATCTGGGATAGCTGGCTGGCTTACTGCAGCTGTCTCCTATACAATAGGCAGGGAGAACTAACAGAAGGCAAGCACTCACATGGAGATCAGAAGGACTGTCACAAGGAGACTCTCATGGTCTCTTCAGAACTTTGGAATTGATTTAGGGGAGCCTCTTCCAAATGACAAGTCTATTTTGAGTCTTCCCTGTTAACGTGGGAAGGCCATGAGCTCAATGGGCCACCTGGGACATCTCCTGGGACCCGAGTGTCTTGCAAAAAGCAGGTGGGGAGAGGGCTAAGGAATGAAGCTGCTCCCCCACTTACAGCCAACTTCAAGGTCATCAGTGGTAATTGGGGATGGAGGAAGGATGACCTGCCAAGTCAGCCTCTTCTCTACTTCTAGGAGGCCCAATGAAGATCCCAGTATACTCTGATTACATTAGTATACTCTGATAACATAGAAGGTTAGGGCCAGAAGGGGCCTTGAAGGCCCCTGAATTCAATCAGGGAAACTGAGGCACAGAGGCTTGACTAAAGTCACATAGGCAAAAAGTGGCAGCGTCAAAATTTGAATCCAGGACTTCAAATCCTGTGTTCTTTCTGAAGCACCCACGCTATAATTTCCCGAAGAAATTTAGTTAAAATGAAAAGAAAAAATATGTATTTTATATCTACACATTCTACATATAGGATCAGTCAGCAAGCATGTATCATATCAAGAAATTTAAGTAAAATGAAAAGAAAAACATATATTCTATATCTATACACATATTTTACATGTAGGATCAGTCAGCAAGCATATATCATATCAAGAAACTAGGTGGTTAGAACACTGGATTTGGGGAACAGGGAGACCTAACTTCAAATCCTGCTTCAGATATTAGAGAATCCTGGGCAAGACATTTGAACTCTATTTGTCTCAGTTTCTTCATCTTTAAAATGGGACTAATAATAGTCCCTGTCTCCTAAGGTTTTGGGGAAGAGCAAATAAAGTATTATTTGTAAAGTCTCTTGCAAACTTTAAAGTCCCATATTACATATGCCATCTATTATTATTGCTAGCTATTAGCAGGCCATGGGATAAATTTTGAGAATATAAAGAAAAAAATTAGGTTCTGCCCTCAGAGAGCTTACATTCTAATTTTTTATAGACCTTTTTTATTTTCAAAACCCATACATGGATAATTTTCAACATTCACCCTTGCAAAACCTTGAGTTCCAATTTTTTCTTCTCTTCCCCCACCCCTCCCCTAGATGGCAAGTAATCCAATATAGGTCAAACATGTACCATACTTCTATACATTTCCACAATTATCTTGCTGCACAAGAAAAATCAGATCAAAAAGAGAAAAAATGAGAAAGAAAAATAAAATGCAACAAAAAGTGAAAATCTCTGTTGTGATCCGGGATGGGAGAGCTTAGATCCCATAAGGAAAATAACGTGTAAAAATGTAGCTGAGGGCAACCTGGCAGGTGACCTCTGGCCTGGAGCCCTGGATGGCAAGCTTTGAATGCCAGATCAAAGTCTCATTAAGCACTGCCTCATTTATTTAATTTATTCATATCTCTGTGGATTTTATTTTTTATGTCCCAATAAACTCCTTGCCCCAATTCTAGAATGCTTATAATAAAATATTCTATAATAATAAATCAAAATATAATTTTTATTATAATAAAATCAAAATAATAGTCAAGAAAGCTCCAACACTTCAGTGCCCAAAGCTCTCTTCCCCTGCCATCTTAGCATCCCTGACCCTCTGATCTTTAGGCTCCATATTGGGCATCGTGCTTATTCTTAGGGCAGTTGGCATTTTGTGTAGTTTTCATTACAGACGTGTAGACATTACAGACATTTTGGGATCAGTTCATATTTGTTGATGTTTAATCATTTGTCAGTCATGTATGTATGACTCTTCACAGCCACATTTAAGGTTTTTTTGGCAGATATTGGAGTGGTTTGCCATTTCCTGCTCCAGCTCATTTTACAGATGAGGAAACTGAGGCAGACAGGGTGAAGGGACTTTTATTCGTGTGTGTACATATTTTTTGATTGCCAGTCAAGGCTAGGAGGCTAGACCACCTTAGCATTGGAGACATCTCTTGCCAATGTGGAATAATGCCTTATTATATGCAGACATGAACTTCTTATATCTACTGTTCTGGTCCAAATGTAAAAAAAAATTGCAATGTGGAAGCTTGCTTTATAAAACTTCTCCACAATGAATGAAAACAATTCCTGCTTTAATTCTATTCCTTAGACAAGGAAAGCATTTGAGGTCTATGAATGCCTTTATTCTCCTCTGGGAAATGAGGGAACTAGAAGAGATGAGTTTCAAGGTCCCTAAAATCTATGATCCTGTGAATTCACAAAATAGGAAAATACCAAATGGCTTTCGCTCCTGAGATGAGGAAATGTTACAAAAATGACAGACGGAAGGTGCAGAAGCAAAGCACGAGGAAGCCAAGATGATTTGTGATCTGGATCTGTAAAGGGAGGACACAGTATAATCAATCAATCAATCAACCAACTAACCAATCAATCTACAGTCATTAATGAAACCACAGTTGGATAATAATGATTAATAATAACCATCATACATGGTATGAAGTATGCTGAGGGTCAGGGCTCACCTTTCAGAAGCCCCTGTTGATGTGTTTCCTTTTGTACAAGAACTAGAGGATATTATATATATATATATATATATATATATATATATATATACTTCATATATGTATATATACATGAAAATTAAAAACCTCCCATGTTTAACCAAACAGACTAACAAATTAAGTGGCAAGGAGAGATCCTTCCCTGTTCTCATGGAGATCATTCTCCCCTAGGTTCCTGTGTCTCTCTAGTGGAGGAGGTCCTTCCACACAGAAAATGATGATTTCAAGACACTCATGCAGAGCACAGTTTAAAAACATTGATATGGAATGCAGGGTAGATCCTGGATCATTCATCTAGAGCCTAAGGGAACCTCAAAGAGTAGGGACATAAATTTCTCATCTCACAGAAGAGGAAACAGAATTAGGGAAGTGGCTTGTCCATGGACACAAAGCTGATGCATGGTGGGATTTGAACTTGTGTCTTCCTGACTTGAAAGCCAGCATGCTATCTACTATGGATGCAGGGAGAATCCTAAGGAGAATCTGAGGTTTTTAGTTGAAAAGTTCAATGTCAACAGGGTGACCTTTTTGGTGGTTATTGTTCAGTCATTTCAAGTGTGCCTGTCTCTTCATGAGCCCATGGGAGGTTTTCTTAACAGGAATAATTTGCTATTTCCTTCTCCAGTTCATTTTATAAATGAGGAAACTGAGGCAAACAGGACTAAATAAATTGGTCAGGGTCACACAGCCAGTAAGTGTCTGAGGCAGGACCTGAACTTTATAAAACAAAGAAACAGGCAAACCTCCAAACTAATACTACCTTCAATTGTATTAAGAGATGAGGCATATTTTATACAATGAGGAATATAATAATCCCAGTGTAATTGCCACTGGTCTGATCACATCTGGAGTATTGAGTTTAATTCTTGATTCCATAGTTTTGGAAAGACCTTGGCAAGTTAGATATGGAGGAGGGTGAACAGGATGCGAATCCTGGAGATTTGGAATACTGGCTGAAGAATGGGGATGTGCAGACTGGAGAATAAAGAACTTCAGGAAAACGGGATTTTCCCTGCTTGGCCCTAGAGGATAGAATGAGCAACTGTGAGTAGAAGTTGTGGAAAAGCTGATTTTTAGTTAGCTATAAAGAGAAATTTAAAACCCTAAACTCTGCAAAAGTAGAACAGAGTCCAGCATGGGAAAACAGATCAGACCTAAAAGAATAAGTCGACTTATCTTAGGAAAACATGTCCAGCCAGGTCTGCCTGAAGTAGTGAGTCATGAGTATAGTTGCTGTAAGTGGTCCTTGAGGCATGGGGAGTAGGTTTTAGAGTTTGATGGACTAAGTTGGGGCTGTCTTGGAGGTATATAGAAGAGGGATACTCCCAAGAACACAATCTGGTGAAGAAAACTCCCAAATTTTTTTGGGCAATCACACCACTGGTTGTGAAACAATGTCTGGAGGAGCCTGGTCTATTTTTCTGATCACTCTTACTACCTTTATTCAGTTCTCTAATCATCTCCATTAGAGACATGCTTCCTCCAGAGAATATGAATAAACTCTTGGAGGTGAAGTCTTTATATCATTCTTGGCTATCACAGTACCTGACATCCAGTAGGCACTTAATAAATGCTTGCTGATTGATCCATTGATTCATTTCCATCTTTATTTTTAAATGTAGCCTCCAGAGGCTTACATTCCCTTTAGCAGTCTATACAAATGGGAACTTCATGTCAAGTTTATAGGTAATGATGTCAATGAATTCTCAGAATCCTTCTAATACAACTGATTGGGCATCTTCTCATGGGTTGGAGAGGATTTTCCCTTCCTCATAAAGACATCTCAAGAGAGAAAAACTCATGCTGAAACAAAAGACCAAGGTATATCGACAAAACAATTTGACATGTAGCACTTAGTACAGTGCCTGCCATAGAGTAATCACCCCCAAAATGCTTATTTTCTCTCCTTTTCTCCAAGTTGTATTGATTTTATATGTATTTCATATATCCATAACTATATTCATTGCCTTCCCTAATAGAATGGTGGTTCTTTGAGGTTAGAGATAATTTTGTTTTCTTAGCACTCAGTTCAGTGACTGGGACACACTAAGTGCTTAATCAATCCTTGCTGTTTGATCAATTGATTACCAAGTGGATAGGGGTAATCTTTATCCTACAAGGTCCCCAGAAAGAATTAAACTTTAGCAAGGTTAAAACTTGCCACATGAAAGCATAAAATGGAAAAATGATCTATTATCAAGAAACCATTTGCCCCCCGGGGTCTACTAAGAAGCAGAAGAAAGTTTGGAGGCAGAAGACAAAAGATATCTTTAAGAAAGACATTTCAAAAACACTCAATGACTCCCTATTGCCTGTGGGGTAAAATATAGACTTCCTAGCTTGGACTTCAAGACCCTTCATAATCTGTTTCATTAGTAAAGGAAAGCCCCAATGATAACACAGTTTGTTTGGCGACTTATTGTTTGAAAATGTGCTGGGAGAACTGAAAAGAGCATGTTGTACCTAGAATTGTGCAGCCATGGGTGGGAGGCAGGATTCACATCTGGATCTTCCTGACTTCAAAACCGGCTCTTTGTTTCCAGTATCCTGCCAAACTCAGCGTCAACATGTCACATGAAAAGCCAGCCTGGGAACCGGAGAAGGCTTCCAACAGCCACATATCTTAACATCTTGTGATTTCTGTCATTGGAGTTGAAATGTCCTTCAATTATTTGTTTCATTTCATTCCCTGGTTCTCCCTGTTGCTTTCTCTGCTCAATGTTCCATCTGAAGTCAGCATCTGGGGATAGTTTGACCCTGTTCTTTGTTCCAATTGAGGACAGAATTGTCAACAAATCAATCAAGAGTTGGACTGCCTTTTGCCTCTGGTCAGGAAACCTTCCCCTCCCCCCTTCAGTGATTAAATTATGATCGATATGGGAGGAGAGAGTTTTTAAAATCTCATGCAGATTGCTATAATTCATATAGGGAATATTTTTTTAAAATCAGCTTGTAAATCGTATCATTCTTCCTTCCCCCCTTTTCCTTCAGGGTTTAGTCATTGAAACTCAGGAGGGAGCAGAGAAAATTGTTTCTTGATTTCTCTTGAAATTATATGGTACCACGAGGAGCTGCTGCAGCTGCAAGAAAGCCAAGTTTGCCTTCCTTATATTGTGAAAGAGCATGTCCAGGGCAGGCTTTCTATCTGGCTGAAAGGATCCCTTGATTTATAACAGCATAGACATATTCTTTATTTCCAGCCCACAGACAGATAGTGGGTAGCTGGTTACCAGTGGAAGCTTTTCTAGGAATCAATTTATTGTATCTTGCAGCCCCTAGTAGCTTGCTCTGAGCCATCCACCTGGTAAATGAAAATGGATCGGACACTATGTAACCCTACTGAACTATGTAGCTACTGGAGTGCTTTTGTGTCAAGGCTGAAGACCTTGCAATGGTGGTTGCATTAGCTAAAGGCTGCAACTGGTTTCTACTTGGCTGGAAGTGAACAGGAAATCGTGGTTCTTTTCATGTGGTTTTTGTCTGGGGTGCCGGTTTGGGCTGACAATTTGTGCAAAACTCAGAGAAAGGTCACACTCACTCTTGAGGAGATGGTTTCTCTGATATGAATTCGCCCCAGGCAGCTGAACAGGCAGCGTGTTGAAAATACCCAGTTTTCACTTTGAGCGAAGAGATTCATCTCTTTGCCTATGCAGAAATAGTACTTTATAATTGGATTCAGTTGGTTTTCATGGAGCAAGGTCAATGTAAAGTGTGGCTGTTTATCTGATTCCAGACTGCCTTCTGATGGTGTTTCAGCATTGCCAAAATATAGATTGAGCCATTCTCCAATCGATAAATGGTCAAAGGATATGAACAGACAATTTTCAGATGAAGAAATTAAAATTATCTCTAGTCATATGAAAAGTTGCTCCAAAATCACTATTGATGAGAGAAATGCAAATTAAGACAACTCTAAGGTACCACTACACACCTGTCAGATTGGCTAAGATGACAGGAAAAGATAATGATGAATGTTGGAGGGGATGTGGGAAGACTGGGACACTGATACATTGTTGGTGGAACTGTGAACTGATTCAGCCATTCTGGAGAGCAATTTGGAGCTATACTCAAAAAGTTATCAAACTGTGCATACCCTTTGACTCAGCAGCGCTTCTATTGGGTTTATATCCCAAAGAGATCTTAGAGGAAGGAAAGGGCCCCACATGTGCAAGAATGTTTGTGGCAGCTCTTTTTGTAGTGGCTAGAAACTGGAAACTGAATGGATGCCCATCAATTGGAGAATGGCTGAATAAATTATGGTATATGAATGTTATGGAATATTATTGCTCTGTTAGAAACGACCAGCAGGATGATTTCAGAGAGGGCTGGAGAGACTTGCATGAGCTGATGCTGAGTGAAATGAGCAGAACCAGGAGATCGGCAACAACAAGATTATATGATGATCAATTCTGATGGACATGGCTCTCTGCAACAAAGAATTGTCTCAAACCAGTTCCAGTTGTTCAGGGAAGAAAGCCAAATACACCCAGAGAGAGGGGGATATGAAATATGGACAACAACATAACATTTTCATGCTCCTTATTGATGTTTGCTTGCATTGTGTTTCTTTCTCTGATTTTTTTTCTTGTAGATACGATTTTTCTTGCACAAAAATGATGTGTGGAAATATGTATACATATATTCGACTTGTCAAGTATTTTAACATAATTAACATGTAGTGGATTTCCTGCCATCTAGGAGAGGGGTGGGGAGTAGGGGGGAAAATTTGTAACAGAAAGCTTTGTAAGGGTCAATGCTGAAGAATTACCCATACATATGTTTTGCAAATAAAAAGCTTTAGTAAAGAAAATACAGATTGAGCACTGACCATGGACAAAGCAGTGTGCTGAGTACTTGGAAGGAACAAGGAAATGGAACCTGTATTCAAGGAGATGACAACAAAAGGGACAGAGCTGTGATAACTGTGGCACAATTCAGCATGTGAGGCGAGTGAGTGATATAATTCAAATCGCTCCAGATTTGGAGCCAGGTGACCTGGGGTCAAATGCTAGTTTTGCCACTTAACTATCTGAATTTTCTAGATCTTAATTTTTTCTTTTATAGAATGATGGAAGAGGATTGAAACAAAGTGTCTCTCTCATAGGTCCCTTTCAGGTTTACATCAATGATGCTATATATATATGTATATACATAACATATATAAATGTATATTTATTATTATGTATTATATAAAATATATTTAATATATAAATATATCTATATGTATTCATATATTCAATACATCTAGGATGCAATATAATTAGTTCTATAATAAAATTTTAATGTATTACCTTTTTTAAGAGAAGGGATTTTAGCAAGTAAGGAGAAGTTGATAGTCTAAATCCAATAGTGTGATCACTGTTCCTGATTCCTAAGATACCCTTTGCCAAGTGGAGTCTACTCATTTGATTGTTTATCATACCTAAAGGGAGCCTCAGTTTCCTGTTTTATAAAGTGAGGGAGATGATACTAGGTGATCTCTATGCTCTCATCTCTAAATCTTAGGCTTCCATGTTTGATACCTTTCTTGTGGAAGCCAGAATTTTTGTTTCATCAATGAGACTCCAAGACCCAAGAAGTTCAATTGTGGAGAAAGGAGAGAAAGAGGAGCCATGGGACATTCTACCGTAGAAGACAAGCCACATTGGGACAAAATAGATCTTCCTCTATAGGTCTTCCTAAGAACCTGAGTGAGCTCCCTGGTTCCCAATTCCCTTTCTCTAAATATTGGTTTGTATTTATTGTATTGGGGGTGGAGGGGGCAATGGGTATATACCCACATACACACACTTCTTTATGAAAGTGTTATCATTCCTGAGAGAATGCTATGAGAGCAGGAGCTATTTCATTTTTGTCTTTTGTCTTCCCATTGCCCAATAGGACATCCAAAAAGTTCAAGAGACTTAGTTTTTGGATAATTTGATCATTTTATTAATAATGCCAGCATGTTTATCAATAAAAGAAATCATCATTGTGGCCGTCTCTCTTAGATCAAAGACACTTCATGGTAGTGAGCTCACAGTTTATGTGTCCCTGGAAGAGTAGGTATTTTTGAGGGTGGTAATCAACTCTGATTAGCTATCAATTAATGAGAGAATGGATATTATAATGAGAAGCTGGACTATATTACGTTGAGGGTCTTGAGGCACATGACTAGGATCACCCAAATTTGGTCAAAGAGATTTACCAATTTCCCTCTTATCTTTTTATCTGTCTGATAAAAGCAAGAATCAACACTTCCTAGACCTGTTGGAGCAAACACAATGAGCAGAAATCCTCTTATTAGCCAAGATTTAACATTTCTTTTACTGTCTGATTAGATAGCAGCCAGGGCAAATCTTTGAGAAAGATTTTTCACACTGGATAAGGAAGTAGAAAAGGGGGAAAACCTTGGTTTTGATTCAATAATTAGTTATTAATACATTTCTCTCACTCAGTGCCTGACACTTAGTAGGAACTTATGAATGCTTGTTTGCTTCGCTGATTGGCTGATCTCTCCTATAAATGTGTTGGCTGAAGATAGAAGGGGATCCTCAAAGTGGGAAGGGAAGAGCCATTTTCAAAATGAGAAATGTTTTCTACCTTGGAGGGATTGCAAGGTCCAAACTCTGAATTGAGCCCTTTCTTTTCTCATTCCAATTGTAGCAACATCTGGTCCTGGATTAAGTCCTGGATTAAGTCTAGATTTGTGATTAAAAAATTAATTCTCTTCTTAGATACACTATGAGGAAATCTTTATATCTTTGAGAGGTTCTTTTTTTCAGAAAAAAAATGTGGTTAATAATATTGTTGCACATTTTAGGAATAATTATGACAAAAGATGTGCTATAAATAGCACTAATATGCTATAGATCTCGAGATGCAAGAAAAAAAGAAATGAGTTCAATCTTCCGTGGTTTTGAAGTGCCTTCTGTGGGCGTATTGCCTCCTCATGCACCTTCTACTTCATCTGAAAACTACTTAGGTTGTTAACTGTCATCTTGTGGGTTTGGCACAGATGTTCTGAAAATAAGGGCAACATTATTTTAAGGGCTGACCAAATCAGATCCGATGAAATCTGCTCAAGGAAAACCAATCCTTATGATCCTAGCTTTGAAGCCCCTTTCTGTCACATTTTTTATAAAGTGAAATAACAGGAGGGGCAGCCTTCATCAATGGGAATAACCATGAGAAAAAAGCATTTTTTCTTTGAGGGGAGAGGAAAAGAGGCTGCAAAACTTGTTGACCATATTGCCTTGCTGGTTGGGCCAAGAGGAAGGGGAGCTATTTGTCGATCATATTTAATAGCCTCAGGGTTTCTTGAATTCTAGCTGATAGACTCTACCTTCTTCTCTTAGTCAAAAATACTATGACTTAGAATTCTGGGTTTGGAACAGGAATATGCTGGAGCCAGCCCATTTTGTCTTGGGGAGCCAATTGTTGACTTTTCAGTGTGAGCATTTGCACTTTAGAAATTGGCAAAGTCTTGTCCAATTCTCTGTGAAACCCACTGGGTTTTCTTCCTTATGAAATGCTCACTATAGTGCATGGTTCACAGTAAGTATTTGATAAATGCTTGTTTCTTTCCTTCCTTTCTTAACATTACTTAAAGGAATGCTAATTAAAGAAACACAGTTAATGATTAAAGAAACAAAATCTCATGGAAAGCCTTTTACTTCAGTGAAACCAGGCTACATAAAGAAGAAAATTAATTTTCTCAATAATAAAGAGATGCAAAATTTCATCATAGGCATATATTTACACTTCATTTTAAGCTGTATCCATGGTATGTTTCTATAGTTTCCCTTTCTAAATCTCAGTTTCTTTGTCTGTGAAAGGAGATATATTAGGTGATTTCTTGGGTCCCTTTCAAGTCAGAATTTTTGGATGCACTGGGTACAAAGTCGACATGTGTGTCTATACTTTAATAAGCCTTCCAGATCAGGGCAAGAGAACCATTGGTGGTAAGCATAGTATTTGGAAGTCTTTTTCCTCAAAAGTTGGGAAACCATTCATGAAGAATATGCTAATTATTTCACCTTTTAACAGGGCTTCATTTCATATCATACCAGTTTTTTTTTCCTTTGTGAATCCCTGCAAATTTAATCTTTCTAAGCTGTATAACAGAGTCTAGGCAATTGGCATTTTTCATTCACTTGATTTTTTTCTTCATGGATAGTTAGATCCAACTCATGTGAATAATTATATTTTTCTTTTAGAAGCTTCTGTCATGTTCTAAGGTTTGATATGATCAACATGGGTGTCATTTACAAACAGAAGCAAGTGAAAGACATTTCCATCTAGAGGTAATTCCCAATGTATTTAGGCTTTCCACTGGAAAAATACATCACAGAGGTAAATACCATTTGCCTATTTTGTACATTAATATAAATAATTAAAATGCTTGAAAAAAGTTATTTACAAAATTATATATTTCAAGGAATAGTGTATGATTTTGACATATATGATAAATACCTTGTTAGTCAATAAAGTCAATATTTGGTGTTGTCAAAAAAAAGAAATTGACAAAAGCTACCAATCAGGGCTTGATTTTCTATTTTGTTGATTGTTTAGATTGGCAGAAGCATTGGAGAAAATGTCAATATAGATTTATCTTAAAAGTATATCATAGGTGCTTTTTTGGAGGGTCAGTTGTTAAATATTTACCAGCATACCTCTGACTTGGAGTCAGAAAAAATAATAATAGCTAACATCTATATAGCACTTACTGTGTGCCAAGCATTGTACTAAGCACTTTAAAATTAATATCTCATTTGATTCTCACAATAACCTGGGAAGGTCAGCTCAGGAAAAGTTGGATTCAGACCCTACTCCAGATACTGTACATGGCAGCATGCATGAGAGGTAAGATGCATGCAAGAGGGAAGGCCCAAATTAGCAACCTGTTCTCATGGATCTTTGGAGGACATTGAAGTGAAATAATTCCAGTTTACATCAAATTATTACTTCTTCTAAGACATTTGCATTTTAAACATTTTTCCCTAATGATGTGATGAAAGGAAGAGAACTTTTCCTTTTTCATTGATTTAACTAACTGAGTATCATTGAGAAATGAAGATAATTTGGAAGGGACAGGAGAGCCTCCTATGATGTTTCTAAAAGCATATCATGTACTTTACCTAAGATTTGCAAACCTCTGCCTACATGAGTTGAAGCATTTCATAAGTTGAAGGTATTACTAGCTGCATGCTAGGTAAAGAAAGGAGCAACTTTACATATTGTTTCCTTGTAATATACTTAGTATACAACAAAGAACTGGACAAGAACCTTCAAGTTAAATCAACATGTACTTTATTGCTTGATAGCTTAAGTACATAGGTGGATATGGGCCAGAAGAACAAAAAACCCTTTGGCAAATGTGACTCACTATCGAGAAATAAGAGATCAGAACCTTGTGGACTTCTCAGAAGCTTCTCACCTCTGTCTCATTAGTATTTTTTCCTACAAAGGAGTTGTAATGTTCTGGATATGGGGAACAATGAATCACATAACAAAAAAAAGGAAATGATGTCTTAAAAAACAACTCATTACTGATGTGGGAGTAATTTCTAAATCTATTCTCAGTATAGAAGCAGACTATCAATACCAAATTTGAAAATAGAATAATAAGAAGGTATCATCTGCAAACAAATAACTCACATAGAAAAATGAGAAATGGATAAAAGGAACAGATTTTGGACAATCATGCCCATAGAAGGAGGTGGAAAGAACCTACAGGCCAACGCAACCAGCAGATGCTTGATCTCCTTATCAATAAGAAATATATGGTGGTCAAAGAATATATCAATTTAGCATGTAAATTAATTTCCAAATCTTATAGGGAAGACTATTGTAAGATTATAACCAATATTGTCTCATAAATAGCAAAAAGGAATGGAAGGGAAAATGAATTATAGAAAAAAAATCAGTTAAGTCAGAAAACCCCAGCAGTATTAGCAAACCAATGAACAAAAAGATTTTTCAACACTTATTGTGTGCTAAGAACTATTTAAAATGTTGAGGATACAAAGAAAGGGGGGGAAGCAGTTCTTATTCTTACAGAACTCAGAATTTAATGGAGGAGACAACATGTGAGCAACAGTATAGAAACAAAATTTTAGCTGGAGCTAGAAGGAAGCCAGCAAAGCCAAAAGGTAGTAAAGAGGAGGCATGGAGGACAGTCAGAGAAAATATCAGTTAGGAGATGGGATGTCTTGGAGAAAAGACAGCAAATCAAGTGTCACTGGATCATAGATTATGTGAAAAGAAGCAAGGTACAAGAGACTGGAAAAAATAGAAGTCAAATTTTGACTGAGGGAGTTGGATTATTGTAGAAAAGAAAGAAAAAGGGAAAAGGGAAGGGAAAAGGGAAGGGAAGGACAAGGGAAGGAAAAGAAGGGAAGGGAAGGAGAAAGGAAGGGAAGGAGAAAGGAAGGGAAGAGAAAAAAGAAGAAATGAGGGAATTTTGTGAAGAATTTTTATCTTTACAATGCTTTTGAGTGTCAGAGTACAAAAAGCTAAAATTGGAAGAAACCTCCTCAGAGTCCGCCAACTCCAATTCACTTTACAGATGAGAAAACTAAGGCCAAGAAGGTTAAGAAACTTATCTAAGTTTGACACAGGAAGTGGGAAAGATAGGATTTGAACACAGATCCTACCTTTACCATACTTTCTCTCTGAGTTTTCTATATTAGCCCTATCCAAAATTGTTAATATTTTGCCTTTTCTTTGGCTAACTGTCCTTTGAAACGCCATGGGATACTTTTGTCACAGGTGAAAATTAGTAGATTCTATGTCTGCCAGAATTAGTGAAGACATTGTGAAGTAAGGAAATGTGTGCAAGATGACGCCATCCCATTTCTCTAAATTTCCTGATAACAATTTGATTGTTTCTTGAGAATTGTCCCTTCAATCCACCGTCCTCCAATAGGAGCCACCATTTTCAAGGATGACATCTAAAAGGCATTTAAAAAATGATTCCTAGCCCTCCAACAAGCTTGAAAGGGGAGTTTTTCTTTGTATGACTAAATCAACATAATTGGTTTTAAACTGAATAGCAATGTACCGAGTATCAATTAAGCAATGTGAAAATGGCAGCACTCTCTTGTTTTCAAGCCTTTTCTTTCTCCCTGATGCTCCACATTTGCTTCTATCAATCTCCTGATGATAAAAACAGAGTCCTGGTAAATGATGAAAATACCATATAAACAAGAGCGGGAGAGCAGGAGCGAGTCGTGCCAAACAGCGTTTGCCGCCGTTGCACATAGCAATTTTCATTAAGAGCTCTTATTAGAAACAAACATGGCCCCAGATTTCAGAGGAAGAATTGGCAGTTCTCTAGCCACAGGAAATCTACTTCACTGTGTCCTCCTCTGTCATGCTTCTTAATCCTGTGGAGATGGATGGGGCCAGAGTCCTATGGATTAAGTCATTTAGGCAATGGTTCCCTCCCTTCCTCCACACCCAACCAAGTTGAAAGTGATCATTTAAGCAAATAACTTCTGTTGCAGTGATGGTTTAAATGAGACCCAGTGACTAGTTTGAACCTTTTTTCTGAATGAGTTTGACCAAAGGGACCGGGGTTAGCAGTTTCATAAACCAATCAGTAGGCCCTTATAAAGTACCTACTATGTGTTACTATCAAGTCAAAACAGCTCAACAACTGAAGTGGATGCCTTCTCCTGACAGGATTGGGTAAAAGTGGAGGGATGAAAGCAAGCTTCATCTTTTAAAGAAGGGAGGGATTCAGACCCCTGTTGATATTTGGTGAAGCTCATGGACTCCTGAAAATCTTGTTTTTTTTCAATGCATAGGATCAAATACTTAGGAATAACAAGGAAATGAATTCTATTGATCCAAAGATGTAAATTTTTCTGCTCCGGTTCATGGACTCCTTGAAAACCATTGATGGAGCCCAGGTTAACAACTTTGCTTTTTCAAGTATCAATCCCCAAGGCTAGCTAATTGGTTCACTCACAAGAGCATTCATCCAAAGCTCTAGAACCGAAGAAAAGAGATCATCAAAGGAGATCCAGAGCAAGTGATCCATGAGGATACATATTCTTGCAAGCTCCTACACATGCAGAGGTTCCATTATCTGTACACATCATAGTGTTAGATCATACCTGAGAGAGCACTGAGACCAAAGTGAGGAAACTGAGGTCCAGAGGTCCCTGAAAGAATGGGCATTCATCATCTGACCCCAATCTCATCCCTGCTCTCTGAATCCCTCTGCTTTATCTGTCTTTTCCTTGAGAAGAAAGTGAGAGGTGAGAATGTGGGAAGGAGCCTCCCTCTACACTGGGGGACCTAGGTATCTGACCCCGACTGCAGGTCAGCCCTTCGTGTTCCAAAGCCTCAGTGTTCTTAGCTTTACAGAGGAGATCCTCACACCCAGACTGCCCACTTGTTAGGAATGGATGCCCTGGGTGAGAATAAAGAACCTCGTATTTGGAATCAAAGCTTTGGGTTGGACTCTAGCCTCTGACACTTGCTACCTGTGGTACCTGCAGCAAGCATTCTGCACCTCCTTGGGATTCAGTTTTCTTATCTGTGAAGTGAATAAGGAATTTGATCTAGATGACCTCTGCTCTCCCTTGCAACCTTTGACCCTAAATGTTCAAGTGAGAAAATGAGGTCACATATGAAAAGTGCTTTTGTGTCATATCTCCATGTACTCTAAAGGCAGCATTTGTCATTAATTCTACCTGCCCCACAGGGGTGTTATGGAAAAAGGGTTTTGTAAAACTGAGAACACTCTACAGAGCCTATCGTGTCATATTGTATTTGTAATGTTGTATTACAATACTATACAGTATTGTGTTATATCTTACTATATTGTAACATTAACTTATATTTTAATAGCACATTATGCTATGCTCTATCAAGTTATATAATATTGTCAATGTCATAGGTCATGACATATATTATATTTGTAATGTTGTGTTACAATACTATACAGTATTGTGTTATATCCTACTATATTGTAACATTAACATATTTTAACAGCATATTATGCTGTGTTATGTCATGTTACATAATATTGTCAATATCATAGGTCATATTATATTTGTAATGTGTTACAATACTATACAGTATTGTGTTATATCCTACTATATTGAAACATTAACATATATATTTTTTATTTTTTATATATATTATATTTTAATAGCACGCTATGCTATGCTATATCAGGTAACATAATATTGTCAATGTAGTAGGTCATGTCATGACATGTCATTATATTATCCCTTGGTATAGCATCTTTTAGTTCCTTCTTATATTCTCTGCATATTCTTATCTCCCTTCGAGCAGGCTTCAAACAACCCAGCTCCCAGAATTCCCCCCAGGAATGGCAGAGACAAACTCTGCTCCCAGTGGCTGTGCTCTCCATGATCTCCCTTATGGCCAAAACCCAGATTTTTAGGCTAACAGAGCTCAGATAAAATTATAGAATGTCAGAGCCAGAAAAGAGAGTAGCTCATCTTGTACAACCCCCTCACTTGACAATGATGAAATGCAATCCCAGACTGGCAAAGAGATTTGCCCAGAACCAGAACTCAGATCTCCCAATTGCCAGACCAGTGTTCTTCCCACTATACCATGTTATGACAAGTTGGGTTTTGCAAAAAGAAATGCTTTTTTTCCCATTGAAGGGTTGTCATAGAAATAGTAGGTTTCCTTTTTCAATGAGCTTTCATCGGCAGACAGGTATGTCTCAGGCAGGTGTTTGGAAGTGGCAATTTCAACTAAAGACAGAATGTTAGCAGTGGCAAATTGGTTAACTATGTATTACAGTGCTTAAGAAATGGAAATAATGATAGTATGTCTTATTTATATTTTTCTTCCTTTTTTGTTTTTAATTGGAAAGAAGATGTGTTGATTTTTCACACTTAAAAGAGGTAAGAGGTAGGTCGTCCCAGCATTTAGCAATAGGTGTTCCTTACCTAAGTGATGTATGAATAAAGAAAAAAGACAAGTAGCTCATAAAATATATTTTGCTTATGCAATGGGGGGGAGAGGGGAGTAGTCATAAGTCGAGGAGGGACAAAGTGGGATCTAATGGCCATCCCAAGTTCGACTTCCTTCCAAGAGGAGGCTTTTGAAGTCTTCATCCATCTCTCTTTATTTCCTTTAACGTAGAGATTTTTTATCTTTTGCATTTGCATCCCTTGGTTCTAGAACAGTACCCAGCACCCAATAGCCACCTAGTAAATACTTCCTGATAGATTAATTGATTGAAGGGTTCCTGTAAACAGGTTGCCTCTTGGTCATGTTCTGTGGGGTTCCTCTACCCCTGCCACCTTGAGTGTCTGTCTGGGACCTGGAACCCTTTTACCCACATTTGAAAAAACCTAGACTTGAGTTGATGTGAGCTATATTTAGAGATTTTCCTGGAGTAACTCCAGCTAGGGGCAATGAGCCAAAGATGGATAAAGATTCTTTTCTGGGGTCAGCCCTCACATCAGACAAGATGTGTATCAGCTAAGAGGTCCCATGGGGGAGCCTCAGTCATGATTATATGCCAAAGAGAAAAGGAATTACAAAGCAACATTTTAAGGGAAGAAAAGCTCTTGTGTGGCTGTGACATCAAATGATCTCTGGGTTTTTTGCTTCTTTGTTTTATTTTTTAAAAAAATGCCCACCTTTTCTGCTGGTAATGCAGTGTATTGGTAAGGCATGGAATACCACAGTCTCCCAAGAATTAGGAGCAGTAAGAATCCTGTGTTTGATGGACTTTCTGTTAATTGGTGATGGAGCCATTCAAGGGAGACATCCCGGGGTTTGAATCCCACCTCTGACACTTGCCACATAATTTTAGGTGAATTTTTAACCTTTTGGATATTCCGAATCCTTATCTGTACAACGAAGAGTCTTTCTACCCCATCATCATGAGCAAGGAAGTGCAAAGTGGAAGCAGCATACATGATGTCATCAGAGAGAGTGTGCAATTGGAAATGGTTCTTTTCTTCTGAGAAAGGAGAAACAACGGGCAGAAGGGTTGTCTTGTTGGTATCCACCAAGTGAAGAGCTGTAGAGAAGGTGCCTTCTCTCTAAGACGGGGGTTGGTTAGGGGCCCTGAAGACAATTTCCAGGACTCCAGAGGATAAGGCTCCAGAAGATATCTACATTGATGGGCAGGGCCCACATGGATGAGATCACAGCTCCACTGAATTAAAGAAGTCTTAAATGAACTTATTCCCAATAAGTTTTTAATCAAGTTTAAAACAACCCAACATAACCCATGGCTTTCAGCTGTGACATAGACTAACCTGGCTTCATTTTCTTTGAGGATCTGAGACATTATTATGATAATTTGTGGTACAAGATGGCTCAGTGGAAAGAGTCTTGGTTCTGGAGCCATGGGAACAGGATTCAAGTCCCGCTTCTGAAAATGTGCCCTTGGCAAGTCTGGGTCTCAGTTTCCCACTCTGTAAAATGCTGAAGTTAGGTGGGCCTAGAACTCAGGTCTCCTAAGGCTATTTCCCCTCAAAGAATGAATCCATTGATGTCAAAGTGCCTCGGAGGACTCCAGGGAGCAGGAAGACCAGTAAAGTCCCACTGGGAGGCAGACCCAAAGGGGTGATCCCTGAAGCTTTCTAGTCTTGTCTCTTTCTGGTT
This sequence comes from Myrmecobius fasciatus, assembly GCA_023553655.1. Lineage (NCBI taxonomy): Eukaryota > Metazoa > Chordata > Mammalia > Dasyuromorphia > Myrmecobiidae > Myrmecobius > Myrmecobius fasciatus. The sequence goes on along the minus strand of JAJPUD010000336.1, from coordinate 446,818 downwards.
CGAAGAAGGATGGAGCTGAGTTACCGTACTGCACCCCTTCTCCCCCAGTGACATTGGTGTTACACATCAGAAGCTTTTGTGTTTTGCTAAGTGGAACCCCTGTGACGGGCAGTTGGCTCAAAGTGTCTGTTTGGCCACTGAAATTAGCCCGGAAAGTAAGCTCACTGGGAAGGTCTGCTCTGCAGTAAGGAAGAATGATGCGCCAGTTCTGCATCTTTCTTGTAAGAGTGCTTTCCTCACAAGAGACAGAGAAGGGAGCCCACCCAGGAGAAGGAATTATGCAGCGACTCCAATGGGGTCAAGAGTGAAGAGCTCACTGAGTGCAGGGAGCGGCCATGATTCCAGAGGATGGACAGTGGAACGCTCCCTCCATCTCCTGACAGAAAGGTGATGGATGCGAGAGACAAAATCAGACGTACATGTTCAGATACAGCCAATATGGGGGGTTTGGGGATTGCTTAGACATTTTCTACAGGGTTTTTTCTTCTTTTTTTCAATTTTTAGATAGATGTTTGAAGGAAGAGAGATCAGAATTATTGGCTTGTTCTACTCCTTTATTCTCTATCAGTTCATGCAATTCTTCCCAGGTGTCTCTGCAACGGTCTTTTCCTTCAGATACAGATCCAGTTGGGGATGTGGCCATGGTGGAAATTTTATTTCGCTTAAATATGTTGTTGAATCGTTCCATTTGTGTTCAACTCTCTCTGACCTCATTTGCAGAATTCTTCACAGAGATACCAAAGGGCTTTGCCACCTCCTTCTCCAGCTCATTTTACAAACTGAGGCAGACAGGGTGAAGTGACTTGCCCAGGATCACACAGCTAGGAAGTGTCTGAGACTGGATTCGAATTTAGGTCCTCGACTCCAGGGCCAGCATTCAATCCACTGTGCCACCTAGCTGCCCTTTGCTTGTTTATACTTATATGATGAGTTCTATTAAAAAGAAAAGTTACAGGTTGAATTTGTTCTATATTTTTAAAAAAGCTAACTGTACATCCTAGAGATTCATAATTTTCTGTACAATTCTGTTTCATTTTACCATTGTATATGGAAATGGTTATTTAAAAATTTTTGTTGTTTGTTAAGTTGATAATTTTTTTAAATAAACAAATTGAAAAACTTGAATGGAAATAGGAAACGATCCTTAATGGCAGCTGCTTCCTCTCTTTGGCTAGCCAGGCTCCCACCTGAGAACTCCTCACATCAGTTTTTTTTTTTTTAAACAGTAGCGGCAGCAAGTTCTGAACAGCCTGGGCTGAGTTTAATAAGCAGATAAGCTTGTTTTGCAGCTGCCTACATGACAGTCCTAATCACACACTCTAAATGGAAATGCTGGTACCCTTTGCTGCATGTTAAAGTAAAAAAAAACGAACGTCAACTGGCCCCATACCCAGAATAATCTTAGGAAGAAATGTTTCCCAGATGTGCAGAGATGTATGGGAGAGATTAGCGGGAGCCCCTGGAGTTATGGATCCTCTTATCCCTTTCACTGCTGGGAAAGTAGAGCTTTCATAGGATGGCACTTTCTCCAGTTATCAGGACTCTTAAGAGGATGCTTTGTGGACATCACCTCCATCAAAAGTAATATGTTTTTTATGCAGTTAGGTTGCTGGGTCTGAGATGAAGTCCACCAACTTCGATGGAAGTCTCCTCTGTAAGAATGGGGGCTTCTTTGACTATTTAAACAAGAGACGGAGGCCAATAATTCTCTTTTGAGTCTCTTGACTTCTGTAGATTGTATTTTCTATTTTCTATTTTGTATTGAAATTGTCTGAGTCTTAGTGGGCAGCATGAACAGACTGATAGGGTGAGTCATTCGTAGCTGAATGGACTAGCCGGGGAGGGAAGGCCATCACATTAGGGAATGAAAGCTTTGTGATCTATGGAATTCTTCCGCATTATCCAACCATCATTCTCCAACATGACAATCTACCCCCAGCTGAAAGCAAAGGATTCAAAGAACTCTATTGCATCCGAGTTTTCAATTTGTGGATGTGAAAGCTAGCATTGTGCAAAACGATAGATCTGAACATTATCTATTTAGAAGGGCCCTGACAAGTCTGCTCTTCCATGCTACATTCTACCTCCAGATAATGAAATCAGTTTCCAAAAGACAATTTCACCGAGAACTGAATTTCAGTATCTAAGGATGGGATCTTATCTAATCATTGGGTGGTAATGATGACCAAGAACCCGGCACTGACTGACACATGAGACTCTCTTGGTTTGTTTTAAGCCACTGTAGAGGTCTTACAAGTTAATTTTAAGCATAAATTAAAAATAAAAAAATCGATCCTATGTAAGAACAATAGAGATAGGGAGAGATACCCGACCTGTGATTTTATTGGAATGGGGAAATCTCCAGATGAAGAAACTGCCTGTAACAATGCAAGTCAGCATCTTCTCTGTAACTTATACTCCCTAGGAAGTTTCTTAATAGAGTTGAAGTGACTTACCCAGGTTCACGTGGTCAGTATTGATGGTCACAAGAAGAGTAATATACAGTTTAGAATCTAACCTTCAGAGAAAGGATGCTTAAATTGTATAAAAATATCCATGTGACATTATTTGTAATAATCAATTGTTAGGAGAACAAGTATTGAATGACTGAACAAGTGCCATTTGAAGATAGGAGACTGCTATTCCACCATATGAAATGCTGACTGCAAGAATCCAAATACAAAATATTTTGAATCCTCTTTTATGCTCTGCCTTGCATATAGTAATATTTTCTTTTTCTTTTTCTATTTTGTAGTTTTAAATAAGTGAATTTTTAATATTTTGAGAAATTAAAAAATAAATCCCAAAAGACTTCCAAGAAGTGGTGCTTGTATATATTGAATCTAGCTATGCAAATAATAATATTGAAAATTAATGTGATGTAATAGATAATCATCATAGATAACAATGTAAGTAACAATAATTGCAATTTAATTAGAAAGATGTGCAGAAGAAAGATTGTTCAGAAAAAAGTTTTAGAAACAAAAACTAAGCAGGATATTTTTGTTACTACTTTGCTAAAATAAAAAATAGCTAACACACAGGGCTTTAAGATTTGCAAAGTGTTTTATAGGTATTTACTCATTTGATTCCAACAATAATTGTTGGAGGTGGTAGTTGCTATTATTATCACCATTTGACTAATAAGGACACTGAGACATAGTAAGGTTAAGTGACTTTCCCAAGATCACACGAGGGGGAGTGTCTGAGGCAGGATTTGAATTTAAAATGAACACGTTTGCATATGCCAATGAAACTGTGATTTCATGGACCTAGGAGTTCCCTCAATGGTGCAGATCAAAGCTTGACCATCTCATGCATCTCATCCATTTTCTCCCAGAAATTCACCATAATTCACCATTCATCCCCTAATTGTTTTGATTTCTTCTGATAACTTTTGGGTAACAGTGAAACTTTCTTGTCTGTCCACCTATTATCCCTTGCACTCACCATATGACCATCTCCTCTCCCTTGGTGATAGCCATTACTCCTGGTCTTCTCTGTAGTTCCTTATTGGTTACTTGTTGCAGACTGCTCATACAGGCCCTTATCCTTTGCCATTGCCCACTGGAGATATCCATGGTTCTTCAGACTCTGGGATCTACTATAGTAAACATGGTAAAGTGTTCTACCCAAAAGACGAACTTTGGCTCCTGTGGGTGGCTTGAAGTCAGTCACTTCTGGTAGCCTTGCCAGCTCACTCACTCTGTATTCTCCATTTCAATGTCATATTCTCAAAGTCATTGTTTTAAAAAATGAATTAATTCATATTGATATTAAATTTTTGTTTGTATATTAGAATATTTCATACATATTGTATATATTTATTATGTATATACATATATGGTGGCTTGGTAGATAAAGAACTGGGTTTGGAGCTGGGAAGACCCGAGTTCAAAATTGGATTCAGACATTTACTAGCTTTGAACCCTGAGCAAGTCACTTAATCCTGCTTGCTTTCATTTCTTCAGCTGTAAAATGAGCTGGGAAGGAAATATCACAGCACTCCCATATATTTTGCCCAGAACCCCCAAATGGGGTTATGAGGAGTTAGACGTGACTCAACAATGTGATATATTAAATGCTTGCTTTTATTGACCAAGACTCAGAATTTTTAAAGATCTATGAACTCTTCAAGCCCTGAATTTTCTCTTCTTTCCCAGATCAGGGCTTCCAAGAACCCATGCAGGAAACCTTTCTAAATGCATTCGTTGACTTGCTGTTCTTCTAGCAGCAATGGGTAACACTGAGTCATCGTTCTGTCTCATCCAGGAAACCTCATAACCCCACTCAATATCTCGCTAGGGTCTGGGTGCAGCTTGTGGCCAGGATGTATAGTGTTCCCTAGAATGATTGAACCCACATCCTTGTGTTCTTCAGCCACTTGTTCTGATACCCAGTAAGCTAACGAGCTCTAGACAGTGCAGTTGCACCATCATGGCTTGCCAAGCTCATAGGAGCATAGATTTACAGGTAGAAGGTCATCAAAGCCAATATTCCCATTTAATAGATGAGCAAACTGAGGCAGGAGAGCAGTTGAGAATCACACAGCTAGGAAGTATCTGAAGCAAAGTTTGAGAGCAAGCAAGTTCTTGAGTCCAAGTTCAAGGCTCTCTCTACTGTGATTGGAAAAACAAAAAATAAAGGAGTAAAGGAAGGTAACAACCAATACTTTCCACTCATACCCTTGAGATGTCAAGAAAACGTAAGGAAGGGGGCATCTGGGCGAGATAGGGGATAGAGGACCAGTCCCAAGGGCAGGAGGACCTGAGTGCGAATCTAGCCTCAGATGCTTATTAGCTACGTAATCCTAGACAAGTTATTTGACAGTGATTGCCTCCCTTAGCCCCAAACACCAAAAAGGTAAGTTCTAGCTCATTGGGTGGTCAAGACCCAGCCATAACGGACTGCAACTAGCGTAACTGGAGGGACTGCCCACGGGCACCGCGACCCACGAGGAGAGTTCCAAATTCTACACAATGTTTGCTGCCCGGCTCACGTAATCCTTCGGACACTCTGCGAGACAGGCAAGTCCTCTAGGTTTGTTCTCCCGAGGAGAGGTGGGCAAGGAGGATGGAGCTCAGAGGATCCGAGGCTGGATGTGACTCCGCCCCTGCAATCTGCCTGCAGACTGGGGGCATCTGGACCACGTGGAGAAGCCTTTCAGGCGCACCTGGGGGGGCTTCTGGGCAGGATGTGTCTCCTCCCACTGGGCACAGCGATGACCACATTTGTCTACAGAGCGGAGACGCCCAGGTGCAGCCCTCCAATTAAGTGTTAGGAGGAGAACCAGGCTGCCCCCCAAGAAAAGAAACCCTAAAAAACTTTGTTCTGATTGCTGGAGAGGGGGCTCGAGGCCCTGCCTGCTGAGAGGTCACCCACTTAGAATGGTAGACCATAGAACTGCAGAAGGGTGGGCGCCACCTCCTGGGCAGTCGCAGAGCTGCAGGCTGAGTGACATGCAGAGGAAGCTCGGCAGGGAGTTCATTTTCAGGGAGCAGTAGCACCATCTCCTGCTCAGTGCAGGAACTACAGCAGGCATCAAATACGGGGCAAATGGGAGAAAGGATGCCTCTTGGGAGCCGTACCTAATTATTAGTAGCTTCATATGAACGGTATATCCCACAAATATAAGGTCCCTCAGATCCCAGTCCAATCTCTTCCCATTTTACAGATGAGACAATGGAGTTCTGGAGAAATTAAGTGACTTGTCCAAAGTCGCATAGGCACTAAGTTTTATAAGTGCTTTTTGAAGTCTGATTCTCTGCTTCTACAGCCCAAGTAGTTTCCACTGTGCCTCCTTGCCTCCCACAGCTCTTCTTTTTTTTTAAAAGGTTTTTATTATTCATTCATTTAAAAAATTGAGTTCTCTCAAACATCTAGCTTTTTTATTTTAATAATGTCAGAAAAATAGGTCATTATTGCCTATCTTAATGTTTTAGATTTATTTTTGAAAAACAATAATATTATTTAAATAAAATCATTCTTTTAACTACCCATGACAATAGCTGCAGTAAAACCCAAATAGAAGGCTTTATATCTAGGGCATTTCCTACTCCGTATCCATGAGACCTGAAAACATTAAGAATGAAGAATTCTGGGAGAACTATATCCCCTCTCCCCAAACATACAATATAGTATCATCTCTTCCCAATATGTGCTGCTGGCTTATGATACTGAAGGAGGAGCTTGTGCACTAAAGATATCTCAGTCCAAATGGGTATCATTCTTTATTTTTTAACAGTATTTTATTTTTTCCAAATCTGTGTAAAGATGTTTTTTAACATTCATCCTTGTAAGATTTTGTGTTACATATTTTTATCCCTCCTTCTTTCTCTTTCCTTCCCCCTTCCCAAGGCAGCAAGCAATCTGATATCAGTTAAATATGTGCAATCTTTTTAAATGTATGTTTGTCGTATTGCATAAGAAAAATCAGACCAAAAGGGAAAAAAACCATGCAAAAGAAAAAGCCAACAGACAAACAGGTGAAAATACTATACTTCAATCTGTATTCGGCCTCCACAGTTCTCTTCCTGGATGCAGTTGGCATTTTCTATTCCAAGTCTGTTGGAATTGTCTTGGATCTCCACATTGCTGAGAAGAGCTAAGTCTGTCGAGGTTAATCAGTACATAATCTTGCAGTGTACAATATTCTCCTGCTTCTGCTCACTCAGAGCATCCGTTCATCTAAGTCTTAGCAGACTTTTCTGAAATCAGCCTGTTCATCATTTCTAAAAGACCAATAATACTCCATTATATCCATATACTATAACTTATTCAGCCATTATCCAATTGGTGGCCATCCAATTAATTTCCAATGCCTTGCCACTATAAAAAAGCTGCTACAAACATTTTTTCACCCATGGATCCTTTTTCTCCTTTTTGTCTCCCAATTTTCTCTTACTGATTCCTAATTCTTTTTTTGGAGCCAAGTAGAACACAGTTAATCCCTCTTCTACTTGACAGCCTTTGAATACTCAAAGATGTCTACCATGTTCTTCTTTATCCTTCTCTGCTTTGAGCTAAACATTCCCAGTTCTTTCATCTGATCCCTGTATGACATATTCCTGAAGTACCATCTCTCCCCCTTCCCCCTTGGTTTTTAAACTACACTTAAGAGTCTTTATGGCCCAATTTAGCAGCAGATTGTATTCTGCCAATGTTCTCCAATCATAAGCTTCCCAATCAGAATGTCAATGACTTGAGCTTGGGGATAACATCTCATATTTTTTGTAAGCCCAGAGCTGAACCCATTAGGGTTGTTTTATAAATGCTTTTGATTGAGCAAGCCCTGAGATACAGAAGGCCTAAGTGATGGGACTGAATCCATGGCAACTTCAGGGCACATCCTGCAGGCTAGATCTTGTTTGGTAACCCTTCAGGCTTATTTTCTTGTAATTGGATTGTTTTTTCTCCTAAGAGAGCATCATGAAGGGAAGAAAAGCAGATGATTAAGAATTCAAGCTTGTAAGCTTTAGGTTTGTACTCAGTTCAATTGCAATTTATTTCAAGAAACATTAATTGCATACCTCCTATGTACAAAATACAATTCTAGGGAGGGGGGATGCAAAAGCAAAAACTGTCCTGCCCTGAAAATATATGCATTTTGTCAGATGACACAACATGAGTCGGTGTTGTATATCAGGTAGAGTGCCGATCTGGAAGCCGGGCATAGATACTTACCAGCTTGGGACCCTTATAGTTTAACATCCTGGACTTTGGTGCCCTCCTTTGTATACTGAGTAGTTGAACTGGATGATTGTACAGCCCTAAATCTAAACTCTCTACAATACAAGTCAGCTTGGGGAAGGAGAGAGCACTGGACCTTGAGGGTTAGGGAAGCATCCACAGGGAGGTGTTATTTGAGAATAAATAGGGAAGCACTGAAAGTTTCTTAAGCCAGGAAATGTCTCAAGAAGATTGCTTTGGTAGCTGTGTGATGGATGAATTAGAGTGGGAAGTGACTTCAGGCAGGGACCAATTAGGAAAGAACTGCAATATTCCAAGTGGAGCCTATGGGACTGCAAAAGGAGCTGATGCTCCCTGCTGGACAGTGCAAGAGCTGCAAGCTGAGTGATGGACAGAGAAAGCTCTGCGTTCATTTAGTTCATTTTCAGGGAGCAGTGACCCGGAACTAGTACAATGGTTCCCTAAATGGACCTGCTAGGATGAAAAGGGAACCATCAATACTAATCCTTTGAGCAAAATGGAGGTCCACCAGACTTTATCATCTGCCTTGTCATGAAGACTGGCCAATTCATAGACATTGCCATTTAACCTGCCAATGCACCCTCCAAATGCCCGGCCTTTTCCATCAGTCTGGCCACTGCTTTCTTACTACTTCAGGTTTCTCCATCCACATTGCAGGGTATGTATTGTTCCCAAAATCAGAGACTATCTTGCCTTTTCTGTGTCTGTCCCAAGTGATTAGAAGCACATTGCTTGGCTCATAATACTTGGGAAATGCTTTTTCATTCATTATCCACTAATTCTAATGCTGACAAATCTTCATTTGTTGTCAGCTCTACACAATGCACCTACTCTTCTGGGCACAACTCCCAGTCCAGCCCAACTACCCAGAGAAACATTTGGTGGACGCCTGCCTACGAGGTGTTCCCATGATTGTGACCGACAGTGGGCTTGTTCAGCCCAACAACTAACTCAGTGGCTGCCTGTTCATCAGGTGACAGTCTCTTCATCGGGCATATGTTGACATCATTTTGCAAATTTGGGGCAAAGCTGATCTCGGTGGACGAGGAAGAGGAAGGTGCTTTCTGGAGGTTTGCTCCCCCACCATAATCGTGATTCCAGAGTGCTTCATATCAATCCCCATTATTCAGATTTCACATAATTAACCACACAGAATCAGGAAAGCCAGGTGAACACCCCGCCATCCTAAAGCTTTCCTTAGAAGGGTGCCTTCGGTTCCCTTTGTAGCTTGGAGGGGCTCCTGAGGCTTCCTTCAAGCTGGGGGGTATTTCTTATGTGATGATAGCTGTGACTTCCCATCACTTAGCTTTGACTCCCTCATCATTGTGAATCTCGGGCTCCATTATCTGGAAAGTGGTTCATGACCGTAATCCTCGGAAGGGCCTTCTCCCTCTGAATACTATTAGTGACCTCACGGGAAAGGGGCTGATTTTCCTCGCTCACTAAATGCATAACGCTGGCTGCTTAAAACGGATGAATTGAGCACCCGCTCCTAGATGCTGCTCCTGCGACCCTTCACCTCTCGGGGATGTCTATTGTTAGCGGCGAGCACAACTGAACGATAAACAAGAGAAAATAATTTGTCCGGGCTCCTCAAAGTGCCATCTTCCTGAAGGCATTATCTCACATAATTTGTTAACATTAGAGCTCATGACTGCAGAAGGACCAGAGAATCAAAAGGTTCTAATGCGTTTTGCCAAAGGGAAATTTACCATCTGCTTGTCATCATGAATCATATATGCCGAGAATAATATTTTAGAAGACCCCGACTATGCGGGTGCAAGAACTTGTAAATGAAAATTACCCATGCTGCTTTTTTTTAAAGTAGTCCAGGGGATAAATCAGAACAGCAATGTATAGGAAAATAGGTCTGAGATTTGAAATAGGAAAATAACAAACTATGTTATTGGCTTTTTGTAATTCTAATAAATATCCCAAATCTTTACAATGCAATTACTCTGATTCAAATCTTACTGTCCCAATACATACTCTCCAAACGTGACCACAATAAAATTTTATTGGAAATGTTGTCAGGCGTGCTGGTACAAGCCCTAGAAGTCAGAGAGGTACCATGGCTGTCTCAGTGGTGGGGCGTAATTTCTCAGAGGGTTCAATGACACGCCATTCTTATTGGCAGCTTGGGTACAAGAACTTGTCCCCTAAATTTAGAACTGACTTCCTCTGGGAATCCTTGATTTTTTTCAAGACTTAACTCGAATATTACATTCCATGTGAAATTTTTCCTTATCCCTCCAACTGCTGGTACTGTCCCTCACAAAATATAATCATAATCAGGGAGAACCTTTATTCAGTGTTTTATAGTTTGCAGAAATGCTTTACAAAGTTCATTGATTTTCACAGGTCAAATCACCATGACCACTTTGACTACCATCATCCCTCACACTAGAGTGGAGATGATCTAGGACCCTAGACCTAAGAGCTTTTGGATAGCAAGACTTCTAGTCCATAGCCACAATCATCCTTCTGGGAAACAGCCCTTGTGGGAATATACTGGGGACATTATTGCTGCTGCTGAATCAAAGACTCAGAGAAGTAAATTTTGGCCACCTAAGTTCTTGGCTATGTCAAATAGCCATCATTGTGAACTGATATCATTTTATTGACAGAAATGATATTAGAGAAGGTTTTGATATCTACATATCTCATGAGCTTATAATTTGATTTACAGCTAAAGTCTTCTCTTTGTGAAAGCTCCTCCATTAGAATATGATATCAAAAAGCAGGTTGGCTTTCTTTTTTTTATTTCTGTCTCCAGCCTCAGCACAATCCTTTGCATATTGTTAGCTCTTAGTAAATACATTTTTCACTCATTCATTCATTCATTCATTCATTCACAACAACCTGTGAGGTAGATGCTATTGTTTTCCCTATTTTACAGATGAGGGAATTGGAACTAAGAAGCAATAAAAGTCTGAAGCAGGATTTGAATTCAGATCTTCCTGAATCCAGGAAGTCCAGCACTTGGTCCATTGCATTTCTTTTTGCTTCCGTGTATATGTGTTGTCTCCCTCAGCAGAAGTTGAGCTCTTTGAGGGGAAGGACTATTGTATTTTTTTGTCTCTGTATCCTCAATGCTAGCACAGTCAAGGATAAAGGCTGTTTTACAATGTGTTTGGTGACTGGTAGATGGATAAATATGGCGTTAAGTCAAAAAAACAAAGACTTCTAACGGGTCTATTTAAATGTTGGAATTAATTTACTCTTGATAAAACAAATAAATGGCACATCTTCTCCTTTCCAATATGATCAAAAATGTACTAAAGATTTCTTGTACATGAAATAGCTTCTGCAAATAACAGTCTTTATTGGCCAGGATTTACAAGTTTTTAAAAATAATAACAGATGATATATAACCATATAAATATGGTTTTGTGGGAAGGATATTATGGGAACCGAGAAGAACAAGATTAAATGTTTAACTAGTAGGAAAATCTGAATTAAGTGAATGTTCAGGTTATAAGTCTTTAATACTATAGAAATTACTAGATTTGCATATGAGGGATGGAACTGGATTGGCTTTTTCTTCCTTCATACCAGTAGCTGTGAATGCCTCAAAAAATATAAATACAGGATTGAAAGGTCCAAGAGACAAGAGTATTCTTACAGAGAGGATGATAATTTGGTCAGTAACAAGAGGATGAAATAAGGATTTTTCTCTCTTTTTAAAAATTCATTCACTTGTTTTGTTTTTCTCCTTTGAAAAGAAAAGCAAAGAAAGGGGTCCCCATTTTCCCCTTTGTCCCTCTCCCAAAACTTGTGGGTTATGTAGAAAGGCAAAATGGATTCAAGAAAGCATCAGATTCTGGAAGCCCAGATGAGCAAGTCATTCATCAGAGATACTGCACAAAGATGTTAGCTAAATATTTGTAAATATTAATTAAATATTAGATAAAACCAAAAGTTGCCTTTTACCAATTATCAGCATCTCAGCACACAGAGCCATCTAGTTATATAAAAGATTATTGTTGTTATTTGACCTTAGGTTCTGGAAGCGGACCATGTCATCGGGGAGAGGACGCCATGACATACAAGTGAATTGGATTGCAGCGAGGGAGGGTTGGGCAGGGTCCTCACTTGTCCCTCCAGAGCCATCTGGGTCCAGATTTAGATCAGGGCACCTGGAGATGGCCCTGGATGCATGGGGAGAGCTTGGTCTTTTTAAGCTAAGGTCGTCAACAGATCTCAGTTTGAGTGGGGCAACCCCCATTCAGTGATCTCTTTCACCTAGTCCAAAGAAATCTAAGTAAATGTGAAAACACACATTTCAACCCCTGCCTCCTGCTTAGAGTTTCTATGTTGGTTTTATTCTTCTTTTGGTCCCTTCAGATGAATGTAGGAGATGACCTCCCAATTTTCTCAGGTTGACTCAGTTTGTCTTCAGATCCTTTTGTGTTAAGGGTGCATTTATTCTGTTCCTATATAATGTAGGTCTAACCACATCACCCCTCCATCCTCATTCAATAAACTCCAATGGCTTCCTTTTGCTTTTAGGATCAAAGATAAAATCTTCTGTTTGTCTTTTAAAAACCTTCATAATTTGGTGCCTTCTGACTTTTTTGCTCCTCATGTGTTGCAATTCAGCTATCCAGGACCATTGTCCTCTGCTCTTTTCCCTAGTTCTCCTCCTGAGGCTGGAAGACTTTCTGTTTCTGGTTCCCTTGGAGTCCTACAAGTCTCAGCTAAACTTCTATCTTTGGCAAGAAGCCTTGACCAGCACTTTCCCTCTAGACATCCCCCCCCCCATTTATTCTCTCTGTGTGCACATATATATATGCATATATATGTGTGCATGTATATATGTATGTAATAAATTAATATATATGCATATATATATAAATTTATTTTAGCATTCACTTTTTAACTTTTGAGTCCCAAATCTTTCTCCCTCTATCCCCTCCTCCACCCATTGAGAAACCAAACAATGTGATATCTATTATACATGTGAAGTCATGCAAAACATTTCCACATTAGCCATGTTGCCAAAAAAAAAATCCCCCCCCCCAAAAAAAAACCAAGAAAATCAAGTGGAAAAAATGTCTGCTTCACTCAGCATTCAGAGTTCATTAACATTCTTGGTCGTGAATCCTCTGGGATTGGTTGGATCGTTGTCCATATCCTGTATGTAGCTTGTTTGCATATAGTTGTTTGCTTCTTGTATGTCTCATTAGACTGTAAGAGAGGAAGGATTGTTTCTCCCTTTCTTTTTAACCTCGGTACTTGGCACAGTGTTTGCCACATGGGCAGCTATCACAGAGGCTGAAGCACTGAATTCAAATCTAGCCTTAGACACTGACTAGCTGTGTGACCCTGGGCAAGTCACTTAACCCTATCTATAAAATGAGCTGGAGAAGAAAATGTCAAACCAGTCCACTATCTCTGCCAAGAAAACCCCAAATCGTGTCACAAAGTGCCTGAACTCCAGGGATAATAAATGCTTTTTTCTAATTAAGAAGATGTTGTTCAGTATTGTTTAAGCTTCACGCCAGGTCTGCATGGATCAAGAGAGGGAACAGTATCTAAGATGCTCATAGACTAGCTGACATTTTAAGCTCACTAATGAATACACTATATATATATATATACATATATATATATGATATATCAAGAATATATATAATATATGAAAAAATATATATATTCTGCTTACTTCTTCTCTTCTGCAGGATTATACAGCAAAATCAATCAACAGATCCCCTGGTCCTGCTGGTTTCAAGCCTGGAGCTCTACTGTATCTTCCATATTGTAAATTCTAAGCTAGATTTGAAGATTTATTTCTTTTGAAGAGATAAGTCAATTTGGAATCAAGGGAAGCCTCGGTTTCTCAATTTCAGCCTCCTTGGAGGGTGGGTGAATGGACTGTGGAAGTGCTTTCTCTTTCCTGTGCTTTCCTTTGGGGGAAGTCCTGCACTGAAAACAGCCCCCAGAATTGCAGCTCTTACCTTTAATCCTTCCATTACCCTTGGATGCTAGGGGGATTTATAACATTTTCCCAATCCCCTTGGCTATGGGAACGATCTGGAGAATCAGTGGGAGGTGCTTTGGTTGAGTTCCCAAAGTCGTTTCTTTTTTATTTTCTTTGTACAATAAATTACATAGCCACTGTGAGGACTGCTTGTGTCAAGTAAAATGTAGAGGGTTGGTTGGCTTAAAAGGAAATTTTCTAGGTATGACATAAGGTTAGCATCATATTGAGATTGCTACACAGGATGTGGGAAGGCAAGCAAGCCAAGGTTTTGATTTTTAATTTTTTTTTCCGAATGAGCGCTTTATGGCCACATATCCCAGACTTTAGGGAGACTCAGACAAATGTCCAAAGAAGATGCGTAAGCAGGTGCTTCCTTAGAATTAGGGGACAAAGTGAAGATAGAAGCAGTCTCACTTCCAGAAGGGAGCCTTATTAAAGAAGTAGCGGGAACGCCACAGTCAAAATCCAGAGCTTTCACACAAATGAAAAAATGCTGTTAATATCTAGGAGGAAGTGGTTCAAAAACCAAAGAATCGCACAAAAGGCTTGGCAGCTTTTGCTATAATTGAGAGGAAACTTTATAATGCAATATTCCATGAGGCAAAAGAGATAGGTTTATAAACAAGAATAAACTCACCCCATAATCCTGTGAAGGCTAGATGGATAGAGTGACTGGAGCTGGAGTCAGAAAGACTCATCTCCCTGAATTCAAATGAATTCAGATGCTAGTTGCACAATCCTGGTCAAGTCACTTCACCCTGTTTGCCTCAGTTTCTTTATCTAGAAAATTTACAAGAGAAGGAAATGGCAAAACATTCCAGCAGAAATAATGAGCAGACACCCTATTTAGGGTCCTGAAAAGTTGGATATAACTGAAAAATAATTGAATGGTAAACAATGAATCCTGTAAGGGAAAAATGGATCCTTAATAAAAGAGAATAATAATATAATATTATAATTACAATATAATATATAATTATAAGGATATCATATTGTAAGGATAATAAAATAATAATAATAAAAGTCTAGAGAAAAATTAGATCAGTCAATTTATTTGAGCAATTGGAAAGTATTATATGATGCTGTAAGGCTAGCATTCTAATGGAGTTCAGTAGCAAGTGCCCATTCCTCATCTTCACATCTTCAAATGATATTTAAAAAGATGAATAAGAAAAACAAAAGTTCTGGGGTATAGATCAGTCTAATCTCAAGAGCTGAAGGGGGCAAAAGATCAGGGAAGAAATAAGGGATGTATTCAATATAGAAAGAAGGAATAGAGGGACAGGACTTGCTATATTTCATAATTGTATGTAGGAGGAGAACATACAAATACAATACAAATTCAGAAAGAAGCACAGATGGGGAGGACAGTTTTGAAACTAACATGCAGAATTTTTATTTAAAAAAAGATCAATATGAAACAGATTTACAGTTTCATTATATACATTCTTTTTATGTTCTGTTCTGCAGTGTTTATGGACATGCTCCCCCTCCCCCTTTTATTTTTGGTGTTTTAAGTCTAAAATGAAAAATCATTGATCTTATAATGAGTTTCTGGATATTTTTGTTTCTTTCAAAGGATTTTAGAGACAGAAGGAACTTTATAGTACAAGGATAGAAATACAGATTAGAGGATAATTTAGTTGATTGGACTTTATGCAGTCATAGTAACATGGAATAATAGAACTATTGTATTGCCCAAAACCTTAGAGGGACCTATTCTGAGTCCCTCTTCTCATCCCTATTTTCCATAAGGAAAAACAGATTTAGAGGTGAAATGAGAGAGCCAGGTCTACATAGGTATTCAGGCTTGACTCTGGTCAGATCTACTGACAAATTGCACCAATATTCAAGGTTAAAAAAATACAACAACAACAAAAACAAAACAGTAATAACAATATTTTTATCACTATTTATATGTATATATATATATACATTATACTTTATATGAACTTAGTGCTTAAGCACTTTTTAAGAGCACAGGAATTCATCCATATAACTTTCAATAATAGCAACACTATTAAGCATTAATATTAATATAGATTTATAAGATCTAAAAAGCATTTTGCATAGATTATTTGATGCAACAAATATTTATTAAGAATGTAACAGTAATAATAGCTAACATTTACAGTAGCATTTTAAGGTTTGCAAAGTACTTTGAAAATATTATTTCAAGGGCTGAGACACTGATGCATTGTTGGTGGAGCTGTGAACGGATACAGCCATTCTGGAGAACAATTTGGAGCTATGCTCAAAAAGTTATCAAACTGTGCATACCCTTTGACCCAGCAGCATTTCTATTGGGCTTATATCCCAAAGAAATCATAAAGGAAGGAAAGGGCCCCACATGTGCAAGAATGTTTGTGGCAGCCCTTTTTGTAGTGGCTAGAAACTGGAAATTGAATAGATGCCCTTCAATTGGAGAATGGCTGAATAAATTATGGTATATGAATATTATGGAATATTATTGTTCTGTAAGAAATGGCCAGCAAGATGATTTCAGAGAGGCTTGGAGAGACTTACATGAACTGATGCTGAGTGAAATGAGCAGAACCAGGAGATCATTATACACGGCAACAACAGTACTATATGACGATCAATTCTGATGGACATGGCTCTCTTCAACAATGAAATGCTTCAAACCACCTCCAATTGTTCACTGAAGAAAACCATATACACCCAGAGAGAGGGATGTGAAATGTGGACCACAACATAACATTCTCATACTCCTTGATTGATGTTTGCTTACATTGTGTTTCCTTTATCTGATATATCTTTTGTGTAGATAAGATTTTTCTTGCACAACAATGATAAGTTTGGAAATATGTATACATATATTCAATTTGCCAATATTTTAACATAATTAACATGTAGTGGACATCCTGCCATCTAGGGGAGGGGTGGGGAGTTGGGGGGAAAATTTGTAACAGAAAGCTATGTAAGGGTTATTGTTGAAGAATTACCCACACATATGTTATGTAAATAAAATAAAATAAAAAAATAAAAAAGACACACATACACTAAAGAACATTTCCATGTATACAGAACAACAAAAAAGTGGGTTCAATATAAAACCATGAATTTTCTTTTCAAACTTTATTTTTTTAACTATGTAATAGATATTATTCATTTTCAAAGCTAAATAAATAAATAAAATTTAGGTGTTTCTGGATGCCCAGATGGCTCTCAGAATGTAGATGAAACATCGATATTGGATAGAATTTTTCAGTTTTGATTGGGATCTGGATGTGACCTAATAGCTGAGTTTTAACAGGAGATCTCTACCAGGTACTGAAGGTTAAAACATTCCTAGATCCTATTCTTTGATGTGGAGATCAGTTATTTGAGCAACACTGGCCTCCCACACAAGGTTCAACAAATCACTAAATGTCTTTGCTGTTTTTCTTTCTAGATCTGGAACCACACATGATTTGCAGATCTCTATCTAACCTGAAGGAGAGAGTTCTGCTCTTCTTAATGCTGGCAGGGTCCTCTTCTTTTAGACTCTAGCAGCAGAGATTAGACTCTCTGTGCACATATTCAGGAGTTAAATTTGGTCTTGCCATGGACTATTGGGATGAAAACGGTGAAGGTATTTTCTGGGGAGAGAGGACTCTGTTCTCAAGAGGATGACAAAATGAAAGGGTCACACAATGAATCCCCAGCTCTGAAAACCTTGCATCAGAATGGGCCTGGGATCTCATTGATTGCCTCGTTCCTAGGAGACCCAATCTACTGAACTTCACACTCACACTTCCCACTAATCTTTAAGGAGGGAACAAATTCTACCTCCATCACACTGAGAATCTGAGCCTTCCTTCTCATACATCACATGGAAAGGCACATTTCCCGAGATGTGTTGACCCAAGTGGGATCAAGGGTAGATCAGCTGGAGCTCCAGTGAGTCACAGTACTCATGGTCAACTTCCAACTCACCTGAGCATTTAGACATGCATTTGGAGCATCATTTGGAGCAAATGGCATCATAAGCCTTGTTACACTCATCCCACGGCCAAAGGGTCTTTCGTGCCAGTAGAGAAGGAGAAAGACCCATTTGAAGAGGGAGTCCATTGCCTGTTATATTTTTTCTATCCCTGAATCCAGCATATAAATCTTTCTACTGACCTCCATTGCTTTTTAAGGATAATAACACGATCAACATGAACCTTGAGTATTGAACAGGGCAGGTGTTTGTAGAGAGAGCAAAGCTCTTGTTAAGCACCTACTATGTACCAACACTGTGAAAGTGCATCAAAAGCACCATAAATATCTTGTTCAAACGTCACAACAACCATTCCCCATTTTACTAAAACTCATAGAAGTCAAGGGACTTTTTCAGCAAAATTTAGTCAGTGAGTGTCTGAGGATAAATGTGATCAAGGTTCTGCAGACACCAGGTTCAGCACTCTGGTCACTGCAAGAGAGGGTGGATGGCTCCTTTTGGTCTATTTTCTGTGGTTTTTGAAATTTCATTTGTATAATCTGAAATATACTCACATTATACCTATATATAGAGAGAGAGACACTGTGGGCATATATACATGCATGTATTGTGTGTGTACATATACACATGTGTATGTGTGTATAAATACACAATACATATATGATATCATATAGAGAGAGGCAGAGAGAAGGATCTTTGTGATGAATGACTCCATCTTTAAAGTAGCATAATGTAAAATGAGTCATTCTCATATTCTTCCCCACCCAAGTGTTTCTGGTTGTTTTTGTTTTGTTTTTGCCAATCCAAGTTTTCTTGTTTTGCTAGTTATAGAAGAAAACAAGAAATAAAATCATTTCTCTCTTTCTCTCTCTATCTCTCTCTCTGTGTCTCTGTCTCTCTTTCTTGGTCTCTGTTTCTCTCTTTCTCTTCTCTCTCTGTCTGTCTCTGTCTCTCAAAAGAGCAGTAAATTAGTATGTCTCCAAAATAAAAAAAAATCAATTAGTTCATTTCCAAAGTCAATTGTGAGCCCAGATCACCTTCTATTTCCTCCTATTTTACCTATATAGCAGTGCATTATTTGTGTTCTGAGCTCATTTGGCTGACAGATAAAAGCTGTCAATCTACCTACCTCTTCCTGACATGACTTAGAATAACCACAGCAATTTTCTCTCTAAGTTTTACTCACATTATAAGTGTTTTATGACACTTGGTCAGGGAAGACAATGGAGCATGATGGACACTCTAGCTCTATAGTCACAGATAATAAATTCAAGTCTCACCTGGTTTTCCTAGCCATGTGATCCTAAACAAGCCATCACCTTCCTGGGTCTTAGTTTCTTTATCTATATTAGTATATTAGAAACATGGACTCTGAGACATGGGGTCACAGAGTAGAGGGGGAAGAGACCTTTGAGTCATCTGGTCCCCTTCCCTCGTATTATAAAGGAGAGATAAAGGAATTTAAAATCTAACTTCCCACAAGTATCAGCTGAGCAGTGTCTGTACATTTGCTATGGGTGACTGCAGAAATCATTGAGATGGACAGAAGCATCCCAAAACAAAAATTATCCCCAAAAGGGGATAAAGAGAAGAGGGCAGAACCTGAAGGGATGACCACTTCCAGGGAGGTGAGGAGGAGGAGAGGAAAGAGTCAGAGAAGGAGGAGGAGAATTGGGGTAGAGTTATTGTTATTTATATTTATTTATTTATATTATATTTATATTATAGAGAATCACAGGATTAAAAACTCAAATTCAAAAAGCAACATGGAGGCCAGCCGACCCAGTCCCTTCCTTTCATATTTGAGAAAACAGGAATAATAATTATAGTAGCCTGGATATAGGGCTTTAAATTTTGCAAAGCACTTTATAACAGTCCTAGGAGGTAGGTGCTATCATTATCCCCATTTTACAAATAAGGAAACTGAGGCAGGCAGAGGTTCAGGGATTTCCCAGGGTGACATAGCTCATTCGAGTCCAAATTTGAACTCCAGGTCTAGCACTCACAGCATCATTTTGGCAGCTACGTGATGGATGAGCTAAAGGGGTGGAGGCTGGAGAGTGGTAGTAGCTCAGGTGAGAGTCGATAAGGTGCCCTGGTCCTTCTGAAGGAAGTGGGCATCCGGAGGAATCACGCTGCAGTGGACGGAAATCTGGGCCTGGGGTCAAAGGGTCTGAGTGCGAATTCTAGCCGTGACATAGCTGGGCCAGTCATGTAACTTGTAGCTCTCACTCTCTGGGTTTCAGTTTCCTCATCCTTTGACCAAACTGGGATGATTGCCAATGACCGAGGGAAGCCAAGGGTCTGTGGAAAGAAATCATGGAGTCCGGGAATCCTGGGGGGGGGTGTAGTGACTGAGGGATTCTTAGTCTGATGCAGGGAGGAATGAAGGCACAAGGATTTATCGCAGTGTGGTAGGGCCATGGACTTAGACTCCAAGGGAGTCTGGTCCAACCTTATGTTTGTAAAACGAGGAACCTGAGGTTACATGCCATGGCCAAGGTCACACCGCTAATAAATAGGATTTGAATCCAGCTCTGACATAAAAGTGATTTTTTTCTATCTATTATAGGTACAATGGCAGAGCTAGGCTTTGAACTTAGGTCCTAGAGGACCCGACTCCAAATTTTGAGCGCCTTGCATTGCACCACCTGGCTGATCCTTGTCATGTTCAAGCCTGAAGGAAATTCAGCTTCCATAATCTGATTCACTGACACCACAATTATCAGCAATTAGTTCTGCCTCATGTCTGGGCTGCTTTGGAAAATAAAGCAAGCCTCTCAGCCCTCAGACAGAAGGATCTTTAACCACTCAGGGGTTAGATTGGAACCCAAACTGCAGACTCCAGGTGCTCTTGCACTTCCTCTTATTGATGAACTTCTGTCCCAGATGGATCTCTGATTTCTAAACTAACTTAGGGTTCTCTGTCTCTCTGTGTCTCCCTTTCTCTCTTTGCCTCTGTCCTGTTCTCTCCTTCTCTCCTCCATTCTCTTTCCTCCTCTCCTCCCTTTCCCTCCCCAACTTTTCCTCTCTTCCCTTCCTCCTCCTTTTCTCCTCTCCTCTTCCCTTTTCTCCTTTTTCCCTCTCTTCTTCCTCCTCTCCTCTCCTCCCCTTCCCTCTCCATCTTTTCTTCTCTTCTCTTTCCCCTCCTTCTCTCCTCTCCTCTTTTCTCCTTTTCCCCCTCTCTTTTTCCTCCTCCCCTCTCCTTTCCTGTTCTCTCTCGCTCTTCCCTCTTTTCTCCTTCCTCCCCCTTTCCATCACTGCCTTGCTTTAGTGACTCATGAAGAGTAAATAGAGGAATACCAACAGCTTTGAAAAGGTTTCTTGCCTACATCTGCGTATTCCACCCTTTAAATCACTCACTAGGTTAAAAGGAAATCAAAAGCCAGGTAATTGGCACTGTCTCTCCTTCTCTCTCTCTGGAGCCCTTCGGCCTTCATGGAATATAAAAATTTCTCTTTCCCATCTCTTTGAACTCAGTAAATGCCCTCTGGGTTAGCTATGAAAGAAAAGAAGGAACAGATTTTTTTAAACAGCCATCACACTAAGGGAATTACCCAGCCTTTCCAGGAGGTGACATGCTTTGGGGTTCTTTAACACCCACATCAATAATATTAAATAGCAACCGCTATTAAAGGGATCCTTAACAGGATAAATTTCTGTTCTCCATATTAGATTCCACCTAATCTCGGAGGTAGTTCCATCCCTTAGATTCCCTTGAATAAAAAACCACTTGATGTGTCCACAGCGGATAGCATTTCTTTGCTGACAACTAAACTACAAAGGATTTTTTTCCCTGAAGAGTTGAGAGGGAAAAAAAAGGTGGCATTTCAGGTCGCCTTTGGAACCTCTTCAAAGCTTTTGTATTGTATCAGAACTTAGGGCTGGTTTCTTTTTCGCTTCAAGATTCCCTTTTCATTAAGCTTTTCTGGGGCTGGCCTTAGCATCTGATTAGCATTTATTTGCCCATCTCTTTGACAGCAAACCCATAAATAAGGCTGCTCACCATGGCTCTGTCTTGTAGGGAGCCTGGGAGGGCGATCCAAATAGCTCTGGGTTAGAGATTGGAAGAGTGGCCTTTGTCACTTACCAACGGTGGAATAAGTAAGTCACTTCAACTCTCTAGACCTCAGCTAACTTATCTATAACATGGCGGGGGGGGGGGAATGGAGGCTTGGGCAAAATGACCAGAGTGCTGAGTCCAGGACGTGGTGTTATCACAGCCATTAAAAATCTGATAATTACTATGAACATGGATTTTTTTTTCTTTATGCTGAATTCCTAGGATCGTAGATTTAGAACTGGAGATAGATTTAGTCCAGTCTCCTTCTTTTATAGATGAGGAAATTGAGGCTGAGAAGCTTTAATGATTTGTCCAGGGTTATGCAAGCTAATGTAATACAAGTCAATGTCTGAGGCAGTATTTGAACTCAGGACTTCTGGATCAAAGCTCTACATTTTCCTATTCTACACTTGGCTGAGAATAAAAAACAAAAATGAAATAACTTTTATTATCATCTTCATCATTTATTTTCTTCTATCTGCTTCAATTTATGGATGAGAAAAATGATACATGTGGCAGCACTGGCTTTTATGAAGCACCTACTGTGGATCAGTGAGCATTTTTAAGCGCCAACTGTTTACCAGTAGTGGGGATATAAACTAAAATTTGAAAAAGCTCCTACCTTCAAAGATCTTATTTTGTAATGGGGAAAAATGATAGCCAGCATTTCCATCAGGCTGTAAAGTTCGCAAAGAATTTTACCTGACCTAGGATCTTATTTGATCCTCATAACAACCCTAGTTAGTGTCAAATGAGGTAGGTACTCTTACTCTACCCATTTTACAGATGAAGATACTAAGGTTGAGAGATGTCAAATGATATTTCCAGGCTTACACAACTGGGGAAGTCTTTGAAATAGAGTTCAAATCCAGATCCTCTGTCTCCAAATCAAATTACATTTCTATTGTCAGGATGCCTCCTTTTGTCATCAACGTAAGTTATGTAGGACTTCTGAGGGAATCACTGCTGCTGTTCACTTCTATCATCCCATTTTTGGGCTAATGGAGCTATTTGAATGGATTGCCCTTCAAGAATTTCCCAGTGAGTTTTACTTACAAAGACCCAAGCCCTGGAATTAAATGTTGAGGAGCCAGCTGTAGGAGTTTAATGTCACTTCGGGTTTTCTGTAAAATTTTCCAGGAGTGGAATATGGGATGTAGCTTAACCTGAAGGACTCTGAGAGTAGATGCTTCCTGATTCTCTGAGGAGAGAGTGAGCCTCTGAAACCATGAGATCCCCAAACCAGCCCCCTAGAAAGCTAACCTCGGGCCAGTGGGTGTTAGAATTAAGGAAGGGAATGAACCAGATTTAGGAATGGTCTGTTTGGAGCACTCTCCCCAGAAGAAAGCATTGGTAAATGCCCCAAGGGGGGATATTTCTGATAACGATATAAGTGTGAACAGAAATGGAGAAGCTCATTTGGTTACTAAGAGGCCCCAGATATGCTTGCTAGCTGTGACCTTGCACACAGACAAGCCCTTCAACATGACATATTCAGTTCCCTTTTCTGTTAAATGAAAGGGCCTCCATTCAGTGACCTCAGAAGGCTCTGATGGGAGCTGCTCAGACCAGGGACTATTTCAGGTCTTTTTTTTTCTGTGGCTCTCTCTGATTTTTCTCTATTTTTCAAGCTAGAAAGGGGTCATAAAAATGAATCTGTATCATGCAAAGTGACATTTCTTTATATTTTATATGTATTTCCCCCAAAAAGGAGTCATGAAAAGAAATAGCAGCTTTCTTGAGAGGGACCATCATTTCATCATTTACTGCCTCCAGGGACAGTTGGCATAAAAGCAAACATTTCAGGTTTTTATAACTCAGTACATAATTTAGTTTTTAACACATAGAGGTTATAGTAAATTTTGCTTAAATAAATATATGTGTATAATATGTTTATATATATGTTTTAAATAATGTTATATATTTTCCCATAGATACTATGTAGAAATATGTGTTTATATGTGTATACATTTATATACATATATATATGAATGTCTTTTATTCTATTTTATTTTTAGCTATAAGGAAACCAAGATACATCTCATTTGTTGATTCCAGTGAGATATTAGGAACATACAGCACAGGTAAATGATTGGGTTGGCCTTGACTAAGAGAATAACCATATCTTTACCAGAGACTGGGGGAAAGGAGGCAAAAGTGGAGGATGATGTCAAGTGGGTTTGAGATGAAGAGCTGGGGAGAAGAAGCAGCCCATGGGGAATGATGGCAGAGAAGACTGAGCTAAAGTTGGAAAATGCCGAGGCAGCCTGTGAGAATAACTTTATTTGGCTTTAATCAGTCACCTGAGAGGAGGAATAGGGGATGTGAATTCCGAGCTTCCCAGGATGAACTCAGGAGCAAGTTGAGTTGGCCAACTATAGAATTAAGATTGGAGATGGAGGACAGTGATCCCAGGGGGGTAATAATGGTCTGAGAAAATATTGGGGTATGGAGGGATTTGGTGAAATTGAAATCTTTTTCCTCTACACATGTTAATACACAGAGCTAGAAAAGTATCATGACACTACATGAAATAGCTCCATTCAAATCCACTCTATCTCACCTCCTCTGAACTCTATTGTCCTATCCCATTCTCCACAGCATTCCCCCACCTCCCCATCTTCTCTTCTTTGGGCAAAACATTCCCCACCGACCATGATACATCATAGACAAGAGCCAATCCCAGATCTCTCCTGGCTCTCGTCAAATCAACTGATGTTTCTCAAATAGATGCCCCTTCATTGGAAGTCTTCAAGGAAGATGCAGGATGACCCCTCTTAGGGGTATTGTAGTGGCCCTTCTGGTGACCAATCTCACTGGATTTTTCTGCCCTGGTCCTGGGATCACTGACCATGGCTATTCCTTGCTTAAAAGGTCTTTCAAATTTGAGAGAACACAGGGTAGCCTCCATGTCATGATGAAGCATAGAAGGAGTACTTTCATGGAAGAACCATTAATAAGTGCTCATTAGATATTTATTGAAAATGATGTTAGTCTTGCCTTAAATGCAGACTCCAGTCGCCTGCTCCTATAGTGTTTAAAACTCTTATCATCGATATAGATGAAGACATACTTATCAGCATCCTTAACAGATTTGTAGATGACACAGACTTGGAGGGATGAGTGTAACACACTTCATAGCAACAAATACTTGTTGATTAATTGATTGATGGTCAAGTCAGGGCTCAGAGAATACTGATAGGATACAACATTGGGCTGAAGGAAGTAAGATCAAGTTCCTGGCACATAGTAGATGTTTAATAATGCTTACTTATTGATTGGTTAATAATCAATGGCACAAGGACAGGATTGGGGTGACATGGCTTAAGAGTACTTTAACTAAAAAAAGATCTGGGGACCTTGGAGCATTGGAAACTCATGAACAGTAAGTCCATGTGCCAAAACACTGCATTAAATGAGGCATGGCATTTAAGGCCTGTGAAGTGATGGATAGTCTTACTATGCTCTCTCCTAATCTGACAGCATTATCAGGAGCTTTATATTTGGTCCTTGTTGCTGCCTTTGAAGAAAGACAGAGTACTGAGGGGACAACTAAGATGGGAAAAAACCTCGAGTTCAAACCATATGAGAAGTGGTTGAAGGAGAATTCAGAGGATATATGACTGTCTAAGTTGTTTAGATGGCTTCCTACATCATTTAAGGTCTGTCGCGTCTAAGAAGGATTAGATTTGCCCTCCTTGGTCTCTGAGGACAATTGCAGAGTAGCAAATTTGGGTTTGATACAAGGGAAAACCTCCCCAAAGCTAAAGTTGTCCAACAGGGGCAGGGTTGCCTTCCGAGGTTATGGGTAACTCTTCATGCGTCACACCAAGACTGTGATGAAGCATAGAAGGAATACTTTCATGGACCACATTATTGAAGGGATTTTTGGCTAACTGTGACTTGGACTCCAACACCTTTGATCTACTTGGATATTTTCTGAAGGATGAGAAGAACCACATGGAAGCAGCAAATATTCTCTGACTCCTCTCTCACTTTGACTCTCACTTAAAATCCCAGTTTCTTCAGGAATCCTTTCCCAGTCTTTCTTAACCTTAGCTCCTGCCCTCTGTTGATCATCTTCCATTTTTCCTCTCTGTATCTCATTTGTCCATTATTGTTTGCATATTTTTGAGTCCATTAGACAGTCAGTTCCTTGGAAACCAAGACTGGGTTTTCTTGTCTTTTTTTTTTTGGATCTTCAGTGCTTCAGCCCATAGTAGGTACTTAATCATGCTTGTTGACCAATTGTATCCCTGGGAGGATTTAGATGTTTAACAGAAATTGATCTTAATATTCTTCCCAAATACAGGTCTACTTTTTCTTTCCTTTTCATTTCTTTTGTTCACTGAAATCAGAAAAAAACACACTTTATCTCAACCCTTTAATTCATTCTTGTGAAATCAAAGCCATAGAGGAAGTTGGCATTTTTCTTTTAAAGCCCATTCATATCTGATTTTGACAACCCTTAGAGGCAATAATTAGCATTACACCAACCAAGAAATAGAATGGGTACATAGTTCATACATTGACCTTGCTTTTGACAACATAGCTTTCTATCAACCAGGAAAGATACATCCATTTTCCTGGAAGCTCACCAGTCCCTAGTATATTTTCTTTCTTGATGTAACAGTAATCTTCATTTTTTATCCTGTATAACATACAAACCTAAGAGACAAACAATATTCACTAAAGCCCCTTAAGCATAAAGGTTGAGTTAATCTATTTATATTGGTCAAAATCTTGAGCTAAATAACTTCTGTTAAATATTTGTTTTGAAATATTTTTTCCAACACTGATAAAACATAGTATTATAAGACCACAAAGTTAGTATTATAGGGATATTAGAGGCCACCAGGAACAGTTCCCTTACTTTGCTGCCAGGAAGCTGAGACCCAGTGAAATAAAGAGATCTAAAGCCACACAGGACAATAAGTGAAAGAGGGTCAAATTTTAACCTGAGTTCTCTGACTTCAAATACAGTATGCTTTCCATTGTACCTTGCTACCTTAGTAGTTATAAGGAACATATTTTTAAATCATATAATTTATTATTTTTATTTTACTATATTGAAAGGTAAAATTTTAAAGTAATGAATTAAAATATTAAAGTTGCATTACAAATGAACTTTACACATATATATGGGAGATCTGATAACTTGCCTGAGGTTTGTAAGGGATAGCAAAATCCATATTTATCACAGATGTGATAGAGCAGTCAAGGAAGCTCATTCTATATTAGTAAAATGGAACAAGCTGCTCCCGGAAGGAGTGACTTCCCTGGAGATAACTAAGCCTTTGTCAGGCATTTCTTTTTTCAGGTATGGGTTTGACTAATAGAAAAATGAGATGATTTTATCTTCAAAATTCTATCATTCTGTTAATTCCCACCCATTTTCTCTCAATTTCCCTACCCCTTCACAGGAGATTAAAATTATCATAACTAATTGATGCCACATGAGGGACAATAACATTTCCCATTTTAAAATATATTTTTATTTAAAATTTTGAATTCCAAATTCCATTCCTCTATCCTTCCCTCCCTTCTCAACTTCTGAGATGGTAAATAATCAGATATAGGTTATATTGTTATGCAATTATTTAAAACATTTCTACATTAGTCATTGTGTATAAGAAGATTCAAATAAATTTTTTTAAAAAAAGAAAGTGAAAAATGTTTTAGTTTGTATTTAATCTGTATCAGTTCTTTCTCTAGATGGCTATAGTATGTTTCAGCACTAGACTTTTGGAATTGTCTTGGATTATTATATTGCTGAGAAGAGCTAAGTTATTCATAGTTCTTCATTGAACATTATTGCTGTGTTTAATGTTCACCTGGTACTGTAAGTATTTCCAGATTTTTGAAATCATCCTGCTTGACAGTTCTTATAATGCAATTACCACCATATTCCAATACTATTATAATTTTCCACAACTTGTTTTTGATTTCCAGTTCTTAGCCATCACAAAAAATTGCTATAATTTCTATTGGGCTTATATCCCAAAGAAATCATAAATGAAGGAAAAGGCCCCACATGTGCAAGAATGTTTGTGGCAGCCCTTTTTGTAGTGGCTAGAAACTGGAAATTGAATAGATGCCCTTCAATTGGAGAATGGCTGAATAAATTATGGTATATGAATATTATGGAATATTATTGTTCTGTAAGAAATGACCAGCAAGATGATTTCAGAGAGGCCTGGAGAGACTTACATGAACTGATGCTGAGTGAAATGAGCAGAACCAGGAGATCATTATACACGGCAACAACAGTACTATATGATGATCAATTCTGATGGACATGGCTCTCTTCAACAATGAAATGTTTGAAACCACCTCCAATTGTTCACTGAACAAAGCCATATACACCCAGAGAGAGGGATGTGAAATGTTGGACCACAACATAACATTCTCATACTCCTTGATTGATGTTTGCTTACATTGTGTTTCCTTTATCTGATATATCGTTTGTGTAGATAAGATTTTTCTTGCACAACAATGATAAGTTTGGAAATATGTATACATATATTCGATTTGCCAATATTTTAACATAATTAACATGTAGTGGATATCCTGCCATCTAGGGGAGGGGTGGGGAGTCGGGGGGAAAAATTTGTAACGGAAAGCTATGTAAGGGCTATTGTTGAAGAATTACCCACACATATGTTATGCAAATAAAATAAAAAAATTTAAAAAAAATTTTTAAAAATTGCTATAAATATTTTTGTATAAACAGATCTTTTCCCCTTTTTTGGATTTTTTTTGGAATATAAATCTAGCAGTGGTATTGCTGGCTCAAAGGACATGCACACTTTTATGACCTTTGGGCATAATTACAAATAGCTCTCCAGAATTGGTGGATTGGAGTTGTTCACAACTCCACCAATTGTGTATTAGTGTCTCAATTTTACCACATCCCTTCCAACATTTAACATTTCTCTTTTTATTTTCTGGTATTACATTAGCCAATCTGATAGGTGTGAGATGGCATCTCAGAGCTGTTTTAATTTATTTTTCTCCTAACCAAAAGTGATTTTTACATGACCACAGATAGCATTAATTTCTTTATTTGAAATCAGCCTGTTCATATCCTTTGATCATTTATCAACAGGGGAATGACTTGCATTTTTATAAATTTGTCTCAGGTCTCTATATAGTTAAAAATGAGGCCTTTATTAAAGATACATGTTGCAATCTCCACCTCCAGTTTTTTGCTTTTCTTATCATTTTGGTTGCATTGTTTTTGCTTGTGCAAAACCTTTTTAACCTTATACAATCAAAATTACCTATTTAACATTTTACAATGCTCTCTATATCTTCTTTGGTCCTAAATTCTTTCCTTATTCATAAATCTGACAGATAAACTAGTCCATGCTCTTTTAATTTGCTTAATCTATCTGTAAATCATATACCTATTTTGACCTTATAATAGTATACAGTGTGAAATACTGGCCTAGTTTCTGCCATATCCTTTTTCAGTTTTGCCAGTAATTTTTGTCAAATAAAGAGTTTTTATTCCCAAACCTTGGATCTTTGGTTTATCATACACTAAATTGGTATGATCATTTACTATAATGTAATTTGTACCTAATCTATTCCATTGATCTACCACTCTGTTTTTTAGCCAGTGTGAGATTTTTTTTTGATAATTAGTGCTTTATATAATACAGTGGGAGATCAGGTATGGCTAGATCACCTTCTTTTGCACCCTCCCGCCTTGGTTTCCCTTGATATCCTCGAGTTTTTGTTCTTCCATATGAATTTGACTATTATTTTTTTCTAGATCTCTAAAATAATTTTTGATAGTTTGATTGGTGTGGCACTGGATAAATAAGTTAACTTAGTTAGAATTGTCATTTTCATTATACTTACGTGGCATACCCATGAGCAATTAATATATTTCCATTTGTTTAGATATGACTTTATTTGTGTGAAAAGTGTTTTAGAGTTGTGTTCATATAGTTCCTAGGTTGTCTCAGCAGGTAGACTCCCAAGTATTTTATATTATGTACAGTTTTTTTTAATGGAATTTCTATCTTTTGCTTCAGGACTTTTGTTGGTAATATGTAGAAATGCTGATGATTTATGTGGTTTTATTTTGTATCCTGCAGCTTTGTTAAAGTTGTTAATAATTTGAAGTAGTTTTTTTATTTGATTTTCTAGGATTTGATTTCTTTTTCTTCTTTTACTATTATAACTTACATTTCTATATTCAATATGGTTAATATCATATATAATGTGTATATATTATATATAATTATATTAAAAAATAGAGGTAATAATGGGCATTCTTTCTTCACTTCTGATTGTATTAGGAAGACTTCTAACTTATCCCCATTACAGATATTTGGAATTTATTTGGTTTTAGAAAAATATTACTTATCATTTTAAGATAAGCTCCATTTATTCATATGTTCTCTAGTGTTTTTAAACAGGAATGGATACTGTATTTTGTCAAAGGCTTTTATTGCATCTGTTGAGATAACCATATGATTTCTGTCAGTTTTGTTATTGAAATGATCAGTTGCTGAGAGTTTTCCTAATATTGAACTAGCCCTCCTTTTCTGATATAAATCCTGTTCATAGAGAATGATCATTATGATATGTTGGGATAATCTCTTTGCTAGTATTTTATTTAAAATTTTTGCAAGAATATTAATTAATAAAATTTGTCTATAATTTTCTTTGTCTGTTTTGGCTCTTCCTCGTTTGAGCACCTTATCTGTCATGTAAAAGATGTAAAAGAAATTTGGCAGAACTCCTTCAATTTTTGTTCTTTAAATATTTGGTAAGTGAATTCATCTTGTGAATCTTGTGAATCCACAAGGCACTAGGGATTTTTTCTTAGGAAGTTTATTGATGATTAGGAAGTTCAATTTATTTTTCTAAGATTGGTTTATTTAAGTATCTTAATTCATCTATTAATCTGAGTAATTTATATTCTTGTAGATATTCATTCATTTCATTTATATTGTCAAATTTATTGACATATAACTTGGGAAAATAGTTCCTAACAATTGTCTTAATTTCTTCTCCATTGGTGGTGAAACCACCAATTAGCAGTTTGTTTTTCTTCTTTCCTTTTTAAAATCAATTTAACAATAGTTTATCTATTTTATTGGTTGTGTCATAAAACCAGCTTCTAGTTTTATTTATTTGTTCAATAATTTCCTTACTTTCATTTTATTAATCTATGCTTTTTAAAATTTTGAGTTTGGTGTTTAATTGGAAAATTTTAATTTGCTCTTTTTCTAGTTTTTTGGTTGCATGCCCAATTCATTGTTTTACCTTTTCTCTATTTTATTGATTTAAGCCGAGATACAATTTCCCCCTAACTATTGCATTGACTGTACCAAATAAATTTTAGTATGTTGTCTCCTTGTTGTTATTTCATTTAATGAAATTATCAATTGTTTCTATGGTTTGTTGTTTGACTCGCTTGATTTTTAGAAATGGATTGTTTAATTTCCAAGTAATTTTTAATCTCTCTTTCCATTGACCAATTTTTACTGCATTATTGCATTTTGATCTGAAAAGGATGCATTTACTGCATTTGGTAGGGAGGTTTTATGTCATAATACAGTCAATTTTTGTGTAGATACCATGTACTGTTGAGAAAAAAGGTATATTTCTTTTTATTCCTATTCAGTTTTTCAATGATCTATCATGTCTTACTTTTCCAGAATTTTATTCACTTCCTTAACTTCTTTCTTGTTTATTTTTTCATCAAATTTATCTAGTTCTTAAAGGGGAAAGTTGAGGTCCTTTAGTATAGTTTTGTTATTTATTTCCTTCTGTAAATCACTGAACTTCTTCAAAAATTTAGATACCATATCATTTAGTGCATTTATGCTTAGTATTTTATGACTTCATTATCTATGGTACTTTTCAACAAAATATAGTTTCATTCTTTATTTCTTTTAATTAAATCTATTTTTGTTTTGTCTGAGATTGCTACCCTGATTTTCTTTACTTCTGCTCTAATCCCTTACTTTTATCCTGTGTGTTTCTCTCTGCTTCAAATGCATTTCTTGTAAACATATTATATTATTCTGTTTTTGACCTATCCTGCTGTTTCTGTTTTATGCATGACTTCATCCCATTCACATTTATGTTTATCATAACTAAGTATGTAATTCCTTCCATGTTATTTTTCACTTGTTTATCCCCTTCTCTCTTTTACTGCCCACCCTCTTTCCTCACAAATATTTTACTTCTATTCATCATTTTCCCCAATATACTCTTTCTTTTATCAATCCTTCCTCTCCCTTCTATTATCCCTGTCTCTTTGTACTTCTTTATAGCGTATATAGATTTCTATATCCAACTGAGTGTGTGTTACTCACTCTTTGAGCAAATTTTGATGAGAATAAGGGTTAAGCTTTGTTCATTCTCTCCCCCCAGAATTCTATTATAATGGCTCTTTCATACTATTTTATGTAAGATAATTAATTTATCCCAATTTAATCTTCAACCAAGTATGATTTTCCTTCTCCTTCTTTTATTTTTATTTTGGCATCATCTCATCAAAATCATCTTATATCCATACCCTCTGTCTTTTAATTGCTTTTATAGTTGATAAAAGAGGCCATTCTCTGGCTCATTTCTTACCTAGACTTAATCACAGATTTGGGTATTGCCTCAGTCAAACTGAGAGTTGGGAAAAACCTTAACTTAAAAAGAGCAAAGCCATTCAGTACTGTTTCCAGTCATCCTGATTTATATTTTTTTTCCAGAGGAAAGAGTGAGGTTGGTAGCTTTACACAGAGTCTCCCTTATTTAAATCAGATTCACTTGCATGTCATAATCCTTCTTGAGAATCAAGGAAAAACAAATAACAACAGCTCTTATAGTAATAAAGTTGTTACAAATACTATCAAATACATATCAAATACATATCAAATACAAATACATATAGAAATACAAACAATTTAACCTTATTGAATTTCTTATATTTTATCTTCTTTCTTTTCTTTTTGTCTTTTTACCTATTTGATTTCCTTGAGTCTTGTACTTGGAGGTCAAAATTTTAATTCTTCTCTTGTCTTTTAATTAGAAATGCTTGAAAGATCTCTATTTCATTAAATATCCATTTTCTTACTCTGAAAGATTATAATCAGTTTTGCTTGGTAGATACTTCTTAGTTGTAGTTCTAAATTTTTTGCCTTCTGGCATATCAGATTCCCCTAGTTCTTTAATATGGAAGTTACCAAATACTGTATAATCTTGACTGTCACTCCATAATATTTGAATTGATTCTTTTTGGCTGCTTGGAATGCTTTTTTCCTTGATCTGGAAGCTCTGAAATTTAACTATGCTGTTCCATGGAGTTTTCATTTGGAATCTTTTTTCAGGTGATGATGAGTGGGTTCTTTTAATTCCTATTTTGTCCTTTGGCTCTAATATATCAGAACACTTTTCTTTTGATCATTTTTTGAAAGATGTCCAGGTTTTGTTTTTTGTTTGTTTGGTTTTGGTTTTGTAACATGTCTTTTAGGTAATTTAATAATTCTTAGATTATCTCTTCTGGATCTACTTTCTAGACTAGTTGGTTTTCCAATGAAAAATTTTACATTTTTTCTACTTTTTTTTACTTTTTAAAATTTTATTTTTATCATATCATGATGTCTCATAGAATCATTTCCACTTGTTCAACTCTATTTTTAAGGATTTATTTTCTTCAGTGAGATTTTGTGCTTTTTTCTTATTTGATTAATTTTCTTTCTTAGGGAGTATTTTCCTTAGTAAATTTTTTGCATGTTTTCCCATGCTATTGACTCTTTTCCATGCTTCTCTTGCATTACTTTCATTTCTTTTTCCAACTTTTTTTTACTTTTCTTATTTGTTTTGAAAATCCTTTTAAAGCTTTTCCAAGAATTTCTTTTGGGCCTGAAACCAAATTACATTTTTCTTTGAAGTTTCATGGGTAGCTATTTTGACATTTATTTTCATGTTCTAAGTTTATCCCTTGATCCTCCCTATCACTACAATTGCTTTTCATAGTTCAGCTCTTTTTTGTTCTTGCTCATTTTCTCTACCTTTTTGGATGACTTGGTCTTTTTATGAGAGACTTGGCCTCTTGTCCTGCACAATCCCAAGCTTTTGATGCTGAGGCTCTAGGTATTACTGCTGGTTTTCACTGGACTTCAGGGCTTAGCTGCTTCCTTTCTCTGGAGAGTAAGCTTCTTTTCTGGCTTATATTGAGGGAAGAGCAGGAATCCTTTTGGCCTCCCCTGGTGTGGGATATGATGTTGGGTTGTTCCTGGGGTGGGTCCTTGCTACTGGGTTGCTAAGGTAACAGAGTCTTTCTGGTGGCTAGCCCTGGAAGAGGGATCTTGTTAGGGGTGGATCTCTCTGTGGGTAGGCCCCAGGGTTGGGGATCTTGTCTTTGGTCAACCTGGGGCATGGCTTCAGTATTGGTCAGCAATGGGGCCAAGACCTTGCTGGTAGCTTTCCTGAAGGTTGGGCCACTGGAGTGGGGCCTTGCATCACTGCATAGACTTGCTTAGAGGGCTGCTGGTTTGCAGGAAGGTAGGGTATCACTGGCAGATTGCCTCATTCTTGGAGCCTTGCTACAGGCCTTCTGCTGTGAGATTAGCTACTGCTACTGCTGCTCTTGGCCCTTGTTCTCCTCCCACTCCAGGGAGACAGGCCTTTCTTTCTGCTTCTCTGCTTCTAGATCAATTCTGACTTGGTTTTCTAGATGTTTGGAGGGGAATTTGGGAGAGCTTCAGAGGGTTCCTTCCTCATTCATTATCTTGACACTAGAAATTGAGGTCAATGAAATTTTTAAAAATTATTGCTATCCTTTACTTTTATGTCACTTACATATCCCAATATGCACACACACACCTTCTATTCCTAGAGTCATTTTTTGGTAGCAAGGAATAAAAAAGAAAAAATTACTCTGTCCAGCTAACCAAGGCAGGAACCAAATGCAATAATCTATGCAATACTCCACCTCCATCATCTCCCAGCTCTGCAAAGACAGAAGGCTGGTATCTTCCCTGAGCTCTATTTCAGGACTAACTTTGGTCATTATTATTCCAAAGTATTTGATTTCAGCAGTTTTGTGTGAACTTGAACAAGTTGCCTAACCTCTCTAAGCCTTAGTTACTTTTTCTGTTAAATGAAAAGGGCTGAATCACATGGCCCAGGAGTTTCCTAACAAAGTGAAATCACAGGTCCTGTTGCTGTAACTAAGCAGGACTAGTTATTCCTTACACACTGGACATTTTTCTAACTCCCTGACTTGACTTTTACTAGAGATGGCTGATAATCTATTTCACGTAAGAACAATTACTTTCTAAATAGAGTAAAATATCTTTGCAATATTTGAACCTTTCCATATAGACATCCATGTAAAGGTGGGTTGGAAATCACCTGCTATTTTAGCTTTGTTACCTTCACTGGGTAAGAACATCCTAGTTACCCATAGTCCTAGAAGTACTAAAAAGCTTTGAATTTGAATTATGGCACAAGAATTCGGATAAGCTGAGGGAACTTGGACGTACACAAAGAAGTAAATTATCAAGAGAATTGATTTCCCAAACTTCAAACCAATGGGGAAAATATGCAAATATCCCACAAAGTTGAGATTGGGGTATATTGGTCTAAGGGATGATTATAAGGAGCCAGAGGATGAGACTCTACCTCAGTCTCTTACCACTTAGCACCAATGTGAGCCTGGAGAAATCATTTTACTTTTCTGGGTCTCAGTTTCCAACTGTGTAACACAAATGTGTTACTGGAGCTCCCTATCAGTTTGGAATCCATGGTCCTATGAACTTTAGCCATTTTCCTGAGCACTACTTACTTTGAAAGGAGAAAAAATGGAATTGACCCTGATGCTCAGGTTAAGTCCTAAAGGCTTACTGTTCAATCCTCTGCTTATCTGAGTATTTTTCATGTCCTGCCATAATTCTCCCCCCCAGAAATGTTACAAAAATCATCAGATTTGATTAATGCAGAGTGCTTCTTCAGATATTTTAGTGAGTTGATTTGTTTGAATTTTATGTGGTTAGTTGACAGTCGAGCTGAGGCAATAAAACACTGAGAAATGAAAATACTGGCTTATTCTTAGTTAACATATGCTGCCTGTATCAGCCCCATAAAACTCCACATTTGTGAATTTCCTTCTGATACTGTCATTTTACTGGAAATAGCAAATGGTTCCATTATAGGGACTTCTCTGAAGGAAAAACACGCACACAAATAGAGTGAGGTATTTGTATGAGGGACACATAAGAATGAATAGTTAAAAATAGAAGGGACTTCAAAGGTGACACTGCTTCAATTTACTTCTGAGGAAACTGAGGGTAAAAATGTTGGGAGAATTGCTCAAAATCACTTGGCCAGGAAGTATCATTAGCACTTTCAAGTCACATTTCTAGGAGATAGTTTTAAGATTTTTTTTTATCTTTTCCACAGCACTAATGAAGTGGTTAATGTTAAATTATTAGATGGGAAAATGATCTGTGGAAATCAGTGGAGACAGTGCTGAAAATTTCAGGAAAGCAGAATTCTTGGATGCTTTACCAATTTTCATTTATTCCTGGGTTTTTATGACAAATGATAAAAAGAAATGTACTCATTTTTGATGGATAGAACAAGACATGAAGATTAAACCACAAGGAAAACTGTGCTGAATAGACTCAGTATTTTGTCTTTGACAGTAACATTAAGGAATGCGATCAAGTAGAGAAGAATTATTTTCTTTAACATCACTGTCAAAAGATGGATCCCAATCATTGTAGCTTATGTCCTAGTTTCTCTTGCTTCTCTAAGATTTTTATTGATTCCTAATTCCTTATTATTTTTTATCCCACATACTGGAGAAATTGGGACTGAATTCAAAGCCCAGCTTTGCTCCTGGCTATCAGTGTGGTGCGTGGAAAGCCACTTCATTTTCTCCCTTTATTGAATCCTCATGAAGTGGCTTCCCCTTCTGCATGTGCAATTTTCTCCTGAGTTCCAAGCACTGGGGACCTGGTAGTCCTCAAATGTTTTCACTGGTGTATCTGGCTTTCCTTGGGTCATTACCTCCCATGGGAAGATCATGTTCTCCATCCTTTGTAGTTCACCAAGTTTTTCCTCTACTTAAAAAAGACTGGGGGAAAAGGGAGGGTAATTCTGCATCTCCTTCCCACTGAGTAATTCCCTCTCTTGATTGGACTTATCCCATCACAAGATTGGTCTTATAGTTGATTGTATTTGAGGGTATTTGAGTCCTACAGGGAGTGACTAATTCTCTTCAACCAACCACAGGACATTTATGTGTGGTAACATCTGCTTTTATTCAATGACTTAAGTACTTCCCTTCACCCAAATTGATGAAGGTGTAAAGCTTTGACTGATTGATTTAATAGAGGTGTCTAGGGATTGTTCACACCTAGTTCACACCTTTGATTCTGAAACTCCAAGAAGCATCCCCCACTCCACTAAAAGTATGGTAAGATGCTTAGAACTTCTGATTAGTTATTAATTAGGGCTGTGAGACACCTCTCTTCCACAAGGTTTCTTCCTTCTTCTTTTCTTCTGAGTAGCTCTCATTCCCTTGCACATGGTACTGCAAAAGCAGCTTGGATGGGGAAAGGAGACTAAGAGGCTCCCAGAGATCACTTTTTGCTTTTGCCCTGGCTCTCTCATGCTGAAAATGCATGATCATATCAGCTCTGCAGCAGGTACCAGCACCTTCCCCTTTGGGGTCACCTTCCATCTGTTTCTTATATGGTTTGTGTAGCCAAGATCTGAGGGAAGTTGGATGGTACAGTGGATAGACCGCTGGGCCTGAAGTCAGGAGGACCCCAGTTCAAATCCAGTGTGACAAAGGTCACCTCAGTGCTTTCTGTCTCAGTTTCCTCATCTGTAAAATGATGCTGGACTACACTTAGCTCTAAGTCTTTGCTGTTCTTACCAGAGACCTAGATGTGGTTTGGATCCCAGAGGCTATCTAACTTATCTAGTAGGTATTAGAGATGGAAGCTGGACCTAGGTCCAGATTCCAAGTCTAGAACTCTTTTCCCTCTAGGTTGTTAATTCTGTGTCTTTCTGCCTTGAGACAAGTATTCAAAAGCTAGTCTTAATGTGTAAGCAGCAGCATTAGGAAAACAGCATGTGACATTTATGTGTACATGATGGGTCTCTCCCAGAGATAACAGGAAGTGGGGAAGAGGGTGATGGTCACTCTGAGACATTGCTTGTCACAGCCCCAACTCTGGCTCCCAAGCTCTGGGGGGACCTGACCATTCAGCCAGCCCCTGTCTGTGGTCCTGAT
This sequence comes from Myrmecobius fasciatus, assembly GCA_023553655.1. NCBI lineage: Eukaryota > Metazoa > Chordata > Mammalia > Dasyuromorphia > Myrmecobiidae > Myrmecobius > Myrmecobius fasciatus. The sequence goes on along the minus strand of JAJPUD010000336.1, from coordinate 408,840 downwards.
AGGACTGGTTCTACCCCAGATGGGGGGACTGATGAACAGCCCCTACATCCTCACTGCTGGGGTACCTGCAGTTGACGAGGCTACTGTTTGCAATAGAAGCATTTCCCCAGCATGAGCCCTCAGGAGCATTACTGCTAATATTCTAACTAAAATCCCTGGGTCTACCTGACAGCTTGGGGTTGAAGATCTCATCAGCCAACCCCCATTTACTGTTCTTATGGTTCCTGAACTGTGTCTGACTAACGGGAGTCCTTAGAATTTGAGCATAAATCATTTGATGAGGAACAAACTTGGAATTAACACCTCTGAGCCTGCTTCCATTGAACAACTCCAAAGCACAGGTGATATTCAATGCCTGTTTCAGACTTCCACCATCTATCATCTTAGAAACTCACTATGATGAACAGATTGAGAAGAATAAGAAAAAAGTTGATAACTGTAAACTCTTATTCTTCAATTTCCTAAGTCCAAAATGAGTGAATGGCAGCTTTTCTGGAAAAAAAAATCTGGGAGTTTTACTCCAAGCCCATGAGCTGATGATATAGACCGAAACCTGATAATGTCTTAGATTGTTTTAAGAATGGGAGAACCTTCAAGAATAAGGAGGTGACAGTCCAGCAGTTCTCTGACCAGGTCTGAAGATAGCTGGAGTATTATTTCCAATTCTGGGCACCATATTTAGAAAGGAGTTTCCAAAAGACAAGCAAAATGGTGAAAGGCCTTGCATCTAATCAATTCGAGGATCTGTTGAAGGAAGTGTGATGATGAACCTGGAGAAGAGAATGCTCAGGGGAAAGAGGATAACTTTTAGTCCTGGAACAGCTGATCTCCACAGATCAATCGATAATAGTGAGCATAAGTTGCAGAAAGGCAAATTTTAGATTTGGTCTCAGCCAATTCCTTGTAATCACAGCTGTCCTAATGTGAGATGATCTACTTGAGGTGTTCAAGCCAAGCTGGGTGATTCCTTGTTGGGGCCAGAACAGCGGGGATTCGTGTTGGAGTTTTTGTGATCTTTTCTAGTTGGTTGCATATTGTCTCCTTTGTTGGATTGCCAGCTCTTTGAGGACAGGGAATGTATTTACCTCTTTTTTTCTATTCCTAGTGCTTAGCATGGTACCTGATCCATAGAAGGCCATTGATTGGTTTATTATTAAATTATTGATTGCTTCTATAAAAGAAAAGGAAGCTTATTGTTTTAAGGGTTCCTTTCATTCTCCCAAGGCTTTGACAAAAGTAGTGGCAAGGTGAGCTGGGGAGAGAGGGAGGAAGAGGTGAAGAAAGAGTATGAGGGGGAAATCTTTGTTAGTTTTTTTCTATTGCTAGAAGAAAGCAGGTCTTCATCCCAAGAAAGGAAAAGTTAGCATAAAAAAACAGTGTTGGCCTAAATCCAAAAATGGCCCATAGATCACTGCACCGTGGCTCAGTCTTCTCACTCCTAGCTCTTTATGATGCTAGAGGGAGCAATCACAAAAAGGGAGATACCAAGGTGAACATCTGTAGGACAGCGACTCAGTCCTGAAGCAATAGAGCACAATTAGTCATTCTGTTGGCATGATCTTCCCTTGCCAAGTGACACATTATACAAAATTGTCAACAGTTTGGTGATGAAGGTTTTCTGATGGACCCGAGGGTTTCTCCCAGTCTGAAGGAAGATAGATGTCAATCATACGTGGAGAAAGGGTGGGACCCAGACTGGAAGGGGACTCAAAGGTCATCAAGTTCAATCTACACATTTTACAGATGAAGAAACTGAGGCCTTAGGGAAAGTGACTTGGCTAGAGACTCAAAACTAAAAGTACCTGAGTCAGGTCTCTGACTCCAATGACTTGGAATCAAATTTTCTAAGTTTAATAGGGAGGTTGGTGTTTGTAAAAATGAATTTGTTGATGCAAGATATTCCCAAGAGGAAAGGGACCTTAGAGGGCATCCAATCCTACCTATACTGATCATCCTCTCTAAAACATTTCTGAGAATGGGTCCTCAAGCTTTGACTCACATATTCTTGTGTTGGGGACTCCCCTGCCTCAGTTCACTTTGGGGGAGTTTAAGTTGTTAGCAACTTTGCCTTAAATCTCTTCCATTCCTTGCTTTCTTGGTCCACACTGATTTCCCCTTAATAACTCCGAAAAGAAAGCTATTGTTCCTCCTCCCAACAAAGTCTTCTCTTTCACATCCGAAATATCCCCAGGTTTCCCAACCTCTTACCATCCAGGTTTTCCTGGTTTGTCAATAGCTTTTCAGACTCCTGCCCACAGGACCATTGATGTGGGAGTGGAACGACCAATGCTTGGGTGCCGGGGAGGTCTGTGTCAGAATTTGAGAAAATTGACTTTCTCAGATACCTTCAACATCAGGGATTCAATTTTAAATATTAGATGGTTTATGCTAGGGATAGCTAGGTGATGCAATGGACAGAGCACTGGTTCTGGAATCATGATGACATGTTTGTGAGTTCAAATCTAGCTTCACACACTTACCAGCTATATGAGTCACTCCACCCAATTTACCTCAGTTTCCTCATCTGTAAAATGGGCTGGAGAAGAAAATGGCAAACCACTCCAATATCTTTGCCAAAAACCAAATGGGATCACAGAGAGGCCGACATGACTGCAATGACTGAACCATAATAAATCTTTGGTTTTCTGCATGGGTATAGATGAAATAGTTGTATCAATGGTGAATAATATAATGGTGAATAATGGTGAAGAAAAAACAACATTTAGAGTTTGCCAATGAAGACAATAACAATGATGTTCAGTGGCAGAAGAAGCTTCCTGGAAAGTGTCTAATGCTCACAAAGTAGTATTTTAATCTGGTGGCCACAGATACGATGCTAAAATCTGCTGTGCTGGCACCAGCTCTTGAGAGCTGATCATAAAATTTTCAGCATCGGGATTTATACCTTGGCAAATGGCAAACATTAAAAATCAGGGCTTAATTCATATTTTGCTGATTTCTAGAATAAGAAAGTGGTGGAGAAAATGTAATTATGCAGATTAAATTTAAAAGTGTGTCATACTCCATTTTAATATTTCCCCCCTGGAAAGCAGGTTGTTAAACATTTGCCAGTACAGTGCTGCTCATGTCAATTTAAATCACCAAAGAGTAAAATAATTGCTCTCCATCCAATTGCAGAGATGGAGGTCTGAGTGCGGGATGCTGCATCTGCTAGTAGATGGATCAATATGATCACTGGTTTTGCTGAAGGTTTTGCTTCTTTCCTTGTAAGCCTTTGTTAAATTGGATGCTTTTCTGGATACATGAGGGAAAAGGAATCTATATGGAAATAGATATGATATTAAAAGGCTCCAATTAAAGCAAAATCTTTGAAGGACAATTTATAGCTATCAGGAGATTTTACTGAAGGAACGCCGGCAAAGGCGCTTTCTAGATTATTTTAAAATGCGACCTTCAGACACATTTCCTGGCTCTGTTGCTGAAAGCATGACAGCAACAATTTCTTACTACATTTGGAATAAATTCACTGAACTTCCCTGGCTGCTCTCTATCTGCTTTAAATGAGCCGCTGTCAGGAGTCGGGGAGGTGGATTGGCAGGATGGCGGTGTGGAAGGAAGGGAAATGGGAGTATTTGGCATTGGAGTCAGAGGCCCTGGGTTGAATCTCATCTCTACTGTTTGTCACATGCATGGCATTGGGCAAATCATTTCATTTTTGCAATCCTCAGTTTCCTGTAATAAAAATAGGTGGAAGATGGAATCGGGAGGTACCCCAAGAAGTCTTGTGTTGCTCAGTCTTTCTTTAGGATGAACTCAGCTCTTATCAGGAGCTCATGAGACAATTCCTGAAAACTTTAAAGTGCTACATAAATATCAAGTCAACAGGTATTCATTATAAATATGGAGGGATATATATACACACATATATTCAAATTTACATGTAAAGCAATTTTTAACATTCACTTAAAATTTTTTTGAGTTCCAAATTCTCTCCCTCTTTCCCTTTCTCACCCCTAGAGAAGGCAAGCAATTTGAGACTGATTAACACATAAGAAATAATGCAAAACCCATTTCCATATTTATTAAGCATTTATTAAGCCCCTTTTGTGCTCCAAGCACCATGCTGATTCCTGGGATAACAGGGAAGAGACAATCCAAGCTATCCAGTTTGGTGATGAGAGGCGATTGATCCTGAAGGTTCTTGGACACAAATTTCCTCTCCAGCCTTCATGGTCAGTGGTCCTTCAGGCTTTGCTCAAAGACCCCCAGGACCCAACAGCCCATCACACCCTAAGGCACTCTGGGATGGCTCTTCTGCTGCCAGGGTTTGCCTGGCATTGAAACCAAACCTTTCTGCTGGTGACTCCCTTCTGTTGCTGCTTCTGGCCCTTCTTCTTATTAAGACGAGTCTTCTCTTCTACTCCAGATCTTTCATCCAGTCCTCAAACAAATTGAATTCTAGGGATTTTGCCATTATTCTTTGTACTTTCACCATATGAACAACATAATAGTGTATCATAATCACTAAGGAAAAATAAGAAACAGAATAATAAAACATTTGGGGAAAATGGACTTCAAGGAATATTGTGCTTTTGTCTTACAGTTCCTGGCACATAATAGGTGCTTAATAAATGCTTGAAGAATTTGTAGTCTTAGCTTTCCTTCTTAATAGCTACATAACTTTTGGCAAATCGATTTCCTTATCAGGTCTTTAGTTTCCTCCTCTGATCTCTGGGATCTCATCAGTATGGGTATTCCTTCCAGTAGTGCCTATATTGACCCATCCATGCTTATTCATCCTGTTTGACTGTTTTCCCATAAGTTTGGCACAAGGAGTCTCTCCTATATGCTGGAAGTCTTCCTGGTTTTCTCTTCACATCACAAATACTTGGAAGCACTTAGGGCTAGGAAGCACTCTAACTTTCATCTCTGATCCTTTCCATGTGAAATCCTTTTGTTTGATCAATTAATCATTGAATATTTATTAAGTACCTATTGTATGACACAGGTTGTGTGGGGTTCTGGGAATACAAAGAGAGCAATAAAAATGTCCCATTCTCAGGGAGCCTAAGTTCTACTGGTCCTTCTTTCCCTGATGGCATTCTGTGCCAGTTCCTATCCTATAATTCCCTTGCCAGTAGTCAGGCACTCAATCAGAAAAGTGTTTATTAAGCACTAAGCTCTGTGGTAAATTCTGAGTTGACAAAATAGATAAAAAACAGTCCTACAAAGCATATATAATAAAGAGAGATACAACTAGGTAAGATAAATACAGTGTAAATCAGTGCTGTCAGGTTCAAGTAGAAGCGGAGACTAAAATGAGTGCAGAAGGCTCCCAACTGGTGGGCACACTGGCTTAGTTTAAATATGCAAGGTTATCTGTGTTTTACCATATTTTTGTTAATTATTTCCCAATTATATTTTAATTTGGTTCCATCCTCACTCAAGAGTGTTATGGGCTACATGCCCCTGTAGGCCCAATGTTTGACAACTCTGATGTAAATAAACTTGACGACTCCATTGTAAATGTACATCAGGTCATCTCCAAGGAGAAGGGATGACCAGCAACAGGGAGATCAGGAAGGGCCTTCTTCAAAAGGTGGGCTTTGAGCTGAGCCTTGAAAGAAGCCTAGAAACTTAGAAGCTGAGGTGAGAGAAGGAGAATTCTAGATAGAGGGGGCAGAGAATTTCAGGCATGGGGGCTAGTCAATACAAGAGTGTGAAGATGGGAAATGGAGGGGTACCATAGGAACAGTAAACAGTCCAGTGGAGTTTTGATTCCTCAATAGTGAATATTAAATAAAGAATATGGCATCAAGACCTTGCACACATTGCTGATGGTGATAAAAGAAAAATGGTATACATATACTTAAAGGTGAATCAGCAAAAAAAAGCATAAGAAGGAAAAATTATTGACATGGTCCACAGTAGAAATTACTTCTATGTATAAATAATTGTAAATGCATGCAACTTCCTTCTTTGTCATTGTTTTAAAATGAAGGACCTACTGAATTATTTTAAATTTCAAAAAGTTTTTAAATGGTGTTATAAAAAAACTGAGCCATGTGCATCCTCATGTGTTGTGGTCAGAATAAGACAGCATTCCTGGGTGTTTGTGAACATGACAAACCTAATGGGGTTTCAACATGCTTTGGTGATGCTCCTTCTCTTGGATTTAATTATTAAATGGAAGAAGATGTGTATGTTTCAAGGCAGAAAATAACTAGCTTGTTTTGTGCAGTTCTAGAAGGGAAAAAAGAAAGACTATATTGAAAAACAAAGAATACAGTAGTTTCTAAGAATTAACTATCCTTAGAAACTTACCAACAGCTTCAAATACGTTATAACAAAAGCTGACTGCCCTCTGCTGGACTGTTTATTTAAAAAAAATTGAGCAAATCCTTAACTGAAGAATTGCATAAAATCCTGTGTGTTGTCATGTGAATATATTGCAATAGAATTGAAGTATTTAAGTACTTTAAGTATTAATAGAATTATCAAAGCAAAAACAAAAAAGAAAGAAAGGAAGAAAGAAAAGAAAACATTTAGAAAAGGAAGTCAACTTTTAATTTAAAAGATAAACATGCTTTAGTGATCATGAAATGTCAACTCAATTTTTTTTACATTTATTTAAAATCATATTGTCTTTTTTCACTTACTTCAAGGAAAATTCCAGTTAGTTCCATGTTTCAACTAAAACAATAGCAGAAAAGGAAAGCAAATTTCTGAATCTTCATTTTTTCAGTTTTGCGATATTTATATTTTAAGCACTTTATTTTCTATTTTTCTCCCTGTCCTACCCAGAAGTCCAGAGTGATGCCAAAAAAGTCATGTGTTTCAAGAAAACCTAATAGAAAATAAATATAAATCCCCTTGAATTCCTTTTGAGTCTTCCCCGCTGTTTTGTAGCATGTTTTGCTTTTGCTTATAGAAATGTCTCTTCCTTTTTGGAAGAGAACAGAAATAGGATAATTCCTTTTCCAGGCAGACCCATCTAGCTTGACATAATGGAAACATCCTGGATTTAGTGAAAGAGAATGCTTAATCGAGTTCCAGCTCTGCTACTTATCATTTGTGATTTGAGGCAAATCATTTAACTGCTCTTGAACTCATTTTCCCCATACTTAAAGCACAAAAGTTGGACTTCATGGCTGCTGAAGCTTCTTCCATCAATATTTCAACTCTTGATCTGTGATCCTGACTCTATGTCTCTGATGTTAGCAATGAATGTAAAGCATATCTTATGGTGGGGACAGGGTGAGAGTAAGGGGATAGAGGGTGAGGCTATCTCTCATCAAGACATGCTCTATATTTCTTTGAACTTCATGGGCTCAAATCTTCATTGTGCCTTTAGAAAACTTTCTAGGGAGCATGTACAAGACAAGGCAGAACCTTGAGAAATTCAGCCATCTCATAACCTTTGATTAAACTGCTAGTATCCATGCTCCTGAAGAGTGGGGGTTGTTTTATTTTTTGCTTACCTATCCTCAACATGTAGCATAGAGCTCTGTGCATAACTGGTACTTAATAAATGCTTATTGATCTATTTGATTTGATTCTTACCAGATCTTGAACTCTTTCACACTTGGATTCCATTAAAAACACATATTTTTTTTGTGAGCAAGATTTCTGGTTTATGCTGCTTCTTTGGGACAAGAGACAGCTTCTAAATTCTGCTCCTCCCAGGCAAGCACAAAGCTCTTTGTTCAGACTTTTCTCATGGATAAACAATATTTGAACCAAAAGGATACTTCTCTTTAGTGTTTTTCTTTCATATTTATGAATTTGGACTTTCCAGAAGCTCTGGGGGGAAATGAATGCCTAAGATCCAGGATGGGGAAAGGACATGACCTAGCAGGAGTGAAGTGGAGGAATAAGCAATTATCAGGCTAATTTCATCAAAGAGACAGCCAATCTGAAAAATTCAAATTTTCTTCCCCCCTCCCCCTCTCTCCACACGGCCCTTTTAAAAGCATTGTGATTTTTGCTTGGGATATCCAGGTAATTTCTTTAGCTCCCCATTTCATTTAGCATGTAGACTGAGCCAAAGAGATGAATGAATTAAAAATGGCAGCCCTCTTTATATAATGGAATGACCAATTGCATATGCAATCACTTTATCTGATTATCTGAGGCAACAAAGATTCCAGGTGAAGTCCCATGGCTGCTGGGAGAAGAATAAAATCTCCATCTATCACCAAATATTATATATATATATATATATATGGACATATATTTATTTACACATACACATATGCACGTATGTATAATATAATGTATTTTGTATATTATATAATTAATATATATTCTATGAGAATATTTATTTATATAATAACCCTGCAAAAAGAACTTTGAAAACTGCAAGAACTACAATCAATCCAATATTCATCCATGATTCTAGAGGATCAGTGGTGAAATATACTATCCACCTACTGACAGAGGAGAATAGATTGAGGGTACAAAACAAGACATACTTTTTTGGGAGTACATGATAGATTCCGAGATTTTTTTTTTGCTTATTTGTTGCAATGCATTATTTTTCTACTCTCTCTTTTAAATGAGATAAGGGTAGAAGAAAGATAAGATAGATCACTATTAAAGATATAAAGGTGAGGGATCTTGTACATGGGGAATGTTATTCACCTTTTCAGACGAAGTTTTCTTTATTAGCTTCTTATTTTCAAAATACATGCAGATAGAGTTTTCAACATTCACTCTTCCAAAACCTTGTGTTCCAAATTTTTTCTCCCTCTTTTCCCCTCACCCCCTCCCTTAGACAGCAAATCATCCAATATATGTTAAACATGGGCAATTTTTCTATACATATTTCCACATCTATCATGTCGCACAAGAAAAATCAGAACAAAAAAGGAAAGAAAATGAGAAAGAAAACGAAAACTAAGTAGATGACAACAACTAAAAGGTAGAAAGAGCATGTTGCGATCCACATTCAGCTCCCACAGTCCTCCTTCTGGATGCACATGGTTCTCTCTATCACAAGTATATCAACAAATATTTTCTAAAGAAAAATCTGAAAGACAGTTAATCATCTAAAGCCCCAAGCAGGCTTTCTTCAAAATACTTTAAGAAAAATCTTACATGACAGGGAGAATCCCCAAAGCCTTTTGACTGAAAATGTTAATTCTCAGTGTTTGCAGTGAAACTGATGAACATGTCATCTGGTTTGAACATGTGAAGAGGCCAGAAATATGGGTTCTGGTTTGATTCAACCCAAAATAAAGCAGTCAATAGAAAAGGGCAGGAGAGCTCTTGGCTTCCCAGCCGCGTCTTCACGTTATAGAAATGACAATACAATTACTGTTTTGGAATGGTTCCTCAGAACTTAGTTTGAAAGAGATAGTTGAGAAACCAGAGGTCAATTTCTCCATGTTATATAGAAATAACATGGGAGCTCCGATCAGTCCTGGGCTGTCTTTTCCCCCATTCTGAACCCAAAGGGATCTTGCGACCGCCTGTATACAATAGTTTTGGCAATGCACTGATCACCCAGCATCTCGCCCTAGGGCTGGTGGCTTCTGATATTTGTTCTGGAAATATTTTCCTAGGGAAATTGGGCTCTCTCTTTAGCAGCCCAAAGTAGACCGAGATCTTTATACCTGCGGTCTCCAGATGCACAGAAATAGAACCCGTGTCTATATGTGGAAGTAGAGAAGCAGAAGTAGTACTAATCAAAGCCTTTGCATTTTTAATGGAACGTGCAAAATTCATGTTTTATGCTTGAAAATGTATTTTAAGGTCACCCCCCCAATACAGGCAGATTCCGCTTTGAGTCTGGCTGTTTGGAAAGGGTGCATCAGGCTCGCTGCTGCGTTTTTCCCATCGACAGAGGGCGCTCTGCGGTTTCCCATGGCCCCTCTGCGCTGCAGCAAGGCATCCCACAGCCTCGATTTGCAAACGAGCCGGGCTCCCAGAGCAGACAGAAGCTCTCCCAGACTGGCCAGTGTATAATTTATCGCGGCTGTAACCGATCCCGCCAGAGACATCCCGCAGGAAAGAGAACCCCATGATTTGGAGGAGTCGGATTCAAGTGACTTTTAAATCAGGGGTCCCTGTGATTGCTGGAGCATCCCCCCCAAACGGTTAGTGCTGGAGATCGGCCGCAGAGAGCCCAGGCACTTGCTGAAATCCCCGGCTCCCCCGCGGAGGAGCCAGGATGACAGCTTTATTGATGGGTGCTGAGAGGCCAGGACGCTTTCGGTGTGCAGTCGGGCTCGATGTGTGGAGCTGTGTGCTGTTAGAGGCCAGGAAAAAGCTCACTAAGCCCTCCTCTGGTGATCGGGCTGGATCAGACTGGATCCGAGAGCGCTGTGGGAAGCTTCCTTCCCGCTTCTGGCTGAGAGAGAAGATTTCAGTGGCCAGGGCCGTCCATTTTTCACCTTTCGGGAGTCCGAAATTTAAGCTGCAAACTTGAAAGAATGAAAAAAGATGCACTTCAGGAAAATTAGATTTTCTTGGGGGCATTTGTCTAAGATCTACATTTTCTGATTTGTAATTTATTAGACTCTTCTCCACGACCAAGTAATCATAACCAGGCCAGAAAGGGTTGGGCCATGGTGGAAAACTTTACCGATGTCGGGGGGGCTCAGGAAGAGCAGCCGGGAGATGACGGAGATGGAAAGGGAGGAGGCAGAATCAATAGAGTTCACAGGAGTGTCAGCCTCAGCCCCCCCCCATTCTTTTAAATGAGTGGGTCCTAGACGAAGGACAGGAATAAAGTCACAAATAATGGAGTCAGTGGAGATGCACATGGCCAGAATGTAAGCCCGACATGAGTGTCGAAAGACTTTGAAAGAGCCAGTCGTGTCCCAGAAACCCTCTTAGGATGAAATATCACCAGAGCAAAGGCCTGCCCGGCTTCATTCTTATGTTAAGTCTGTGTCTAAGTGGTATCAAGGGGGATGAAGCAACTATTCAACAGCTCAGCTCATAGGAAAGGCCATCAGCGGTCCTTTCATTGCCCCCCCAGCCCCTCTCGGAAGTCGCCAAAGGCCCTGCTTGTGCCTTATGGAGATAGGTTTACTAACAGCTGGCTCTGCCTCCATGCAAATATAGACACTGTACAGAGCATGTCCATATGTGTAGACACCCATTTTGCATGTGTATGTGTCTCTATGCATCCCTAAAATGCCCACTGCTTTGCCCATTTATCATAAATTCATTAGGTACATTTTTGAGTTGGAGGTAGAAAAATGATAACATGTCTGCTAAATGAACTTAGGCTTCTGCATCTTCCTAAATCTTTAATGGATATGTATTGTTATACTGTGGTATACATCAAAGAGCAGAAACTGGATATTATTCACAGTCCAGCTTCCCCAAGCCTGGACGTGGAGCTGTGATTTACACATCCAGGGCTGGGGCCCGGGTGGGGAGAAGATCTTATTACAAATAATTTATTTGGGAAATCGGTACAGCTTGTGTGACATGTTAGAATAGAGCAGGAACAGCAGGCGGGCCGAAGCCGCTCTGGTTTGCCATTGTTTCACTTTCCCGAAATACATGATCAACTGGGATTTTAACAACCGGGTCATTCAAGGAGAAGAGTACTACTGCCAGCCTCCTCTAGTTATTCTAAAAAAAATAGTGGTGGGGGTTGGATGGATGTATGGAGAGGGTGGGACTGGGTGATGGAGAATAGAAGAGCAAATCTCAATTTTGCCAAACTGGGAAGATATTTCAGGTTCCTTTCCCTTCTTAGGCTGGATCGGGAGAGTTAATATGGTGACATTTGTCAAAGGCTTTGCACTTGTACCAAACTGTAGGTGTGTAATGTGCACTAAGCTGCACTTTGCTGTCTCTACTGCAGACTGGTCTTTGCCTTCTCCCAAGTAAGGTTGTTGTTGGTTTTTGCGGTTGTTAATTTTTTTGCTTTTGATGTCTTTATCACACTCTATTTCACCATATTTGTAATCCTACAACATGGGCTCACACTTCTTTCTGAGTGTCCCGGCATTATTAGCTCATTGGGTATTCGGTGTGATCACACGGATGTCTAATGAGCTTGTTTGGTCTTCTCCGGAAAGGCAGGAACACTTCCATTGGAATCCTATTGCTATTCAGTATTAATTAATGCACTCCCTCATTGTCTTAGCAAAACAGGAATGTGTGAGATTTCTTAAGACAGACTTCTGAGGTCATAGCCGAAGGCCCCCCAAATTAGGTCCTCACCTGTACATTGCATGGAATTGGAAATCCACATGTCAGCAAACAGTAGGCGAGCCATCCAATGTCCACTTCGATGCCAGCTCTCAGCACTAGCCCTTGGAAAATGAAATAAATCTGGGCTACATCATTATATTCCTAGTTTAAAAATTAAGAGCAAAGTCCCATTAATTTCCATATTTTCTTTAAAAGCAAAATAAAACAAAAATGTCCCTCTCTACTGAAAAACAAAAACAAAAAGGAAAACAATAATTAGACAGCACTTCAGATGATGGGTCTCTCCTTTTTCATCTTTTTTTTTAACCTAACAAATGTCTCAGTTGCCCTTTAGCATCTCCCTGATAGACAAATCATTGTGGGAAAAAAGTAGCACAGTGTCATTGACTCAGAAATGAAAAAATACCAACCGACTTTGTGGCATTCTGAACTATAAAATAGAAGTGTTTTCTCTAAACTTCTATCAGAGCCAATGAAAAGGGGTGGTGATGGGCTCCTGATGGCTGTTAATTTTCCAACCTAGCCAGATTTAGAAAGTTTTCAAGGCATTTGGGTTTTTCTAAAAGGCTTTTCCCTAGTCTTCTAGCTGGGGTCTTTTTCTCAGCCCTCTTTCCCGACTCTCTCTCCATCCAACAGAAAGCAGATTTGAGAAAATGTGAGATCTTGCCTGGTTTAAGCACCCAGAGGTTCCCATGTTAATATCCATTAAAAAAAAAAAAAACTTGACAACTTCTCTGGAAAGTGACATCAGGCCGGGAGTTAGCAAATCTACTTGCCTGGTTAGTGAGTTTCTTTTGACTTGATACTACAATTTCAAGGAGAAATCAGTCAGTTTCAGGAGATGTATATGACTGTCATTATCGGAAAAGGAGCTAGGGAAAATTTAACCCTGGAAAAACCTTTCATTACTTCTCATTTATGATGTGAATAGCAAAGCAGAGGCTAAACACAGAATTACGGTTTTCAAAGGACGTCTTCATCAGAGAAATGCCGACTGGAAATGCCAGAACAGCCTGGGACCATCTGGCTGACTTCATTCAGGGGTTTCTGGGTTTTTTAAATCATTTTCCACCTCTAACTCGAGTCCTTCAAGGCCTCTAGCAGGAGATTAAAGTGAATAATGTGCAAATAATCAGACATTTCCTAACTCTGCTCCCAAGGTCAGGGGATTTAAAGGCAGCCCCAGCCAAAGTTTCCTCTGAGCCTCATGCAGTGGATTAGAAAGTGGCAGGACAGTTTCCCAACAGACAAGACAAGACAGGTCTGTTTCCTCTTTGAGTGGGTGTTCATATAGTTCCCACTCACCTTAATAGGAGTTCAATATTAAGGAATGGGAGAGAGCAGAATCTGTATTCGGTGGCTCATGGATTTATTGTCCATTTGGAAATCTCTGAGACACCTGGATCTCATAGGACGGGTGAAAAATGTTGCCTCTTGTGAATTTTCAGGTTTTTGTGGGTTTCAACATTCAAAGCAGACTCCCACACTCCTACCCAAAGGTCTTAAAGCCCAGCCACACATTTCCTTCTTTCTTTTTTCATTCTTTCCTTTTTTTTCCTGTTGCAATCCTTCCTCAGAAAATTAGTTCTTTTAATTTTGGCCCTGAAATCTCTTTAGCAAATGAACTCCACTTGCCTAGAAGTTGCCAGTATAACAACAGCAGAGTCTTTTGCCAGTAGTAGCAAACAATTTAATTAAGAAGGCAAAATAGCTGCTTGCTTCCCTCTCTCCCTGCCCCTCCCCATGTTTGTGTGACAGAGTCTTCCATCGAGGAATAAGACACTGTGAATATAAGGGCCTCTTTCTTGGAGCTCCTGCTAATGAAACTTGGTTATTTCCCTTGTTTCAGGGAACTCTCTGTGCTGTAGACAATTTATTCTTTCTTCCTAAACAGACCTTTAGGTATGTGAGGCTGTTTGTAAATTATATGGTGTGCGGCAATGTCATGAAATACCAGGACTGCCGTTTATGGGCAGATGAAGGGGGATGAGTTGTAACAAGAATAAATTACACAAAACATTTAGGGGATGGGGGGAGGCAGGGATGGCAGAATACTGGGCCCATCAAAGTTATTAAACTTCCAACTGACACTTAATGAGGACACTAAATTAAATGACCTTGCTGATAATGGAATGGACACAGCAAATGGAATGGAGGGAAATTATCTTTTATTATGCTAAAAATAAATAAAGGGGCACGATATATTAGCCCTGTCTCGGTACAGGTAAGCTTGATGGAGAAAATAAAGATACTTGAGTGAATACAGCAGGTATTCTTAGAATTGTTTCAATTAAATTAATTCAAATCACATGCTGAAAAGCAGCTACATCCTCTCTCTCTGTCTCTGTCTCTCTGTGTCTCTTTCTTTCTCTCTCTCCCTCTCTCCCTTTTCCCTCTCATCCCCCCTTCCCTTTCTCCTCTCGTATCCCTCCTCTTCTCTCTCCTCTTTCCCTCCTCCTTCTCCTTTCCACTTTCTCTTCTACCCCTTTCCCCATCTCTCACTCCCTTCCTTTGTTTCTGTCCTTCTCTCCCTCTTTCTCCCTCTACTCCTTGGTTGGTCTCCTTCTGCTCGACTCTTAAAGTGAAAAAAATCACCCTGATCTCAAGAAATAGGGGGGCAACAGTTATTTATCAATGAAAAACTATCTTGTTGAATTGGAAAATGAATTTTAGGTTATTGCAGTGTTATTTACCAGTTTCTCATAAGAATAGAACTCAGAACACATAGAGCTGTTTCACCTTGTGTGTGCAAAACAACTGATATGCAAAATTGACTATTGAATGAATGAATGAAAAGACATTTACTAAACACTTACTGTGTGCAAAGGACTGTACTAAGTGGTAAGAATACAAATAGGAAAGTAAGAGGACCCCTGCTCTGAATGATGTCATATAATGGCAGAGACAACAAACCAAGGAAGGCTTCAGGGAGGTGGTGAAGTAGACAGTAATGTTCTTTTTGTAATGTCCTTATCATTGACAAAAGGGATCAGTTTCTGACAATGAGCTGTTCAATAGTGCTGAGGGCTTGGCCATCAAGCACTTTCTTTTCCTGGGCTTCAGAAGCTGTGGCTACTGAGGTGTGTATGCATGGGGGTGGGTGGGTGGTGCTGTAGCCCCCCAGAAGCACTTGGCAGGGGATATCTCCACAAGAGCTTCTTCCTTGAACAGTGGCTGTAGGGGCAATTGAGAATGGTGGAAGAACTAGTGGTTTGGGGCCATCACTACTCCTGGAGCTCTTGAGTGTCCCTGCCCATTAGTCTGTATAATTAATGTAAGTTATTGTCTTCTCTTTAAAAATAATCTATGCTGTCTTCATCAGCCTCACTGGACTTTTTAGCAAAATTCAATACATAGCCTTCCATCATTGGTAAATGCTTCAACTTCATAGTCAGGTCAATCTATTCTCTAGCACAGATACTATAATTTTGTGGGGCAAATATCCAATTTGTGGCTTTAAATCCAAAGATCATTTAAGTTACCGCTTAACAGGCTTAGCTAGGTGCTATGGAAATTTCCATTTCATCTGTATCTATAGCATCTATATCTGTATATGTATCCATACCCATAAAGTCTCTCTATATAGATAGATCTATAGATACATTTTCTAAAATCACTATCATTTTATCTCTCTATCTCTTACCTCTCTCAATTTCTATCTCACTCTATCTTCCAAACTCATTAACTTCTTTCCTATATTATCTATCTTTGTATCTATCTGTCTGTCTGTCTGTCTGAAGCAAAAAGTTCTGGGATTTACCACTGATGAGTCTTCAAAAGACTACAAACCAGCACCTACCTCCATGTGTCCAATAGCAAAGTGTTGACTGATCCTACCTCAATAGAGGTATAAGCACTAGGAGTTCATACCCATGGTGACCACCCACAGCTATGGCATCTTTGAACAAGGACAACAATAATATACAAATATACAAACCTCACCTACATCATAAGTCCTAATGAGCTGCCTAGAATGAAAAGCATTTATTAATCACTCAATGTGTACAAACACACTGGAGATAAAAATAGAAAAGTAAGCCAGTCCCTTCTCTTAAAGAGTTCCATTTCCAATGCATATGGGGGTGGGAATAGGAGGAGACAACATATATGGGCTATTTTGGCTACAACTTAAATGTAAAGGGTCTATGATCCTGAGGAGGCAGAATAAAAACAGATGTTAATGCTTTTTCTCCATTGTCATTTCAAGTGACAAAATCATATCTTTTTCACATGTTGAACCACTTGGCAGTGCCAAGGATTTGGCAGTAAGAATTTTCTTTTTTGGTTTTCCAGCAGTTGTGACTGTTGAGGAGGTAGGGGCTGGCTTTAATGAAAGATTCGAAAGTAAGGTCAGTGATCTGGGGGCTGGGAGGAGGGAGAGTCCTGATCTTCCTGGGGTTATTTGGTTCAGGGCTCAGTTCAATGGGAGTATTGATGGTATCATTGACACTTGGAGTAGTTCAAGGAATGATGATGGTGGTGGTGGTGGTGGTGGTGATATAATAATAATAATAACAACAATAATAATACTGACTCCTTCAAAGTCTGACCCATTTTTGATGACCTGTGTTGGGGGATGCAAGTAAAAACAAACGAGAGAGCACCAGCCCTGAAGTCAGGAGGACCTGAGTTCAAATCTGGTCTCAGACACTTAACATTCCCTAGCTGTGTGACCCTGGGCAAGTCACTTAACCCCAATTGCCTCAGCAAAAAAAAAAAAAAAAAAAAACGAGAGAGGGCCAAAGTCATGTGTGGAAGGGACGTCTTATGTCCTGAATCTGCAAAAGTAGTTTTGGAATCTTGCCATTGACCTGGAAATATCAGTCAGTGGGGTTCTGAAATGGAACTCCTCCTAAGAGTTTAAAAAAAAGATATGATAGCATGGAAAATAGAGCAATATCTGAATCATGTTTACAGGGACGGAAAGAATTGTGAATGACAATTTAGAATCAAATCATTACCACTGGATATTACAGAAGATAATATAAGACAACTAGAAGGCAGGGTGGATATAGTATCTGGCCTGGAATCAGGAAAACTCATCTTACTAAATTTAAAATCTGATTTCACACATATTAGCTGTGTGACCCTAGGCAAGTCGTTTATACCTATTTGCCTCAGTTTCCTCATCTGTAAAAAGAGCTTGAGAAAGAAATGGTAAACTACTTCAGTGTCTTTGCCACTCCAAAATGGGATCGTGAAGAGATGGACATGACTGAAAACAACTGAATAATGCAACAGATTATAGAAGAGTCATTATTAAGGAATCTAGAGGCATTTTTAAAATCAATGCAGATTATGCAAGGCAATGGTAGAAACTGTGAGACATGTTATGCAGACTGCACAAAATCAGCACATACTAAATTCCTAGAGAGACCTGATGTGTGGCTAGAAGCATACCTGAGAAGTACACTATATTTTAGAAAGTAACTGATGACAAATTCCCATCCCACATATATAGATTTCAGAATATCCTTAAGAACTCAACAAATGAACTGTACTGCATTCAGACTGTTATCACAGCCAGAAGTGTTTCACACAATCTCCTGGGCATAACATTGATCCATAAAAATTTAAGAACAACATTTTTAATAGATGTTGCCTGCCATATGAAATATTCGTAAACTCTGAGCTTTGTGAAAGGAAAAGCTTTCAAAATATAAAGCCCTCGCAGAGGAGATCAAAGGTGTGGGAAAACAGAATGAGGTAGAGACCACCTCTGCCATGCTTTCTTCTCCCAGAGTTGTCCTGTGATGCGTTCAGTGACCCTACAGATGATAAGCTTACGTTCCAATTATTTTTATTTAATCACTTTAGCGCTCATTGGATTCATTTTGTTCATCCGTTCAATAGCCCAGAGAACCTTAAACATTAAACATAAATAGCAAGATAACTTGTTCTGGGACATTTCTACTGGAACTTAATTTAAAAAAAAAGATGGAATGAGATCCATCATCATCATTGCCATTATCAAGACAATTTAATGTTTCTGATTCTTTGAGGTTTGACAAATATACCATATCCATTCTTTCATTTGATCCTCACAATGATTCTCTGAGGCAGGTGTTATTTTTATCATTTCACAGATGAGATACCTAAAGGTTAGGGAGATTGAACGACTCACTCAGGGTCACATAACTAATTAATATTAGAGATGATGTTTGAATCCAACCCTTTTTGACTTTATTTACTAGCTTTACGTTTTAAGGGAAATTTTGGCTCCTGGAATTTGATTTTGGCAGAGATAAACCATGTATGAGAAGTCAGGTATCTAAGCAAAGTAATTTTTTATAAAGAAATTGAGCTGTAACAGGAAGCACATTGGCTTTACTGTAAGCTCTGAGTTCAAATTCTGAGTATGGTTTTTATTAGTTGTAATTGTTTGAACAAATATTTCCTTTCCCTTGGTTTCTTTCTTTATAAAATATGGAGGTACAAGAGCTGATCTTCAAAGGCTATTGCGGTGTTCAGTCTGTGATTCTATTGCTGTTGGTATTTCATGTTATAGAGATTTCAGCTCATTCATGGTTTGGAGTTTTCAGCTTGTGGTTATGAATAAGCTAAGAAAGTAAATTAGGCTCTTGGAAATGAAAGGAAGCACTCAACTGTCCCTCACAAATGGGAAAATGACAATTATTCAAAAACAAATTTAGATTTTTTTTCTGAAGAGAGAGCACCGACTCCTGGCCCATTTATCATGTTCTTTAAACTACAATTTAGTTACCTACTCGATAAGTGGGAGTAAGAGCCAAGGCAACTGTATCATCTCAGCCCTTCTCGCTCAGGGAGCTACTGAGCACATTTTAAAAAGCAACAAGGTCATTCATCTAGAATGTCGATGTTTCCACAGGAGTGTCGAGCTGGCCCCTGCAGAGATGGTGATGACATGAACAATCAACTCTGGCTGAGTAAGACCTGCCATTGGAAACTCTTGGGAAAGAAATTTCTATTCTTTATAGGGAAAAATATTTTTGGTGGATTTTCAAGATGTTTAAGGCTTGTTCTGGTGAGGATGGAGTCTAGAAATCCAACTTCAGCCACTACAGAATAGGGATTTTGTTGCATTAAGTACCTACTATGTGCTAGCCACAATGCCAGCCACTGGGTATACAGAAAGAAAAGTAAAGACAGTCTCTACCCACAATGAATTTGTATTCTAATGGGAAATATAGGTTATTTAAGGGAATGGTGACAAGATAGGGGATATTTTGGTTTGGAAAATCACAGAGATGGTGAGTGGAGGCATAGAGAAGTAGGCTGACACACCCTTTTCCAAGATTAATTTGATTATGTTAAAGATGTATTATAGAGGATGCATGTCAAGTTACAAGTGCTGAATCTCTTCCATTAAGTCACTGAGTAGACTGAAATATGAACCCATCTAGATCCTATTAATTTCCATTGCATCTTCAACCATTCTCTCTCTCTCTCTCTCTCTCTCTCTCTCTCTCTCTCTCTCTCTCTCTCTCTCTCTCTCTCTCTCTCTTCCTCTGTCTGTCTGTCTCTTCTTTCTCTTCCTCCTTCTCTTCCTCACTTCCCCTTCCTTCTATTCCCAATTTAACTTCTACCTATATGTTCATTCCTTTTCTTTTGCTTTCCAACATACCCAAATTTCCCCTTCCTTAGGAACTTTTCTCCGGACTCCACCATCCTATGAAGCTATTGTTCTATATCTCTATTTCCTTTCTCAGTTGAGCTGACTTTAGTCCTTTGTTTTCTTCCTCTGCTCTCACTCACTCCTCAGCCCTTTGCAACCTGGATTCTGACCCCATAACTCAACTGAAACTGCTTTCTTCAAATTACCAGGTACCTCTTCATTGCCAAATAGGATGGTCCTTATTCAGTACTCAGCCTTCTCAATCTCTCTGCTGTACTTGACATTATTGACTATTATCTTCATCTTTTGGATATTCTCTTCTTTCTTGACTTTTGTGACTACTTTCTCTTGGTTCTCTTCCTACCTATCTAGCTTCTCCTTTTCAGTTTCCTTTGCTAGTTCATCATTCAGCTCACACTCCCATTTGTGGGAATTCTCCAAGTCTCTTTTCTAGGCCAATTGGTAACTCTGTCATCCCTAAATTTCAGTCTCATCTTTCTGCTTCACACTCCTAGATCCTCCTAGGATCTAAGCTCTTAAGTATTTATTAAAAATTCAAATGAAATTCCCCACAGAAATCTCAACCAAAATTAGCTTGTTATCTTTCCCCCTATACTTATCCCTCTTCTAAAGTGTCTTATATCACTTAAAATCACCCCTATTTCCCCAGGCTCTCAGTTCATAATCTTGAGGTTACTCAAGTGTGAGTTACTCCAGAGTAAGGTTAGTTCTCACTCTTGCCTGCCCCATAGATCCAATTAATTGCCAGATCTTGCCACCTCTTGTTTTGGACCTCTTCTCTTTATTCATTCAGCTGATATATTATTTTAGGCTCTCATTATTTCTCCCC
Organism: Myrmecobius fasciatus; assembly: GCA_023553655.1. Lineage (NCBI taxonomy): Eukaryota > Metazoa > Chordata > Mammalia > Dasyuromorphia > Myrmecobiidae > Myrmecobius > Myrmecobius fasciatus. The sequence continues at coordinate 388,252 of JAJPUD010000336.1, read as the reverse complement.
TACAGCAACAGTCTCCAAGATGGCCTCCCTCTCTCAAGTCTCTCCACTCCAGTCATTTCTCTGAATAGTTGCCAAAGCAATTTTCCTTAAATATGGATCTGACTTTGTCTTGCCACTTCTTAATCAACTCTAGTGGCTTCTTCTTGCCTCTAGGGCCCAATAGAAATCTCTCTATTTAGTTCTTAAAGCCCTCTACAGCCTTATCCCAACCTAGCTTTGTAGTCTCAAAGAACATTACTTCCACAAATTATTCATCTCTGTATCCCTTACCCAGCACTACCTCTACCCTCCATGCCTTTACATGAACTTTCTTTACCTTCTCTTCAAAGAGTCACCATCTTCCTTCAAGACTCACCATCTTCCTTCAAGACTCAGCTTAAAGTACCATCTTTTATATGAAAGCTTTCACGTTCTTTCAATTGCTTATCTCTTCCCTTCCTCTTCATGACCCCATTTTTGGGGCAAAGATCCTGAAGTAGTTTTTCATTCTTTCTCCAGTTCATTGGATGAGAAAGTGAGGCAAATAATATTAAGTGACTTAACCAGAGTCACACAACTAGTACGTGTATGAGACTAGATTTGAACTCAGTTCTTACTGACTCCAGGCCCAGATAGAACATTGATTCAACCCCAGCTTGGACCAGGCACCTCATACTTAGTTAAGTCAAGTTTGTCTTATTCTATATCCATGGCAGAAGACTTTTCTCATTCCAGACTCCAAAGGACTTAATTTTACCCCTGCCTTTCTGAGAGTACTTTGGTTCTTTAGAATCTAGAATCTCCTGTTATGGATCTTTCCTCCTTTTCAAAATAACCGTGATTCTCTTTATTTTGTTCTTTTAGATATTTGCTATGTACTAGGTTACAAGAAATAGTCTGATAAGCTAATTCACTGGATATCAATGGAGTGAACCTAGACCAGAGCCATAACCAAAAAGTTTTGGTACCTGGGAAAAGCATCATGAAATATACTCTTCAGTTTTTGTGTAGGTGGGTGGAGTTAATGGGTGGAGGATTGCTCACTGCCACTGGGTTACTTTGAATTTTAACTAATTATCTTGTTAACTGATGGCAAATTGAATTATTTCTGTGTTGCTGAAAAATTGAAAATGCCATCATTGCCCCCTCTCAATTTCCTTACCTAGGACAAAATTCTGATTGTCCTTCTCTGATTTTGGGTCTGGCCTTAACAATATTTAAGTAGGTAAAACTTGCCTTAAAACTTCTAATTATCTTGCCTTTTCTCTACTTTATGATTCTTTTGTAATTTTGTCACATTCACTTTTCATTTTTGGTAACTGTACTTTCCCAATCCATTTTTATGATCACTGGGGCTGTTCTTGGCTCTGCTTCCTTCCCTTTGTCTCAGTTCACTTTTCCAACTTCTCATATTCATGATTTCTCACAGCACAGTCATATTCCATTCCATTAATTTATTTAGCTATTTTCCAATCAATTGGTGTTTGTTTGGGTTCTAGTTTTTTGGTATGACAAAAAATGCGGCTATATTTGGGTGTGTATCAGGGTTTTCTTATAAATGACCTCTTTAGGGCATAATCCCAGTAGCAGAATCTCCGAGTCAAAAGGTATACACATGCATGATTCCAAATTGCTTTCCAAAATCATCCTACTGATTCCCCAGTTCCGCCAACAATGAATTTCCAGTTCCTCAACCCCTTCAACACTGACTAGTTTTATTTTTTGCCATCTTTGCCAATTTGTAGTAAAATCTCAGTCTTATTTTGAAATGCACTTCTCTAATTATTGGTGATTTAGAGTATTCTGTTCTGTGGTTGCTAATAGTTTGCAAATTTTCTTTTTTTTTCTTTTTTGTTAAAGCAATTGGGGTCAAGTGACTTGCCCAGGGTCACATAGCTAGGAAGTGTTAAGTGTCTTGAGGTCAGATTTGAACTCAGGTCCTCCTGAGTTCAGGGCTGGTACTTTATCCACTGTACCACCTAGCTGCCCCTCAATTTTTCTTCTGATAATTTTTATTCATATATTTTAAGTATTTATCTTTTGGTCATGTATACACATAAACTTATACATGTGTATGTGTTTGTTCTCTCTATATCTTGGATACCAAAACCTTAACTGAGAAATCTAATGTAATCATCAAGCATTTATTAAAAACCTGCTCTCTGCCAGACACTGTGCTAGGCACTGGGGACACAAACACAAAAGTGACAATGTGTCTGCCCCTGCGGGGCTGCTAATATATTAGATTTTTCACCTTCATTTGGGGTTCCTCATCTTGGTGTCAGATCAACTGAGTTTAGAAATTAATCACCAAGGCTAATTAGCTAGATGGGGACGAGGGAAGACTATGCTTCCTTCTCCCAGCTACCATGTTCCAGGCAAGTTCCAGCCCCATCCCACCCTTGATTTGGTTCAAGCAGAATATTAGCTTTGTTGGCTCTCAGATCCTGATGATTGGGGATAATGTCTTTCACCTTGTTTCCCTATTTTCCAATAGGTTTGTCCTAAAAAGTTCATTCATTTTCATACAAATAGAACAGGAAAAATGAGCCCTGGAAATGACAGATCCTTTTCTGGTTTTGTCCATTTATTTTTTTAATATATTTTTTCATTCAACTTGTTTGCATTCAAAAGGCATTTCTTAAATACTGCAAGGCACAGGGATATGGAGACAATATGGGAAAAACAAAGAGAACTTCCACAGCCCATGAGCTTCCATTCTACTTGAGGGATCCAACATCTTTTGCAACATTGCCTCTAATGTATGAGTTTGCACATTCACTTTTGCAAGGACAGAACTGGTATCTAGGGGTGGTGCCTTATTATTTTTGTTAATGTGGGACCAAATACATAGGCAAAGGCAAGAACTGCAATGAGGCTTGTTGTAAGACATTTTGTGCTCTCTCTTTTCAATTGAGAAGACGAAATGGATAACTTATATTTTACTTATTACAATTGACTATCTCCTTTACAGCTGGAGAAAAATGAATGGCTTGCAATATCCATCAAAGGGAAAACATGGTGTGTTTTTTTAAAAAAATGTGGTTAAGTACAAAGCAGCACAAACGGAGCCGTGACAGTAACTAGTGTCTAATAGAAGATTACATTAATTTGTGCTTCAGAAAAGTGAGCATTTAAATCAGCTTCTCAATTCGGGGAATAGGTTTATGCCCTATGGAGACAGAAAAGGGAATAAATAAAAACTCAGCTCCATAGAAGAATTAGCTTAAGCTGGTGGATCATCTGGGGAAACTGATTAGAAGAAGAACATAAATATTCTGTCTCTCCACTGGGGAACGCAGCCCGCAACTCCCATGGGATGCTGTTTGATTCTTTCTCTGGCCTTCGGATATCTACACTGAGTAAACATGAGAAACTCTCATCCATGATGAGCTCTGGGATTATGTGGGCTTGGGGTGGGGCAGCCAGGACCGTGGGATGACAGAACCGAAGAGGGGGACTCAGGAAGAGATGAGGGAGGGCACAACTTATTAGAAACAAGGAAAAAAGCACCATCTTTTCCTCATACCTAAAGCTGCCTACATTTATGAACAGCAGTGTGATGGGGCATGATGGGGCCCAGTGCTTGCAGGGACAAAGAGCGGCCCTTGAATCTTGCCTCAGCTGCTACCTGCACCCGTGATCTCTGTGCCTCAGTTTATTCATTTGTAAAATGAGATGTTGGACTTATCAGCATCTAAATCTAGGATCTTATCTGTGAGAGACTTTGGGGGCACTGAGAGACAAAGAAAAGTAGCTACTTGTCTGTATACAAAGAATCCCTATTCTGCAGAGGGTTCTGTCCATTCACTCATCCATTCCACAAGCCTCTATGAAGCCCCTAGGAGGAGAAAAGCCTCCTCAAGAAGGCAAAAAGCCATCTACCATAAATGCCTTCATCTTCCTTGGTCCCTTCTCACTCTCTTCTTAACATCTTCCAATCTGGCTTCTGACATGATCATTGAAACTGCTCTCTCTCAAGTTACTATGGATGCTCTAGCACCAAATCCAATGGTCTTTTCTCAATCTGTATTCTCCTTGGCCTGTCTGTAATCTTTGACCATATTGGTCACTCTCTCCTCTGTCTCCCTAGCACTTAACACCATGACCAGCACATAGTAGGTACTTAATAAATGTGAGGCACTGAGCAAGATGATGGATATGCCAGGAGAAACTGGAAGAAAATATCTCTTCCCCACTTGGGATTTAGGGAGGTTTCCTTCTAGATGCTGGGAACAGAAAGGCAGAAACAAAATACAAATAAACATCACACTCTAAAAGGAAGGAGAGAACAGGAACAGCTGGAGGGATCAGGACAGACTATGTGGGAAGTGGTACATGAGCTTGATGGGAACCAGGGATTTACAGAGGCAAAACAGAGGAGAGAGGCCATTTCTGGCTCTCTCTGAGCCCTGATACTTCAGAGTCCTTCTGTTTGACTCCCCCCAAATCCACATTAGTGAACCACAGGGCTGTGCCCAGATATTCTCAAACAGGCTGCACAGTCAGACTGATGGCTGGATGGATGGGTGGATGTAAGAAAGATCATAGACTTCCCCAAAGAATCAGCTTGATACAGCTGGTAGAGAGCCAGCATGTTTGTGTTCAAATCCACCTCTGACAGCCCTTCAAATACTTGGGGACTTTGCACCCTGCTTTCCCTTTCAAGGATCCAGGATTTGTCATTCATCCACTGAGACAGATCAAGACCATCTTCAGGACTTAGGAGATGGTCTTCCAAGGTGGCTGGGACCCAAAACAGCCATCTTCCTAAAGCTACCCTGGCAATGAGCCTCTCCAGACTTAGGTGGACTGGACTTTAGACCATAAATAGCTCATTGCAGGGCACATAACTGAAACCTTAATCTCTTGGTAGGACATAGCCATGCTTCCCTAATCTTCAAAAACCCAGGACTTTGTCCACACTAGAAGGTACTGGTGGAAGATTGGAACAAAAGCTTCATTGAGGAAATCAAGTGACTTTTGACACACAGACTCTGTTTTGACTATGTTCTTAATAGTGATGAAACCAACTTCTCTTTAATTGAGTAGCTGTCAGTTTGCTTCAGAATCGAAGTGTTTAATATTCTAGAAAGCAAAAGTCAGCTTATCCCTTTCTCTATCAGGTACATGGATGTTAAATACATGATTTTTGTTGCCTTCCTTGGGATAGTTCTCAGCTTGGGGACCATTAAGGGGTCTAGAGCTAGATTATAGGGCAATGTGTGAGCTCAGATGGGGAGAATGACAATTCAATTTTCACTATCCTCTAACTAAAATCTAGCAGTTTCTTCCACTGAGAATGGAGGCAGCAAACATTCTGAGAAGCAGACATTCTACAGGCTTCACTGGTCTGCCAAAGGGGCCATGAAAAAAGCTAAAGGGGATGATGAGAAAGGGGCCATGATATAGTTGCTAGAGAGCTGACCTCAAAGCCAGGAATACATGTTTCAAGTCTTTCCCCAAGTATGGTCCTGGGTAAGTCATGTAAGCTCCAAGTGCTCTGGTTAGAGAAATCTTTCAGCCAATTAGTTGTAGAGAAGGTGCCAACCTGACCTAGTAGAAGGACCAGGGCAGTCACAGTTTCAGTCCCTATGCCTAAGATGACAAGGGCTTTCCTCAGAAAGTCCAGAAGCCTGCCTTCTCCGGGTAAGATGAAGGGAGCTCTGTGCCCATCCCTAAACATCTTCCCTGTAAGATTTACTTCTGTAATTGTAAAAGAGTAAATGATTTTTTTCTTTCCCATTGGCAGCAAAAACAGTCTTTAAAAGAAACTACATATTGTTTTTTTTTCTTTCCTCTGTAAAGTATAGATACCCCCAAATTACATGGTGTCAACCAGAGTGCCATAGTTGGGGGAGGGGGATGATGCACCGCCTTTTCAGTCTTATTAAGAAAATTACAGAGTTAACTCTTTGTGCCTTTTAAGAATGTCTCCGTCCAATGAACTTTGCTATCGGAAAACATTGGGCTGGGGAATGTGTGTGAAAAATAGCTCCTTCTTGGATTGCCCAGGAGGGTTTCTGTGAACAACACAGGAAAAAAAAATGTCTTTTGCCTTGGCTGTGGGGTTCATATATACTACAAATATGGTGGAAAAGCCATTGGTAATTTGCATTTATTTGGAAAAAATCCATACTCTTAGGAAATACATTGGACGCATATATTAATTAACAAAGATAACTAACTCCTAGCCAATGAATTTTTGGGTAGTATCAATTCCTTCATTCAATGAGCATTTATTAAACTCCTCCTATATGCCAGATACTATGTCCCACACTGGGACTCACAGACAAAAAATGAATCCCTCTTTGCACTCTTGAGACTTATGTTTTCTATGGAGAAAGAGCATGGAAACAATTCTATCAAAGCCTGATGGTGATTTAATTATGTTCTGAATACAGATGCATATTTCTTCTCTTGAGATCATTTGCTTTTTTATTGAATTAATTCAATTCAGCAGTCATTATTCATTGCCTGTTGCATAAAAGTTCCCATGTTAGCTCTTGTATATATAAAGTCAAACAATTCTTTTTTCAAAGAGTTTCCATTTTCCTGGAGGATTCATTTGCATGGCACTCTAGAGTTAGGTCTCAATTATATGAAGTGGTCTGATTATTCAGATTTTCTCCCATAGAACTGCGACATATATTATACGAAGGTAGGATGATTTCGAATGCTGCAACCATTTCATAAGATTGATTCTTTGTACTGATCGGGACTTAGCTATAGCTTTGAGGAAAGAGATAGCAGTAACAAAGAATGGTAAGTTAAGGTTTCATGAGGAGAGGGTACATTCTAGACATGGGGACAATTTGTGGGATGGCATGGAGATGGTAGATGGGATGATAGACTTGAGGAGCAGCTAGTACGCTATTTCACCTGAAATAATGAGTGAAAATGAATTGCATGAAATAAATCTGAAGGGATAATCAGAGTTGAACTGTGGAGGTCTTTGCATGGCAGATTAGGGAGTTTTTATTTTATCTTAGAGGCAATAGAGAGCCACTGAGAATTCCAGAGCAGAGGAGTTACATGGTCAGAGCTAAATTATGAGTTAAATTATCCTGGCATTTTTATGGAGGATGAATAGGAAAAGGGAGACATTGGAAGCAAGGAGATTGACATGGAAGACATCTTACAATATTGTAGATGAAAGATAGTGAGGATCTAGATTAAGGCAATGAGTGTAGGCATAGAGAGAAGAAATTTGTGAGAAATATGAAGGCAGAAAAGACAAAATATAACAACCATCTATGTGGGGGATGAGGGACAGTGAGGAATTGAGAATGATTTTGAAAACTGAGAACATTCTATCATGGAAGACTAGAGCCGGTTTCAGCAGAAATAGACATATTGGGAGGAGGGTTAGGTTTAGGGGGTCCACTCTGATCATTGAAATCTCTTTTATTTTAGAGAAATATTATTCAATTCAGGGAATAGAAAGTACAGTGACATCATGGAAATAGCATTCATGTTGAATGTTATTTCCATGATGTCACTGTAAACTGTAAGCCAATGACTCTTGGCTTAAGTATTTACTAGCCATATAACCATAAGTACAGTCACAATTTCTCTGAGGCACAGTTGCTTCATCTTTAAGGAGGGGATAATAATACTTGCATGACCTTCCTTAGAGGGTTGTTGTAGGAAGAACAATGCTTTGTAAACCTAAAAGGGATATTTAAATGTGAGTTATTAGTAATATTATTACGTCTACAAGGACTTCAAGGATAATGGGGATGTTTCATAAATGACCTCAAGCTGTTTTTGTAATAAAGATAATTTTTAGAAATATTTAAAAATGTAGGAATATTTTCAGTGTAGACTACATTGTGTCTCTTATGTTTCCCGTCAGTTAGGTAAGTCGATCAGTTATGTGCTTCACAATCCTTGGGAACTAGGTATAATGTGTCTGAAGTTTTATGGAGTCACCTCTAGATGGAACCCTTTTTTCATCTGATGTTAAAAACCAGTCATCAGGGTCTTTTTCAGGTCAATGATTAATAAAAGATGTAAAACAATGGGAGCTATTTTCTCACAAATTGTAGGAAGCAAAATTATTTACGAGGCATACAAAATTGTGATCAAATAGGAATATATAATATGGCGCAAACTTTTAAAGCAAATAATAACCTATGTACTTTTAGTGTGCTTCCTAGTTTTTAAAACATATTTTCTCTTAATTGCTCTTACTTTAAATCAAATCTTAGTAACTTTAAACTAAGTTAACTAGTCTGCTTTTATGCCCTTTCTCATCTTTGGAGTGTCAAGAATTACTTTTAACATAGGTTTGACCCAGTAAGGTTTTGCATGTGGGTCTAAATGTTCTTTCTCAATTGAGAGAAGTTAAATAACTTACTCAGAATTACATAGTCAGGATGTCAGAGGCAGGACTTGAATTCAAGTCTTCCTGACTTCAAAGCCAGCAATTCATGACACCGTGTTGCATAAGATATGCCATATATGATAGGAGAGAGGAGGACCAGAGCAACAATATACATGTGTACTTCTTTGCTGATCATCATAATGAAAGACTCCTAGAACCATCTGGGCACAAAGTAAAATGCTTTCTGTTGTAAATGCCCCACAGCTCCAGAAAACCTTCCCTTCCTCAGAGGTTCTTTATTATTTGAAAAAGAGGAAGCAAGAGCTATTGTCCTGATATCTGGCTCTAGGTGGGCTGTCTTTTCACACACTTGGACATTGATTTTTTTTTGTTGAATATTTTCTTTTTCCTAATGACACATAATCCAAAACAGCCAAAACAACCCAAGAAAAATAAGTAAAAATTTAAAAAAGTGTGCTACAACCTGCCTTCAGACTCCATTAGTTCTTTCTCTGTTAGCATTTTTCACCATGTCTTTAAGAATTCTCTTGGATCATTGTATTGCTGATACTAGCTAAGTCATTTACAAGTGATCATCATATAGTTATTGCTATAACTCTATATTCTTCTCCTTCACGTTGAATCAGTTCATGTAAGCATTTCCAGATTTTTTTCTGAAATTATTCTGTTTGTCATTTCTTATTTAGCACAATATCAAATCATTTTTAGCAGAATCATATACTACAACTAGTTCAGTCATTTCCCAATTGAGGGACATCTCTGTAATTTCCATTTCTTTGATACCACAAAAAAGTTGCTATAAATGTTTAGGTCCTTTTACTTTTCATTTGATCTCTTTGGAATACAAACTTAGTCTGGTCAAAGAATATACACAGTTTTATAGCCTTTTGAGCATACATCCAAATTGTTTTCCAGAATAATTGCATCAGTTCACAACTTCATCTTACTTTTTTTTAAGTATAACAATTTCCCCACATCCTTTCTCACATTTGTTATTTTCTTTTTCTGTCATATTAGTCAATCTGAGAAGTGTGAGGTGGTACCTCAGAATTGTTTTGATTTGTATTAATTTAATCAATAGCAAATTAGGACATTTTAATATATCTATGGATAGCTTTGATTTCTTTGTCTGGAATTACCTCTTTATATCCTTTGACTATTTATTGTATCAATAGGAATTATATAACTTGTATTCTTATAAATTTGACTCAGTTCTTGAGAAATGGGTCCTTTAGGAAGCTTGCTATAAAATTTCCCCCAGTTATAATTAGTGTATATTTCCTTCCATTCTATTTTTTCCTTGTTTATCCTTCTCTTTTCTTTCACACTGTTCCTTCTCAAAAGTGTTTTGCTTCTGACCAATGCCTCCCTCATTACCCTCTCTTTAATCATCTTACCTCCTTTTCTTAACCTCTTCCTTTCCTGTTTTCTTGTATTATAAGATAGAATTCTATACCCAACTGAGTTTTCATTTTATTCACTCTTTGAGCCAACTTCAAAAAAATTAGATTTAAGCATTGTACCCTCGCATATTGCCTTCCACTGTAGAGACTATTTCATACCTTTTTTATTTGAGACCTTCCCAGTTCTCCCAGTAAACCCCTCTTTCTCACTTCTTAATTTATTTTTAAAAGATATCCTATCGAAAGGGACCCACATATCCAAAAATGTTTGTGGCAGCCCTTTTTGTAGTGGCAAGAAACTGGAAACTGAGTGGATGCTCATCAGTTGGAGAATGGCTGAATAAATTATGGTATGTGAATGTTATGGAATATTAATGTTCTATAAGAAATGACCAGGAGGGTGATTTCAGAGAGGTCTGGAGAGATTAACATGACCTGAAGCTAAGTGAAATGATCAGAACCAGGATATCATTATACATAGAAACAACAAGATTATATGATGATCAATTCTGATGGACGTGGCTCTTTCCAACAATGAGATAATTCAGGCCAGTTCCAATGATCTTGTGATGAAGAGAGCCATCTATATCCAGAGAGAGGACTGTGGGAACTTGTGTGTGGATCACAACATAGTATTTTCTTTCTTTTTGTTGTTGTTTGCTTGCATTTTATTTTCTTTCTCATTTTTTCCCTTTTTAATCTGATTTATCTTGTGCAGCAAAATAATTGTGTAAATATGTATGCATATATAGGATTTAACATATATTTTATCATGTTTAACATATATTGGATTACTTGCCATCTAGGGAAAGGGATGCGGGGAAGGAGGGAGAAAATGGAACACAAGGTTTTGCAAAGATTACTGTGGGAAAATTATCCATGCATATATTTTGAAAATAAAAAGCTTTAATTAATATATATATATATCCTATCATTGTCAACTCATATTTGCATTCTCTATGTATGCTGCTTGTAAATGCCCCAATAATAATAGAATTCTTAAGAATTACAAATATCATCTTTCTATGTAAGAATATATACAGTTTAATCTTATTAAATCCCTTGTCATTTCTCTTTCCTTTTTACTTCTTTATGCTTCTTTTGAGTCATGTATTTGAAAGTCAATTTTTTTTTACTCAGCTCTGATCTTTTCCAGAAATTCATCAGAAATGCTTGGAAGCCCTTTATTTCATTACATATTAATCTCCCTTCCTCCAAAGATTATACTCAGTTTTGCTGGATAAGTAATTCTTAGTTACAATTCTAGCTCATTTACCTTGTGGAATATTATGTTCTAAGCCCTCCGATCCTAAAGCCAGAAGTTGTTAAATCTTATGTTATCTTGACTGTGGCTCCATATCTGAATTTTTTCTTTCTGGTTGTTTGAAATATTTTGTCTTTGATTTGGGAGTTCCAGAATTTAACTGTAATATTCCTGGGAGTTTTCATTTTGAGTTTTCTTTCAGGAGGTAGTTAGTGGACTTTTTTTAAGTTTACATTTTACCCTCCGATTCTATGATATTGGGGAAGTTTTCTTTGATAATTTTTTGAAATATGATGTCTAAACTCTAGGCTCTTTTTTTGATCATGGCTGTCTGGTAGACCAATAATTCTTAAATTATCTCTTCTTGATCTATTTTCCAAGTCAATTGTTTTTGCAATGAGATATTTTATGTCTTCCTCTATTTTTCATCCATTTGCTTTCATTTTATTGCTTCTTAATATTTCATGGAACCATTAGCTTCCACTTAACCAATTTTAATTTTTAAGGAATTATTTTCTTCAGTGAATTTTTTTACATCCTTTCTCATTTGACTAATTCAGTCTTTTAAGGAATTCTTCTCTGCAGTGATTTTTGTGGCTCTCATACCATTTGGCCTATCCAGTTTTTTAAGGTGTTACTTTTACTTAGTATTTTTATGCCTACTTTACCAAGAAGTTAACTCTTTTATCCTCCCATAATTTTTTTTGTATCAGTTTCATTTCTTCAAACTAAAATTGGATTCTGATCTTTGGGTGGAGGAGGCACTGTCTTAATTTTCAGGGTTTTTTTTTGGTCTTGCTTTTTTCTAAGCTAATTATGTGGGTCTCTAAGTTTTTAATTCTTCTAAGATGGTAGGATCTAAGGAGAAGTATGGTCACTGTTTTCTTGGTCTCTGCTCTTGTAAGTGACTACAAACACTCTTCTCTGCCCTGGAACTGTGATCAGGATCCCTCCTGTACCCCTGAAACTATAAACTCATGTGTGCTAGTGCTCTTCCTACTTGCCCAGGACTGAGACCTGGCATCATATATGGGCAATGCAATAGAGTCCTGCCTGAGTGCCAGCAAAGTGTCCTGTGTAATCTTCTAACCAGCTGTTTAATCCCCTTATTATCCATGGGCTAAAAGCTCTGGAATTCAATCACCTACAAGGAGTGCTACTTGGCTCAGAGGGTACAGCCTGCACTCCATTCTCATCCCAGTGAGACAGCCCTTTCCTGCTGACCTAAATTGTCTTGGATTGGAAAATCATTTCTCTTCCCATGCCTTTGTTGGTACAGTCACTCCAGGACTCATTGGGGGTTTTATTTAAATTTGTGTGGAGAGGAATTTGGAAGAGTCCAAGAGAGTCCCTCTTTAAATATATTATCTTGGCTCTGCCCCCACCTAGTCTTGTTCTCGGAGCAGATATCCATACTCAGACAACTGAATGAATCTGGACCAAGGTAGACATGGCTTTCTGAAACTGCCTGTCTGCCAAGGATAGAGAGCCAAGTATATGTGGCTGTGTCTCTTGGTGTCTTACCTGGAGAAAGGAGGGTGGATTTAAACTTTGGGAAAGCCTTTCAACACTAGGATAGTCTAATATTCTGGGTTGCTGGATCATTTGAATAGAAAAGAACAAACCAAAATCTGCAGGTCCTAGATTATGGGAAGACTGTTTTTCTGTCCTACCTCTGTTTGCAAGGATCTGGACATTTCAAAACGGTTATCAGAAGCTTCTAACATTAACAATATGGTGTTTTCAACATGACTTACTTTGTTAGATAAAACAAAACAACAAGGAACTGTGGCTGATGCAAAGAGATTTCTATAAAAAGAGAAAATGTCTCAACAAAATCAAGTTATGCTACATCACATGTATTATAAAATGCTTGGATCTGGGATTTTTTTTAAATGCCATGATAACTTTGCCATTTTTAGTTTAATTGTATGTCCTAGCATTTTCTGTCAAACTGAATGCAGCACCCCATTCTATTCTGCAACTGGATGAATGCAAACAATAGATCCTCTCTAACCTAGGGGAAAGAAAAGCCTTATTTCCTCCATTATCCTAGCTACTTGGTTTCCATTTGGCACTGAGGAATAAGGGACATTCATAAGGTATGTGTCAGAGGGTGTGTCCACACAGCCATCCATTGTTCTTTCTCTTTAAAAATGAAATGTTTTATTAAACATTTAGCATAGGACATCAGTGCAACCAACTGGACTCGTCTAATAACTCTTTACATTTAAAAGGATTTTAAAATACGAAGTATCATTGATAATTGTTAGCCACTCCCTCCCTCCTTCTTGCCAAAATTCTTTCTTTCTTTCTTTCTTTTATTATTTTTTTATTTTATTTTTTATTTATTTTATTTTATTTTTTATTTATTATTTTATTTATATTATTATTATTTTTCTATACACACTTATTTGGGCAGCTAGGTGCTGGACCCTGGAGGCAAGAAGACCTGAGTTCAGATTTGGACTCAGACACTTAATAGCTGTGTGATCTAGGCAAGTTGCTTAACTCAGTTTGTCTCACTTTTCTCCTCTGTAAAATGAATTGCAGAAGGAAATGATAAAATCACTCCAGTCTCTCTGCCATGTAAACCCATGAGATCACAGAGAGTCAGACATGTCTGAACAACAATAACATTCTCACTGACTTTTCTGTTGATAGTGAACATGCACATTCTCTTTGGCAGGTCTGACCATGCTCAAGAATGTTCAAAGACTCCCTATTGCCCTCTAGAATAAAATATAAACTCCTCAGCTTGACACTTAAAACTGTTTACAATCTGGAGCCAGTCTACCTTTCCAGGCTATTTCACATGATTTTCCTTCACATATTATCTAATCTGGTCAAACTGTTCTATATGCCGTTCCTTAGATTCAGTGCTTTAGCTCATATCCTAGTGTGGATTAGGCCCTGTGGCCCCAGCACTCTCCTTCATCTTTACCTCCTTGATTCCTGAGTTTCTAGTAAAGTTCAACCTATGTCAGGGCAGGCAGATGGCACAGTGGCTAGAGCACTAGCCCTGGAATCAGTAGGACCCGAGTTCAAATATGACTTCAGACACTTAATACTAGTTGTGTGACCCTGAGCAAATCTCTTAACTCCAATTGCCTCACCAAAAAAAAAAAAAATAAAAGAGATGTGCCAGGTCTGATGAGAAAGCTTTCCCAATCCCCTTCATGGCTGTGTTCTCCCTCTTCTCTTCAAATTATCCTGTATAGCCTTTCCTAGCCTTCCATCTGTATTCTCTCCCCAAATTAGATTAGGTGCTTCTTCAGAGCAGGAACTATCTTTCTCAGCTCAGTCACTGGCACATAGTAAGCACTCAATAAATGCTTTGGTATTCATTTGTTTATTCATTCCATCTTTACATGCTATCCTGCTTCCCATCCCAGTAGAACATAAGGTTCTTGAAGGAATAGCCCTTTTATTTGTTTTGTTTTATTTTTTATCCCCAGTACCTAGCACAGAAATAATAATATTTAAGGGCTTCTTGGATTTGCTTAGATTGAAGCTACATGCCCCAGAAAGTTTAGTATGGCTTGATAAAATTCACAGACATTTTTTAAGCACACAGGAAAAATCTTGCAAAGCTGTAGGCTTGAAGAAGTGGGGCCGTGATTAACTAGCAAGATAAGAAGAAAATGGCAGCTGTATCTAATTTGCCCTTGATGATGACTCTGAGAGGTATTATCTCAGATTTCTCCTTGTTTCCCATGCCCTTACGGCATTATCTACAGCTGAAGTGAGTTTCTCTCTCACCTTTCCATGAGTGATTGATGTATTTTCCTCCCACCGGATTGAGAGAAAAGTGGTTACCTGGGAACAGAGACTAATACACCTTGGGAGACACTTGTGGGGATAGCAGCCATTTAAAAAGAGGTACTACAAGTTTTTAATCACTGATTCAAGTTCCTATTATTGCCCTACTTTATTCTTATTAGAATTTACAATCTTCTGGTTTGTTCTGATAAAAGAAGTACTGATAAAAGTTTGTCAACTGTGGATTTGAATGGTTACTTATATCAATAGTCCAATGGACCTGATGTGGTTGAGTAGATGACCATTTTTCTGTGATAAGAAAGAAAGTAGAGCCAGTAAAATCAAGAGAGGAGCAGACAAAGACTGGAGGAAAAACAGCAAAATATACTGTACTTGAGACTGAGGTGTCAAGAGAGTAATGGAATCAGAAGGCAAAGTGAAGTCTGGGACAAAGTTGGTCATTTGGCTCTGGCCACACAGAGAGCAATAAGAACTAGACGATATGAGAATGGAAGGATATATCATTGCATCCTGAGAAAAGACATTTATGAGTAGTATAAAGAGATATGGGAAGATTTAATGGAATGATGTATAGTAAAGAAAGCAGAACAAAACAATGGGATAGACCCTGACAGCTCCATAAATAATAATAACACAAAATATTGTTACATATCATATGTGCAATAATATCTGAACACAACTAAATAAGAATACAATGGGTTACCCAGAGCTGGAAATAAGGACAGGAAGTCAAGGGCTATTGTTGTTGAGTGGTTATTTTTCAGTCATGTATGATTCCCCATGGCCCCATTTTGGAGTTTTCTTGGCAAAGACATTGAAGCAGTTTACTATTTCTTTCCCCAGCTTATTTTACAAATGAGGAAACTGAGGCAAACAAGGTTAAGCGGCTTGCTTAGGGTCATACACTTAGTGTCTGAGCCTGGATTTGAACATGGGAAAAGAAGTCTTCCTGACTCCAGGCCTTGTACTTTTTCCTCGGTGCCACCAAAAGTAGGCTCATAATTAGATGAGAATTCTGTTAAAGATGGCAGCACCTTCTTTTTGTTCTATTTATCCAAATCCATTTCTTTCCTTTGTTCCTCTTCTCCTAAGATTGGGGGGAATTGAGAAATTAGGTAGAATATCAGGAAGTTTCTTGTGATGCATTAATAGTCTAAAAGAAATCTCCCTTCCTCCCTTCCTCCTGTATCTCTCTCTCTCCCTCTCTCCCCCCTTTTTTCCTCTCTCCCTCTCTCCCCCTTTCTCCCTCTCTCCCCCTTTCTCCCTCTCTCCCCCTTTCTCCCTTTCTCCTCCCTTTCTCCCTCTCTCCCCCCTTTCTCCCTCTCTCCCCCCTTTCTCCCTCTCTCCCTCCCTTTCTCCTTCTCTCCTTCCCTTTCTCCTTCTCTCCCCCCC